>NC_069440.1:11290027-11297527 GCF_026875155.1 Cherax quadricarinatus | reverse complement strand
AACACTGAAGCCGCTCGCAGTCCGATGTATACACCACAACCCTGGTGATCAGGAGCTGTTCTGAGGGATTTGTCGAGTTCCTTCTTGAAGACAGATAGGGGTCTATTGGTAATCCCCCTTATGTATGCTGGAGGCAGTTGAACAGTCTTGGGCCCCTGACACTTATTCTGTTGTCTCTTATTGTGCTAGTGGCGCCCCTGCTTTTCACTGGGGGATGTTGCATCGCCTTCCGAGTCTTTTGTTTTCGTAGGGAGAGATTTTCGTGTGCAAATTTAGTACTAATCCCTCTAGGATTTTCGAAGTGTATATAATATAATCATGTATCTCTCCCGCCTGCGTTCCAGGGAATACAAGTCGAGGAACTTCAACCGTTCTCAATAATTTAGGTGTTTTATCGTACGTATGTGTGCCGTGAAGGTTCTCTGTACATTTTCTAGGTCAGCAATTTCACCTGCCTTGAAAGGCACTGTTAGTTTGCAGCAGTATTCCAGCCTAGATAGAACAAGCTGTCTGAAGTGTCATGGACTTGGCATCCCTAGTTTTGAAGGTTCTCATTATCCATCCTGTCATTTTTCTAGCAGATGTGGTAAATTACAATTTTGTGGTCTTTGAAACTGCGATCCTCGGACGTTATGACTCCCAGGTCCTTTAAATTAGTTTTTCACTCTGTTGTGTGGTTGGAATTTGTTTTGTACTCCGGTATAGTTTTAATTTTCTCACGTTTTCCATATCGGAGCAGTTGAAATTTCTCTTCATTGAACTTCATATTGTTTTCTGCGGCCCATTTAAAGATTTGGTTGATGTCCGCCTGGAGTCTTGCAGTGTCTTGAATGGAGAACACTGTCATGCAAATTCGGGTATCATCTGCAAAGGAAGACACGGTGCTGTGGCTTACATCCCTGTCTGTCAGATATGAGAATTAGGAACAGGATGGGGGCACCGTCTGGATAACCTCAACCAACAACTTTCTGCATTGTCTTCAGTGCCTTTTACAATTTCTCAGGTACTGCCCCTCATGCCTAAGTTTATGAATATTCTGTTTTCTTTTCCCTCATGCTCAGCCAGTCATAACTGCCACAGCTACATATATCATTATGATCTTATCCCAAAACCGAGACTAGATACATTCCCAGGTCATGTTTCTTTTGTCTTCGACCCCTCCGTACCCCTCAAGGGAGGTTCCTTGAGGCTGGTGAGGGGCTCTAGATCTAGGGAATTGGATCTGTGCTCCAGTTCCCTGAATTAAGCCTTAATACCTTCCATCCCCCCCACATGTGCTGTATAATCCTACGGGTTTAGCGCTCCCCATAATTATAATAATAATCGACCCCCATGACCTGACCATGCTGCTAGGCAGCCACACCATCTACATGTACCAATATAACCGGTTTAATGTTTTGTTTTTACTCTGTGGAGTATGGAAAAATAGTGACATTCTATAATTCAAAAAATTGAATAAAAATCTTATCCCACATCATCACATACATTACCAATATTGCAGATGCTAATACTGCAAATTTAGTTGTGGTAAATATATTTTGTTTAAATGTTAAGGATTTTGGAGATCGTCAAACATTTTCTGGCTATATTTTCATTACATAAATACAATTTCATTGTATGAATTGCTAATATATGGAATGGAAGTGCACTCACCTCACATACTGAGTGTTCGGGGTTCAGTCCCTGGCATGGGTGACAACGTTGGGCATGTTTCCTTACCCCTGCGGTCCCTATTCACCTAACAGTGAGGTACCTGGGTGTTAGTCGACTGGTATGGGTCTTATCCTGGGGGACAAGATTGAAGGATCCCGATGACGCACTGACTTTATTGAGTTATCCTGTGTGGCTAACCAAGATACGAATAAATCTTATCTTAACCATGAATTCGCCATCATACATAAAGAATGATACACGCAGTTAAGAAGCAGATATCATGCTTAAAATAAGAGGCGAGTGAATACTACACATTATTATTTTTTTCAAGCAAAAATAGAGAAGCTACCCCTTCAAGGCGGCCAATTGTATGGCAGTTGCCTGGTGGGCAGACCCATCAGAGGACCAACCAGAGTGAGCCTCGCAGCCTTGGCGCCACCGTGAGCCAAATGTCACTTGACGTGGTAAAAAATTATTATGAATACCAGCATGACTGCGTCGCTATGGTGAGCCATGCCAGGTTGTTCCACCAACACATTCTACACGAGGAAGGCTGCATCCCCACCAATATGTGCAAAATGTTGTGTGTACTCACCAGTTTTGTAGTTACAGGGGTCGAACCACAGCTCCTGATCTCGCTTTGTGTGTGTACTCACCTATTTGTGGTTGCAGGGGTCGATTCACAGCTCATGTGTGTGTGTGTGTGTGTGTGTGTGTGTGTGTACTCACCTAGCTGTATTAACCTAATTGTGGTTGTAGGGGCCGAGACTCAGCTCCTGGCCCCGCCTCTTCACTGACCGCTACTGGGTCCTCCCTCTCCCTGCTCCATGAGCTTTATCATACCTCGTCTTAAAACTATGTATGGTTCCTGCCTCCACTACATCGCTTGCCAGACTATTCCACTTCTAACAACTCTGTGGCTGAAGAAATACTTCCTAACATCCCTCTGACTCATCTGAGTCTTCAGCTTCCAATTGTGACTCCTTGTTTCTGTGTCCCATCTCTGGAACATCCTGTCTCTGTCCACCTTGTCTATTCCACGCAGTATTTTGTATGTCGTTATCATGTCTCCCCTGACCCTCCTGTCTTCCAGTGTCGTCAGAACGATTTCCCTTAACCTTTCTTCGTAGGACATTCCCCTTAGCTCTGGAGCCAGCCTTGTTGAAAACCTTTGCACTTTCTCTAATTTCTTGACGTACGTGTGTGTGTGTGTGTGTGTGTGTGTGTGTGTGTGTGTGTGTGTGTGTGTGTGTGTGTGTGTGTGTGTGTGTGTGTGTGTGTGTGTGTGTGTGTATGTGTGTGTGTATGTGTGTGTGTGTATGTGTGTGTGTATGTGTGTGTGTGTGTGTGTGTGTATGTGTGTGTGTGTATGTGTGTGTGTGTATGTGTGTGTGTGTATGTGTGTGTTAGTTACCATTGTGTCCTAGGCACATGTCGATTAGACACTTGGCCTGTTGTATATAAGTGTGTGTGTGTGTGTGTGTTAGTTACCATTTTGTCCTAGGCACATGTCGATTAGACACTAGGCCTGTTGTACGTGTGAGTATCTGTGTGTGTGTGAGTGTGAGTGTGTGTGTGTGTGTGTGTGTGTGTATGGTGAGTGGCATGTGTGTGTCTGTGTGTGTGTGTTTGTGTCTGCGTGTGTTAGTTTAGTTTAATATGTTTATTATGCACCCCATACCCATCCTGTGGGCGGTAGTCAAAAGATTACAGAGGTACATAATTGGTCCAGGGACTGGACTCCAAAGTTTTGATAGCTGAGCAAGTTACAGAGGTAATGAATTCACAATTTACAAAGGTAATGAACTCACGAATTACAAAGGTAATGAACTCCAGGTAGGTCTAGTCACAATCATGACAAGTTACAAAGGTATTTACAGATTACAGAGGTACGTATGGGTCCAGGGACTGGGCCCCAAAGTTTTGATGGCTGAACTAGGTACAAGGTAATGAACTCACAAGTTACAAGGTAATGAATACTGTAAAAAATGGTTACTTGCGTTTATACATGGCTACAATCATGAACAAATTATAGTGTAATGAGCAATTCACACTTCCACACCCGGTCACAACTGTAATGAGTTATTGGTGCCCAAAAATTGATTGTTTATTTCACACAAACACACACACACACACCACACACACACATATATACAAATCAAACACACACACACATATATACAAATTCATAACACACACACACATATATACAAATTCATACACACACACACCCCACACATAAACACAACACACATACACAAACCATACACACAAACACACCCCACCACACCACCACACACCCCACACACACACAACCACCACACATACACACACACACACACACACACCCACACAAACACCCACACACCCCACACACACCACCCACCACAAAACACACACACAAAACACACACACACACACACACACACACACACACACACCACACACACACCACACAACACCACAAAACACACACCACACACACCACACCACACACAACACACCACACACACACACACACCACACACACACACACACACACACACCACACACACACACACACACACCACAAAAACCACACACACACACACACACACACACACACACACACACACCCACACACACCAACACACACCACACACCACACACACACCACACACACCACACCCCACACACACAACACCACACACACACACACCACACCACCCACACACACATACACACCCTCCACACACCCCCTCACACACACCTCAACACACCCACACACACCCACACAGACCCAAAACACACGCACACACAACGCACACACACACACACACACCACACACACACACACACACACACCCACACACACACACACACAACCCCAAAACCCCACCACACACACCACAACAGGCCTAGTGTCTAATCGACATGTGCCTAGGACAAAATGGTAACTAACACACACACACCCCATGCACACATGTGGTAATGCTTATTTACAGCTAGCAAAGTCAGGGTATTTCTCCAGAATGGTCTGCAATATACCATGAGGATAAAAAACTTTGCCATTTCTTAACATTTCTGAGTTGAGTTGTTTCTAAATTCATTAATTTGATCACACTCCAGTACATAATGACGCAAGGTGTGACAATAGTCCATCTGGCAAAGTTTACATTTCGTTTTGGTTTTACATCTGGTGGTGGTGATTTAACCTGCCAAAGATACTTGTAACCCAGCCGGAGCCGGGCAGTAGTGACATCCAAGAGTCTGCTTATCTTGTTGGATGCACCATAGACTGTGGCTCCCCCTGCCCTGATGGAATGATGATAGATGGACTGATTTGTGTAAATCCCCTAAGTCTTAAGTCAAAAAAAGTTCATTTAATTCTTTCGATTATTTTCTCAAACTGCAACTGAAAACCCCCAAAGTTGTAATTACCCCTCTTTAAAGCATACAGCTTAGCCTTTTTATCAGTTTTATCATGCATCTGAAGCCCAAGTAGAGGAATCCACAGATGTGCACTCTGACCCACTGCCACAACTTCCATATCTATGTCGGTTCTGACACAACTCCAAAATTTTATACTTAATGAGTTGAGGGGCATTTATAGGGAGAAAGAATCAGTTAAAATTAAAGTGCAACCTTAGATACAGGACACTTTTGGGAAAGGATAGGGCAAACAGTTCTGTTTAAAAAGGGTAGAGGCCCAGTTTTGATGCGTGCCCCAAATTTTCTATTGAGACCCTCCTCTGTGTGCAACAGCAGCACACCGCGACATGGAGGTTAGAACCATGACTAAATAATTTTAAAAGGGTGTTCTGTTGACTAATTTTATCAAAAACCAAAGGATCATGTTTGGTTTCAAGCGAGCTTGGTTGGATTTAAGAAGAGTTTTGGGGGAAAGGGCGGAATGGTGTTTAAAAAGGGGAAAATACCCCATGGAACGGGGAAAAATGTCTCTGTTGTCTAACTTGTTGATCATGTAGCGGGTTTTCGCGGAGGGGGTTCCAGTTTTTTCGACCCATCGGGAAGGATGTTCCCCGGGTTTTTGAGAAAAGTTTGGAGGGTTCTGGGGGGGTTTTGTGGGCTACCCCCAAAAGCAAAAGCCCCAAAAAGGATATTTCTTTCAGTAACCCCTTCTAAGTTTGGAAATTAAGTTCTTTTCCCGCATTTTAAAATTTTGGCGTACGGGGGCACCTAGGATATCCTCATTGCTTCGTTTTGCAGTTTTTTCCGCCCCCCAACTTCCCCAGCAAGGGCAAGTAGTGGCGCCGCTAAACAACCAAGATTTTAAATAAGCAAGTACCCCTTTTCACAATTTTAAAATTAACCTACCTGGATGAAAACCAGCCACAACTCTAAGTCTCTCAGCCTTTTTGTATTTGGGGACAAAGTCTCGTTACAACGGTCCAGTAGGGAACTCAAAACCCAGATCCTGTATCTGCTTACATATTTTTAGAAGGAAACCCCTCATGCAACGGGGTCTGACGAACTGTGCCCCTCTGCCCAGGAGGAGCCTGTTGAGTATCTTTGTTTTATTCCCCGAGTTTTAACCCAGTCCGACACGAGGCTAGTACATGATTAAGAATGTTTTGGGTGTTGGAGAATCCGGTGGTTTTGAAAACTTATTATCCAAAACTAAACCCTATAAGATGGGGCTGGTAGGAGGCATTAAGTAAGGCTTAATCAAAAAGTTTAAAAGGGTGGGACTAAAACACCTCCCCGTGGGGTTCCTAATTCAAAAAACTTTAGTTACACTTCTAGTCCCCCGGAAAAACACAGCGACTTTCGTTGGGCAGGTAACCCTTTTTTCCAGCGGGAGAAACCATCCTCCAACATCCATTTGGCAAGTTATAAATGATTACGGGTTGGTACTCAAAAACGGATTTTGGTCAAGGAACTAGTGAGAGCTGTCAGTGTGCAGAGTGAGAAAGGTGGTAAAGCAATGAGCAACTCCTTCCAGAGAACCTGCAACCGGGGGGGACAAGAATTCCTTTAAATTTTGTGATAAACGATTAAAAATCACCCTTTGAATGTTTTAACAAGAGCTAGTAAGGGGAAATTTGGCCCAAATGGTTTTGTTGTTTGGGGCTTCGGAAAGGGGATAAGACTATTTGGGGCCATGATTTAGGGAGCTCCCCAGTGGGCATAACTTAGTTATAAATTAAGTAAAGGGTTACCTGGGACTGCACAGGGAACCTGAGATGTTGTAATTTTACCATCCTCACCAGGCGCGTGGATTGCCCTTAGTTAGTGCTGCACAAGTTCATAATTAGTGAAAGGAAAGTTGCATATCTGCCTTTCTGGCTAAAGCAAAAAAGTCTTCCCCTTTTATCAAAATTTGTCATTAATTTGTGTGGGTACTGGAAGACTGTCAAGCTAGTTGCAGCCCCAAACACTGACAAAACTTCGTCCCATGCAAGGGGTGAGGGTGGGCGTCTGCCCCCTTCTGTACCCTGCGGGGTGTGTCTCCGTGGTGGTCTGGTGTGTGTGTGTGTTGGGGGTGTGGTGTGTGTGTTGTGTGTGTGTGTGTGTGGTTTTGGTGGTGTGTGGGTTTTTGTGTGTGGGTTTTGGGGTGTGTGTGTATGGTGTGTTTTACTCACCTAGTTGAGGTTGCTGGTCGAGTCCGGCTCCTCTTTTTTGTGTGTGGTTGTGTGTGTGTGTGGTGGTGTGTGGGTGTGTGTGTGGTTGTGTGTGTCGTATTTGTTGTGTCGGCGTGCTTACAACCGTGAACTCAGAAAGGCTAAAAATTTGAATCTGCTCCTTGGAAAAACTCACAGAAGGAGTTTTAATCCTCGTTCCCAATAATCTTTACTATCAGGCAGTTTTCTGTAAAATCATAGAGCACATTTACCTCATTCGCAG
>NC_069440.1:11271393-11289527 GCF_026875155.1 Cherax quadricarinatus | reverse complement strand
GTTTGGTTTTCAGGACCAGATGTAGCTTGAAATTGGGGTCAAGTAGCAGAAATGTTAGATTTTTTGCCAATTTTCCTGAGGATGGGTAAGGCCCCTTCCCCCTACACCCTGTCTGTCTATTTAATGGACTTTTACTAGATCTGCTTCAATTTTTGGAACACTGTAAACCATGACCAATCATTCCTAGTTATATTTTATTTGAAAAATAGGGTAAATCTTTTTATGACGAATTTGAAATGGAAGGCAAGTGTAATATAGAGAGGCCTGGGGATATGATTAATGAACAGAGGAAGTGTTTTAGTGCCAGGAATATTCCGTCTAGTGTTAATTTTGGACTCTGTTTTAAAATTTGAATTTTTTTTAATTTTGTAAAACTGGTCAAATACCAACTTCTGTGCACTTCATAGGGTAATTCTGATAATTGAATTGGCAGTTTCTGGTGCTCAATCAATGGAACAGAAGGCATACTAGTAAATAGCTTAAGAATTTGGTGGAATTGAGCAATGGAATTGGCTTAAAGTAGGTGAAATTGCCAATTCCTAAATTGCAATCAGACCTCTAACTTTGCACCTGAGTAATTTTGTTGGTTTCCATTAAATTTTGTACTTTTGGTGTCATTACCATCAGAAGAAGATTCTCTACCACTGCAGAAGAAAAAAAATATATTTAAAAATGTGTACAGACCCATTTTAATTTTTGAGCCTGGACAGTGAAACGGTTAGAGAGATTTTGCCCGTATTGTATGCATTTATGTAAATTTGAGTTACTACAGTACGTGTACCCTGCATTCAATATTGTATGTACTTGCGTATATGTCAAAGGCATAACCTTTGCTAACCTTTACGATGATTAAGTTTGAAAATGTCTCTGAAGGGTAGGAAAACAGCATACAGTACCATAAGAGAAATAATTGTTTAATACCAGAACATTTAGTTTAATGTATTGTCACCATAAAGTCATTTTTTTTTTAATCAGGTATGCCGCCAGTTTTTCCTCAAGACCTTAGATGTATCCGAAAAAGCATCAAGAATTGTCTTGGAGAAGATGGTTCGAGGAGAGTTGGGAAGTGAAGGAGGTGCTGCCACTCCACCACCAGGCAGTGCTCGTCCTCAGTCCTCACAAGAAGACCAACTCTCCAGCAAGAATGGAGATGATGCCAATCTGAGTAATGATGATGATGAAATAAAGAGTGAGGGCTCATCATGAGCTTTACTTCTCTTTTGTATCTTGAATGTTTGTTTACATTTTATTATGTAATAGTGTGCTGTCTGTACTTAGCCATGCCCACTAAAAGGGGACTGCATAATAGGCAATTTACGTGAACTTCATTGTATTAGGTACTAGGAATTCGGATTTTGGTGAAGGGAAAAATTGCACCTGCAGCATGCTGACATCTGAATTAAATGTGGTTTGTTAGACCTTTGACTTTTTTTTTTTTTTTTCCTCCTGGTATAAGGCAAGGTTTCCTTGGTAACTGCGTGTTCAATCAATATTTGCTTATATGGCTATATTTTATCAGTGTTTGATGCAAATGTTACGAAAAGTCTAGAACCTCAAAATAGCATGCCTAGATAAATGTAGGGGAAAAACCTGTATCAATAATTTATGTGCTGAAGTATGCATTCCTTAACTTCAAGAAAAAAAATAAATGTTATTTTGTTCTATTAAATAAGGAATGATTTCAAGCTTGAAGACTAATAGGTATTTTTTGTGTATTTCAAGCTTGAAGACTTATCAGTATGTATTTTTGCATGCATATACACATCTACATACTGGCAGTAGATCTCCCATTCCAACAATAATGTGGATGGTTCTGCTCGGTTGACCAACTCCATTATTTTTTTTTTGTTTGTTTTTTGAAAGTCAATCATATAATTACTCAGAACTTAATTTAATACTGTAATTGCCCATTTCATGTAGAAATATGTAAAGAATCTATATTAAATCAAATTATATGGTTGAATTTACTTGTTTTATCTTTTAGGTAAGGTTTTTTATTGATATTGTATTGTACTGTTAAACTTTTGATCCTCTCCAGGCAAGTGCCACCCCACTGAGATGGGAAACAGGGTAATGATGATTAAATTTGAACACTGTGACTTAGAAATTGTGTACAATGCAGCTAATGCTCATGTTCCAAGTGGTGAATAATTCATCCAGCATTAGATTTTTACAATTCTTATGATTAATAAATTTACATAATTATTTGACCATTGTATAAGCATCATAATCAGTGATTTTCTACATGATCTCAGATCCTTGCACAAACAGGTAGTACATGATTTCTGCTTATCACAGTTATATGCCATCACTCAATAGAACAGACTAGTTGCTGAAGTATAAAACACACATAAATATTGGTAATCACACACACTCGCATATAGTAATTCTCACTCATGCACGTGTTCACACACACACACACACACAAATGTTTGCAGATGCAAATGGTATGATTTATGAATGATGGAATTTAATATAGATAAGTGGTGCTTGGACATCCAGCAGGCATATGTGAGCGTGTTAGATAAGTGAAGGCAAATAGTTTTTGGGATTTGACAAGCTGTTGGAGTGTGAGGAAGGTACCATTTTGTGAAGGGATTCAAGGAAACCAGTTAGCTGGACTTGAGTCTTGGAGGTGGAAAGTACAGTCCCTGCACTCTGAAGGAGGGGTGGAGATACTTACAAGTTTGGAGGGGCATCTGAACTATAGTGTCTGCTCACCTCTGGCAAGACAGCGACAGAGTGAACGATGGTAAAAGTTTCTTTTTCAGGTCACCCTACCTTGGTGGGAGATGGTCAGTGTGTTAAAAAAAAAAGTGGTGCTATGTTTATCCATTCGTAAATCTAAGGTGATTTTAACGCTTGCTGCTGGTGAAAAAAGATTTCTCTTTCACTGATATATTGTATGATCTGTTGACAACCCTTTACCTGTGATGACTTCTAGGTACCTTAAATGGTTTTTATGACTTGATTTGCTGTTGGAGTGTGAGCAAAGTAACATTTATGAAGGGATTCAGGGAAACCGGTTAGCCAGACTTGAGTCCTACAGGTGGGAAGTACAGTGCCTGCACTCTGAAGGAGGGGTATTGATATCTACCTACCTGGAGTCTACCTGAAGGGTATTTCAGGGATCAATGCCCCCGTGGCCCAGTCCATGACCAGGCCTCCTGCTGGATCAGGACCTGATCAAGTAGGCTGTTACTGCTGGGCCCCACATAGTCCATCGTACGAATCACAGCCCAGCTGATCCAGCACTGACTTTAGGTATCTGTCCAGCTCCCTCTTGAAGACACCAAGGGTCTATTGGTAATTCTCCTTATGGCTGGTGGGAGGCTGTTGAACAGTCTTGGGCCCCGGACATGGTGCATTTTTTATAAAATAGTGTAGGCATGTCTCAGGCAAGATAGTGATGGAATGAATGATGATGAAAGTGTTTCTTCTTTTTCTAGTCACCCTGCCCTGGTGGGAAGCAGCTGTGTTAATTGAAAAAAAAAATATTTCATGTGGTCTGTTATGGCTTTCTGTCATGTAATAGAAATGATATAAAGCCATAACAGGCTACCTGAATATACATTATGAAGAAATATTAAAAGTATTAAGGTATCTAGAAATCATAGGCAAAAGATTGTTAACAGATCATACATTATGTATACAAGTGAAAGAGAAACTCTTGCTTCACTGGCAGCAAGCATTAGAATAACCTTAAGATTTGGGGGATGGATCAACACTAAAAAAAAATAATATATATATATATATATATATATATATATATAATATACACACACATGTTAGGTCAAAAATTTAAATACAGCACTGGTGTGATATATGCCTATGCTTTCAACATGTCAAAAAATGGGTAAGTTTCAAAAGACAAGTTAAATAAGTAATGGGTCCTCAAAACTTAAAAAAATACGAGTTATGCATAAAGACTAAAAAAGGGTCTAAAATGTCATTGTTGGTAAAAAAAAAAAAAAAAATAGGAGGTATAAGAGTAGATATGAAAGTCACAAATGATTATAAAAATAAATCATAAAATTGTAACATATGTAACATAAGAAACATACATAACACACCCTTAAAATGAACATTACACAAGCTATACAGTACTCAAACATGCATACACATCCATATATATACATGAATATTTACACACATGAACATGCATATGCAGTACATTGATATATAATTTAATATACATTACCTGTATTTATTGTGCTTTTATTGTTTTAATATAAATGTGATGGCAAAAATTAATGCAATGCAAAAAACCTGTGCCTAGTATACCGTGTGGTTGTGATATATGGTACTTGGACAAAAGAAAAAAAAAAGCTTATTAGTTCTTTAGCACCATGTATTGTTGTATTTAAAAGTGTGGCACTGAAATTTTAAAATATAATAATCACAAATCCCAGTACATTTTTTTCACATAAGCTACATCACTTATTTATTCATCTGTCTTCCCATGTCACTGTTTACCCAGTTTTTTGGGAAGTGACATCTGAACTGTCATATTGGCACGCCTCTGCAAAGACAGTGATTATGTGTGAATGATGGTGAAAGTGTTTCTTTTTTGAGCCACCCTTCCTTGGTGGGAGACAACCAGTGTGTTGGGAGGGGGTGTAGGGTACAGTAATGGTATAATACGTTTTTAAAAAACAATCGACAAATTGGATGAGAAAGACACAATCACACCTGTGTATCGTTTAATTCTGAGGACATTTTGTCACTATGGCTTAATCAATTCATACAAGTTTATTAAAATTTAACACTGGATACACTAGAAGATGAGTAATCAGGCCCTCGAGCTTAGAGGTGTTCACCCCATATCTTGATTCATCAAGACTGTGGTGTGACATCAAGGTTGAGGTACGATTGCCTCATCTACTGTCTCCAGTTTCACATTTTAAGTAACCTCTGTATCAGATTGATAAAAGTCCCCCTGGTACGTCAGCATGTCTTCTGAATCGATACCCATACTGTTTGCACACGAGTCTTATATCATCAACCTTAAGTGAAAAAGTTTATATACACTTCGTTTTTCAAGATACAGCAGTGTGATGCATGCACAAAAAGTTACCAGGAAATAAGAGCTATTCTCCAGAATAGATCAAACCTGATTGACTTCAATTCCCTAAATGCTGAAGACCCCTGTGGGTTTAGTGTTTATCACCATGAATGTAATAGTCTTGAAAACTATTACCATAGCCATATTTTATGATATTTCTCCTCCCCTTTAATCATAGAAAATTTACATAAAATAGTAAAAACTTATATAAAAATAAAATTAATTTAAAGCAGCTACCCAAAATCAATAAGCTTAAATAGTATAACGATACTTTTCCAAACAGTGTGTTTTAATCCAGCAGTATATCTGTTAATTATTATTATTATTATTAAAAACAAAAAACGCGCTAGCCACAAGGGCTATACAAGCGCTGCAGGTAGGGAAGGAAGCAAGGGAATTGGATGGCAGAAGGGAGGGGGGATGATCAGCATGTTACAGAAAACAGCGTGGGCAGGGGATAGTACGGGGTAGAGGGTAGCAAGAGATTCAAGTAGAAAGGGCTGAAAGTATCAAATTTGGTGTAGTAAGTCAGGTCGTTGTCAAAAAGTCAATGAGAGAGGTCCGGAATGAAAGGTGGGTCCATCAGCGAGAAGGGAGGTAAAGAGAGAGCAGGCGGGGCGAAGACGACGACAGAGGTAAATTCCTGCGAGCTCGTTGATAAAGGTGGGCTGTCCAACAGAATGTGGGCGACTGATAATGGAGCTTGGCAAATTCTCACAGAGAGGAGCACAAGACGCCTCTCCAAGAGATATCCATGATAAGACGAGTATGGCCAATGCGAAAGAAGAGGGAGAGAGTAGTCTCCCAACCTTCGACAATGTGATAAGAAGACGGCCAGTAACGCTATACTCGGTTTTTAATAGACTAAGTTTTGTTGCGAGTCAATATTAGACCAACGTTGTTAGGCAACGGGTGTGAAGGTGAAGATATTTACAGCAAAATAGTCCCGTACATGGAAACCCTCTATAAGAAACTGGTAGGTCCATGTACTGCTGACCGCGCAGCATGTCTGCCTTTCATTGCCCCTGTACGTCAACTTACCAGGGACCCAACAAAAAACAATATCTTATGCTTGGTAAAGATGCGGCGTTAGCCAAAGTTGGATATACGGAGGACTAAGGGTGAGGTGTATCAAATTTTTTGTATAGCCTGTAAAGCACAAAGGGAGTCTGAGACAACCACAAATGAGTGACACAGCATAGATGCAATACGGATAAGTCTGTAAGGAGGGGCAAATAATTCACAGTAAAAAATACTAGCCGAAGATATAAAATGCCTTGTACGCGCTGTCCGGAAACTCTGCTGCGAATCCTACCCGTCAGAAGACGTAGACCATCTGTGTACACAGCAATGGCATGAGAAATGAGAGTGAAGTGGTCAAGAAAAAGAGAGCGGAAGCGAACCGTAAGACAGTGGGCCTTTCGAGCAAGGGAGGGAGAAAGAACAACTCGAACAGCTGGAACTTCCAGGGGGTAGGGAAAAGTGAGATGCTACATGTAACATAGAAAGTTGGTAGTTGAAGAGAAGACAAGAGCCGAATGAAAGGCGAAGAGAGAAGGGACGGAGTAAGCAGGGCGGCCGAACAAAATAAAGAATGTCTACTAATATCAGTGACCATTCTATAAATGGAAGGATTGCGGAGATCCATGAGAGCGTACAAGTAGCGTCAGGCAATGGGCATCACGGCGATCGGATAATGATGGAACGTTCGCTTCTGCAATAGAGTCTTTCGACAGGGGAAAGAGGAGCGAAAAAGCACCAAGGCCATAAACGTAATCCTTGAGTGATGAATAGGGTTAAGGCTAGAGAGAGTAGCAGGAGATGCCGCTGAATAGATCTGGTCACCATAATCAAGTTTCGATAAATAAGGGTGAATGTAGGTGACGGAGGGTTCGACGATCCAGCTCCCCACGAAAGATGAGGCAAGGGTTTTAAGAAGGTTCAAGCCCTGCAGTGACAAGTTGCCTTCAGAGAGGAATGTGCGGTTTCCAGGATGACCTACGATCACAGAGAGGAGGCCCAGAAATCTTGAACTGTAATCACGTTCAGGGATAACGGGAGCCATAGAGGTACAAAGGATGATTGAATGACAGAGCGTCTAGTGAAAGTGATTTGGGGGATTTAGTCTGAAAAATTAAACCCTGTGTGGTGGCCCAATTGGAAACACGGTCGACTGCATGTCTGGAGAGAAACTGTAAGGAGTTGACAGTCCAGCGCCTGCACAGGCATACGAAGTCATCAGACAAGCGTGATGACCAAATAATTTGATGAAGACTAGAGGCCAAATCATAATAGCAAGGAGAAAAAGTGTTGTGCTCCAGAACACATCCCTGGGGGACACCTTCAGCTTGGATAAAGTCCCCGGGGAAGCAACTTTTATTACCCGAACACGGAAATGCCTGTCGTTTAAAAATTCTTAAGGGAAGGATGGTAGATTGCCTCGAAGTGCCTAAGGAGTTGTGGCTTGGGATAAAATATTATACCTCCAAGTTGTGTCATATCCTTCTCAAGTCAAAAAAAATGGCAATAACTGAGTGGTTATTCGGCAAAGGCATTTACGAAACATACGTAACCAAGCGCAGTAAGGGGTCATGGTAGAACGTGGGCCCTTAACGAAAGCCATAATGACGAGTGGAGAGACTGTTGTGTGACTCTGAAAATACCACCTAAACGTCTATTTTTACTAGACGTTCCATTACTTGCAAACTTGCACTGGTAAGAGCAATGGGCCCGCTAAGGTGGGAGGTTCATGTCCCTATGCCTGGTTTTCGGAAAGGGGGGAGGAAGGAGGAGGGGAGGGTTAGTAATGGGAAACCGTCTATAAATAGCGTTTAGTGGTGAGTATTTAGAGACACACAACATCTCTCCACTCGTCAATATGGCTTTCGTAAGGGACGTTCTACCATAGACCCCTTACCTGCGCTTGGATACCGTTAAGTTCGTAAGCCTTTGCGATAACCACTCCGTTATTGCCATATTTTTTGACCTTGAAAGGCATATGGACACAACTGGAGTATACTATTTTATCCCAAGCCCACTCCATAGCCTTCGAGGCAATCAACCATCCTTCCTTAAGAAACTTTTTAACTGACAGGCATTTCCGTGGGTCGGGCTAATAATGTTGCTCTCCCCCGACTTTACCAAGCGAAGGTGCCCCCAGGGATTGTTCTGAGCACAACACTTTTCTCTCCTTGCTATTAATGAAATGCCCTCTAGTCTTCCATCAAATATTTGGTCATCACTCTATGTTGGATGACTTCGGCTATATGCCTGTGCATGCCTGACTGTCCACCTCCTTACAGTTACTCCCAGCATGCAGTCGACCGAGTTTCCAATTGGGCCACCACACATGGGTTTAAATTTCCAGCACAAAAACCCACCAAATCACTTTCCACTAGACGCTCTGTCATCTCCGATCATCCTTTGGTACCTCTATGGCCTCCCGATCCCTGAACGTGATACAGTCAAGTTTCCTGGTCCTCCTCTTTGATCGTAGGTTTCTGGAAACCTCACATTACCTCCCTGAAGGCAACTTGTCAACAGCCGGCTGAACCTTCTTAAAACCCATGCTCATCTTTCGTGGGGAGCTGATCGTCGAACCCTCCTTCCACCTAAATTCCACCCTTATTTTAATCGAAACATTGATTATGGTGAACCAATTCTATTCAGGCGCATCTCCTGCTACTCCTCTCAAGCCATAACCTATCATCACCAAGGATTACCGTTTATGCCTTGGTGCTTTTCGCTCTTCCCCTGTCGAAAGCCCTAGCAGAAGCTGAACGTTCCATCCCCTTAATCCATCGCCGTGATGCCCATTTTCCTTGCGCCTCCCCGGGGGGGCGCTACTATGTACGCTCTCATGATCTCCGCAATCCTTCCATATATAGAAGTGGTCACTGAATATTTAGTAGACATCTTTATTTGTTCGCCGCCCCTGCTTACTCCGTCCCTTCTCTCTTCGCTTCATTCGCTCCTAGTCTTCTCTTCAACTACCACCTTTTCTATGTACATGAAGCATCTCACTTTCCCTACCCCCCTGGGAAGTTCCAGCTGTTCGAGGTCTGTTTCTTTCCTCCCTCCCTTGCTCGAAAGCCCAACTGTCTACGGTCGCTTCCCCACTCTATTTTTCTTGACCACTTTCACTCTCATTCTCATGCCTTGCTGTGTAACACAGAAGGCTCTAAGTCTTCTGACGGCGTAGGATTCGCAGCAGTGTTTTCCGGACAGCGTCGTACACGGGCATTTACCTTATCTTTCGGCTAGAATTTTTACTGCGAATTATAATGCCATCCTACAGCACTTATCGTATTGCATCTATGCCTGTGTCATCATTTGTGGTTGTCTCAGACTCCCTTATGTGGCTTTACAGCCTATACAAAATTTGATACACCTCACCCCTTAGTCTCCGTATCCAACTTTGGCTACGCCCATCTTTACCAAGCATAAAGATATTGTTTTTTGTTGGACCCTGGTCATGTTGACGTACAGCAATGAACAGGCAGACACTGCTGCGCGGTCCAGCGTACATGACCTACCAGTTTCTTATAGAGGTATTCCATGTACGGACTATTTGCTGTAATAATCTTCCCCACCTTCACACCCTTGGCAACAACGTTGGTCTACTATGCTCGGCAACAAACTCAGTCTATTAAACCGAAATAGGTTACTGTCCGTTCTTCTTATCACCAGTGTCAGGTTGGGAGACTAACTCTCTCCCGTCTGCGCATTGCCATACTCCGTCTTACCATGGATATCTCATGGAGAGGCGTCTTGGGCTCCTCTCTGTGAAATTGCCAAGCTCCATCATCAGTCCAGCCACATTCTGATGGACTGCCCACTTTATCAACGAGCACGCAGAATTTACCTCTGTCGTCGTCTTCGCCCCGCGCTCTCACTTTTACTCCCCTTCTCGCTGATGGCCCACCTTTCATCCGTACTCTCTCAATGACTTTTTGACACGACTGACTTACTACACAATCCTGATACTTTCAGGCACTTTATCTACTTGGAATCTCTTGCTACCCTCTACCCCCGTACTATCCCCTGCCCCGCTGTTTTCTGTAACCTGCTGATCATCCCCCCTCCCTTCTGCCATCCAATTCCCTTGCTTCCTTCCCTACCCTGCAGCGCTGTATAGCCCTTGTGGCTTAGCGCTTCTTTTTGATTATAATAATAATAATAATAATTAACAGATATACTGCAGGATTAAAACACACTGTTGGAAAAGTATCGTTATACTATATAAGCATTATTGAATTTGGGTAGCTGCTTTTAAAACTAATTTTATTATTATATAACTTTTTACTATTTATGTAAAATTTTCAATGATTAAAGGGGAGAAAATAATCATAAAATATGAGGCTATGGTAACAGTTATCAATACTATTACATTCATGGAGAAACACTAAACCCACAGGGGTCATACAGCATTTAGGGAATTGAAGACAATCAGGTTTGATCCAATTCTGGAGAATAGCTCTTATTCCTGGTAACTTTTGAGCATGCATCACACTGCTGAACATGAAAAACGAAGTGTATATAACATACACTTAAGGTGATGAATAAGACTCGTGTGCAACATCTGGGTATCTATTCAGAAGACATTCTGCTAACCAGTGGCTTTATCAATCTGATACAGAGGTTACTTAAAATGTTGAAACTGGAGACAGTAGATGAGGCAATCAGTACCTCAACCTTGATGTTCACCACCACAGTCTTGATGAATCAAGACTATGGTGAACACCATCTAAGCTGAGGGCCTGATTACCTCATCTTCTAGTGTCTCCAGTGTTAACATTTTAAATAAACTCTGTACTGAATTGATAAAGCCACTAGTTGACAAAATGTCTTCAGAATTAAAATACACAGGTGCTGAATGTGTCTTTCTCATCAATTTGTCGATATTACGTATATACCATTACTGCTACCCTACACCCCCTCCCAACAAACTGGTTGTCTCCACAAGGGAAGGGTGGCCTCAAAAAAGTAAACACGTTCCACCCTCATTCACACATAATCACCTGTTCTTTGCAGAGGCGTGCCAATATGACAGTTCAGATGTCACTTCCCAAAAAACTGGGTAAACAGTGACATGGGAAGACAGATGAATAAATAAGTGATGTAGCTTATGTGAAAAAAATGTACTGGGATTTGTGATTATTATATTTTAAAATTTCAGTGCCACACTTTTAATACAACAATACATGGTGCTAAAGAACTTATAAGCTATTTTTTTTCTTTTGTCATAAGTACCATATATCACAAACCACACGGTATACCTAGGCACAGGTTTTTTGCATTTGCATTAATTTTTGCCATCAATTTATAAGTAAAACAACTAAAAAGCACAATAAATCAGGTTATGATTACTTAAATAGTATATATCAATGTACTGCTATGCATGTTCATGTGTTGTAAATATTTCATGTATTATATATTGATGTTGTATTGCATGTTGTGTTCTGTATCGCTTGTGTATTGTTCATTTTAAGGGTGGTGTGGATGTATGACTTCTTATGTACAAATATGTTTCAATTTATATGTTTATTTTCTAATCATTTGTGACTTTCATATCTAGCTCTTACACCTATTACCCAACCGATGACATTTTTAGCTTTTTAGTCTTTCTGCATAACTCGTATTTTTTAAGTTTTGAGACCCAATTACTATTTAAACTTGTCTTTGAAATTATCCCCCATCTTATAGACATTGTTGAAAGGCAGATGCATATATCACACCAGTGCTGTATGTAAAATTTTGACATAACATGTGTGTGTATTTTATATCTATATATTTCTATATATATATATATATATTTTTTTTTAGGTTGATCATCCACAAAATACTTTAGTTATTCGAAAGCTTGCTGACAGTTGAAAGGCTAGAGTTTCTCTTTCACTTGTATTTACATAATGTATGAGTGTTAACAATCCTTTGCCTATGATTTCGAGATTCCCTTAATCATTTTTATATTTCTTCATAATGTATATTCAGCGTAGCCTGTTATGGCTTTATATCATTTCTATTACATTGACAGAAAGCCATTAACTGACCACTTGAATATTTTTTTTTCTCAATAACACAGCTGACTTACATCCAGGGCAGGCGTCGGACTAGCAAATAGAAGAAAAACTTTCATCATCATCCATTCATCAACTATCTTGCCTGAGACATGCTACACTAGGTTTATAAAAAAATGCACCATGTCCGGGGCCAAGACTGTTCAACACCTCCCACCTGCCATAAGGAGACATTACAATAGACCCTTGGTTGTCTCAAGAGGGAGCTGGACACAGATACCTAAAGTCAGTGCAGGATCAGATGGGCTGTGATTCGTACGATGGACTATGTGTGGCCACAGGCAGTAACAGCCATACTTGATCAGGTCTGATCCAGCAGGAGGCCTGGTCATGGACTGGGCCACGGGGGCATTGATCCTGAAATACCCTTCAGGTGACTCCAGGTAGGTAGATATCATTACCCCTCCTTCCAGAGTGCTGGCACTGTACTTCCCACTGTCGGACTCAAGTCTGGCTAAACGGTTTCCCTGATCCTCATCAATGTTACTTTGCTCACACTCCACGCAAATAAGACATAAAACCATTTAGGTACCTAGTAAAGTCATCACAGGTAAAGGGTTGTCAACAGATCATACATATATATCAGTTGACAGAGAAAATCTTTTTTCAACAGCAGCAAGCGTTTAAATACCTTTAGATTTACGAATGGATATAAACATAGCACCACATTTTTTTTTAGACACATGACCATTCTCCACCAAGTGGGGTGACCTGAAAAAGAAAACTTTTACCATCGTTCACTCTGTCGCTGTCTAGCCAGAGGTGAGCAGACACAATAGTCAGATGCCCTCCAAACTGTTAGTATCTCACACCCCTCCTTCAAGTGCAGGGTCTGTACTTTCCACCTCCAAGACTCAAGTCAGCTAATGGTTTCCTTGAATCCCTTCACAAATATGGTTACCCTTCTCACACTCAACTAGCTTGTCAATCAAACAAACTATCTTGCCTTCACTATTCTAACACGCTACCTATGCCTGCTGGATGTCCAAGGGCACCACTTTTCTATATTAAATCCATCATTCATAATATTCCATTTGCATCTTCCAAACAGTTTGTGTGTGTGTGTGTGTGCAACAGTGTGCATCGATTGAGAACTTACTATATGCGGAGTGTGTGTGATTACCAAGATTTATGTGTGTTTTAATACTTCAGCAACTAGGTCTGTTTCTATTGAGTGATGGCACTATAACATGTGATAAGCCGTAATCATGTACTACCTGTTTTGTGCCACGGCATCTGAGCATCATGTAGAAAAATCACCTGATTATGATGCTTTTCAATGGTTCAAATAATTATGTCATTTATTAATCATTAAGAATTGTCAAATCTAATGCTGATGAATTATTCACACTTGTTTAACATGAGCATTAGCTGCATTGTACCACAATTTCTAAGTCACAGTGTTCCAAATTTAATCATCATTATCACTGTTGTCACATTCAGTGGGGTCGGCATTGCCTGGGAGGATCAAAAGTTTAACAGTACAATACATATTTCAATAAACAAACCTTACCCTAAAAGATTAAAACAAGTAAATTCAACCATATTATTGATTTAATATAGATTTTTTTACATAATTTTCTACATGAAATGGGCTATTCACATTTATTAAATTAAGTTCTCGAGTTTTCAAATTATATGATTGACTTTCAAAAACCCAAACACCAAACACAAAAATAATGGAGTTGGTCAAAACCGAGCAGGAACATCCCATTATTGTTGGGAAATCGGGAGATCTACTGCCAGTATGTAGATGTGCTATATGCATGCAAAAATACATATGGGATAAGTCTTCAAGTCTTGAAATACACAGAAAATACCTCTTAGTCTTCAAGCTTGAAACATCATTCCTTATTTAATAGAACAAAATACCCATTTATTTTTTTTTCTTGAAGTTAAGAATGATACTTCTGCACATACATTATTGAATACAGGTTTCTTTCCCCCTACATTTATCTAGGCATGCTATCTTTGAGGTTCTAGACTCCTTTCGTAACATTTGTTTATCATCAAAACACTGGATAAAATATAGCCATATACGCTAATATGGATTTGAACTACGCGTTACCAAGCGAACCTTGCCTCTATACCAGGAGGAAAAAAAAAAAAAAAACGTCAAAGGTCTAACAATCCACATTTATTTCAGATGTAAGCATGCTGCAGGTGCAATTTTTTCCTTTCAAAAAATCCCGAATTCCATAGTACCTATATACAAATGAAGTTCACGTGAATGGCCTCTTATGCAGTCCCCTTTTAGTGGGCATGGCTAAGTACCGAACAGCACACTTTACATAAATAAAATGTAAACATACATTCAAGATACCAAATAGTGACCGTAAAGCTCATGATGAGCCCTCACTCTTTATTTCATCATCATCATTACTCAGATTGGCTTCATCTCCATTCTTGCTGGAGAGTTGGTCTTCGTGTGAGGACTGAGGAAGAGCCACTGCCTGGTGGTGGTGTGGCTCCTCCCTTCACTCCCAACTCTCCTCGGACCATCTTCTCACAAGACAATTCTTGATGCTGTTTACGGATACAATCTAAGGTCTTGAGGAAAAACTGGCGGTTTACCTGATTTAAAAAAAAAATGACTTTTTGGTGGACATATACATTAAAACTAAATGTTCCTGGTATTAAACAATTATTTCTCTTATGGTAATGTTATGCTGGTTTTTCCTTCCTTCAGAGACATTTCAAAACTTAATCATCGTAAAGGTTAGCTAAGGTTATGCCTTTGTCTTATACGAAGTACATACAATATTGATGCAGGGTACAGTACTGTAGTAACTCAAAAATTTAATAAATGCATACAATAGGGCAAAAATCTCTATAACAGTTTAACTGCTCCTGGCTCAATAATTAATAATGGGTATGTACACAGTTTTTTAAATATTATTTTTTTTCTTGCAGCCGTGGTAGAGTAACCTTCTTCTGATGGTAATGACACAAAAGTACAAAAATATATGGAAACCAAACAAAATTACCTAGGTGCAAGTTAGAGGTTGAGTGCAATTTACGGAATGGCAATTTCACCTACTTTTAGCCACATAGTCATTGACTCAATTCCTCACCAAATTCTTAAGAGATATACTAGTCATTGCCTTCTGTTCCATTGATTGCGCACCAGAAACTGCCAAATTCAATTATCAGAATTACACTATGAAGTGCCAACAGAAGTTGGGTATTGGACCAGTTTTACAAAATTAAAAAAAAATTCAAATTTATAACAGAGGTCAAAAATTAACACTAGAAGGAATATTCCTGCACTAAAAAACCACTTCTACTTGTTCATTTAATTCATTCCCCAAGGACTCTCTAGATTACTAACTAGCCTTCCATTTCAAATTCGTCATAATAAGAGATTCTTCCCTATTTTTTCAAATATAAATATAACTAGGAATGATTGGGCATGGTTTTACGTGTTCACTAAAAATGAAGCCAGTTCTAGTAAAAGTCCTTTTAATTGGACAGACAGGGTGTAGGGAAGGGGTTTACCCCTCTCCGCGAAAATTGGCAAAAAATTAACAATTTCTGCTACGTGACCCAATTTCAAGCTCCATCTGGTCCTGAACAAACAAAATCAACTTTATTCTGGCCTACTAGTGCGTTTTCACACATCTGTCAAAGACACCAATTGAATCGCTACTAAAAACATATAAAACACACACGTGGAAAGCACACTCAATGATTGTTATTTTTTAAACACCTAACACAAGGTCAGTTTTGCTTTTCCCATCATACACTGCATGGAGCATGATTATAATAATTTTATTTCCTCTAGTATTTCACTTATAGAATACCAGCAAAAATTTTTGTTTGCTATGTACAGTGCTAGTCACAACATTATGCCGGGTGAGTGCCTCAGCATAATGCCGTGACGAAAATCAAAGGCCTACCATACAGGGGGGGTCTTTTTACGTCAGTGCATTATGCCAGGTAGCAGCCATTAGCATGACATCACAGCCTGCCGCCACACTCCACAGTGACTCCTCAGTGCTCACGTGGCTGCGGTGGTGAGAGGAAGTGTTGCACTTTTGTCTCTCATCCACCCCATCTTTTGTCCGGTGTTCCCATTGGTTTTGGGACTATACATGTTTGATTATGGCTAAAAGGAAGTCTTTAACACCTGAAACTATAGCTCAAATCATAGGGCTTCACAAAGCTGGGGACCAGATGAAAGGAATACATGTAGTGGAGAATGTTGGTGTGTGTGAGCGTTCAGTGGGAAACTGGGTGCAGCGTTTCAAGTCTGGTAGCGGTGTCGAGTTACCATCTGCCAACCCTTGGCCTGGTCCCTCGACGAAGACATCTGTTCGTACCTTAACTGTGTTAAACCCCAACAGTGGTCTGAAGTACTTTGAAGTGATGAAGCAACCTTCACCATCATCTGTAACCATGGGGGACATGTGGACTGGCCCAGAGATAGTGATCCGCTAGACCCACGCTACACCTATGACACCCAGACTCGCTCATGGTTTGGGGGTGTTTCAGTGCTCAGAGTGTTGAACTCACTGTGCTTCCCAAAAACCAGTACATGAACCTGGAGTTATTGTGTGATAATTTACCTGAGGCATTTGACAAGTGTGGGGCTACGTTTTTTATGCAGGACGGTGCACCATGTCATACTGCCAAATCTGTAGTTCAGTGACTTGAGGACTGTGAAGTGAGATTCTTTAATGACTGGCCAAGCAATTCCCCAGACCTAAACCCTATTGAGAACCTCTGGTCAACAGTGAAACGAAGTTTACTAGGCAAGGATATCAGTTCCATCCACCGGCTGGAGGCTGCTCTACATGAGGCATGCAATAATATACCTCCCCCAACCCTCAAGAATTTGTGTGAGAGTCTTCTTACACAGCTGAGGGGTGTGATTAACCCTTTCATTGTCGAGACCCCTGATCCTTAACTCAGTCAAAAAATTAAAAAAAAATCTTATGAAATGATAGAGAATCTTTTCCTGATGGTAATGACACAAAGTACAAAATTTGATGGAAAACTTACGAAATTACATTCTCGCAAAAATAACGATCTCGGCGATATTTTCGCATTGGCTATTTTGCCCACTTTGAGCCCTATTTTAGGCCAATTCCATTGTTCCCGTTGCCTAAAATCATAGCTATTTTGCTAGAAATTGATTTATTCTATCGACTGAGTACAAGAAACTGCCCTTTTACTGATTTCAACTACCCAATAAAGTGGTCAGAAATTGGCAATTCAGCTAATTTCACACAAATTTCAGATGCCAATTTCAAAACAGGGTCCAGAATAAACAAGGCAGACATTCCTGGCACTAAAATAACATTTTCTCTGTCCATTAGTCATGTCTCCAGGCCCCTCTTATATTACTCTTGCTTTCCATTTTGAATTTTTGTTCTCACAAAAAAATAGATTTACTGTTTTGTACCTGGAGTTTACCTGGAGAGAGTTCCGGAGGTCAACGCCCCCACAGCCCGGTCTGTGACCAGGCCTCCTGGTGGAGCAGAGCCTGATCAACCAGGCTGTTACTGCTGGCTGCACGCAAACCAACGTACGAGCCACAGCCCGGCTGGTCAGGAACCGACTTTAGGTGCTTGTCCAGTGCCAGCTTGAAGACTGAGGGGGTCTGTTGGTAATCCCCCTTATGTATGCTGGGAGGCAGTTGAACAGTCTCGGGCCCCTGACACTTTTTGTATGGTCTCTTAACGTGCTAGTGACACCCCTTCTTTTCATTGGGGGGATGTTGCATCGTCTGTCAAGTCTTTTGCTTTCGTAGTGAGTGATTTTCGTTTTGCAAGTTCGGTACTAGTTTCCCTCTAGGATTTTCAGGTGTATATAATCATGTATCTCTCCCGCCTGCGTTCCAGGGAATACAGGTTCAGGAACCTCAAGCGCTCCCCGTAATTTTAAAGGGGTTTTATCTCCGTTATGCACGCCGTGAAGGTTCTCTGGGACATTTTTTTAGGTCAGCAATTTCACCTCCTTGAGAGGTGTGTTAGTGTGCAGTAAAT
>NC_069440.1:11257411-11270893 GCF_026875155.1 Cherax quadricarinatus | reverse complement strand
TAATAATAAACAATGAAATGTTTTTCGTTAGGTTCACTATGATTTTTGTGAAATTATTGCATACACAAATTTTTTGCTTGTCTTATACGGCAAGATGAGCGTTGCTATTTAAGACAAGATAGCAAGTTTTACATATTCGACACGACATCAATATACATATAATTTATATATATATATATATATATATATATATATATATATATATATAATATACTTGTCCATCATTATATGTTTGTTCCCATAGGCTCAGAGACCCTTGGCTCATGGGGAAAGAGTGCATCTAAATTCCGTAAGGAGCTGAGAAAAAGACTCATCAGGGTAAATAGGGATCCCAGGGCAGCTAGTTTTCTGTTCCAGCGGCTCAGTGCGGCTGTTCAAAGGGGTAATGCTTGCTGTATTTTGTGCACACGCCCCAGCTCTGAGGAGCTGGATGAGATTTTCGCCTTATAATCGGTGATACACACATAACTTGTACCTTATATGCCACCTTTATATCAACAATGTATCTCTTAAATCTTCCGTACCATATTATGTAATAAAATACTCCTATTGGTAAAAAAAAAATATTAAAAGATGGGGTGGTAGGGGAAGTGGAATATTCAAACGGCTTCAGGAAGAAATCCAAATATTCTTCCTTGAAGCCTTTTTATCCACTTCTCCGAGGCTGTGGGTCCCACAATTTACACCAGAGGTGGACCCCATCATATATATATATATATATATATATATATATATATATATATATATATATATATATATATATATATATATATATATATATATATATATATATATATATATATACATACATACATACATATACACACACACACACACACACACAAATGACAGTATTAGTTTGTTTAAGTCGTTTACAAAACACTTGAAAATGTTTCACATTACTACTGTTCTAATATTTGCTTACGTATATACAGGCATTGGACATGTTCCTAGAACTGCTGAAATCTGTGGAACTGTGAAACACTGCATCACACACAGTGGTGCTGTACACTCCTCGTATATAAAACTCATGTGGGAGTGTTGCTTTGTATAGATAAAACATCTCTTCTGAGTCCATATCTTCATAGCAGGAGTTTTTGTTAGGAAGTGATTACCATGCCTCAAACGAGGTATTTTTTTTATTTGCCTTTTGACAAAAATGGGCATACGGTGGTCTGTCGCCGGTCCTCGTCTGGTACATATGCATTTAGCAGTGAAATGTCTACGAGATAGAAGTTTCAAGTACCACTTATAACTCTTGCTAACACACACAATCAGCATATTTAATCTGCGTGTCACGTTTGTCCACCAAACGCATGGATTTACTAGTGTCACTAGTCACCCTTCCAGTGGTACTATGTGTCTGACCCTGAAAAGATTGGCAACGCTAAGGCCAATGGGTTATCCTCCATATCCAGGAACGAAGGAGAGAGAGATATCAATCTACACTTGGAAAATCCTGGAAGGAATGGTCCCGAATCTGCACACAGAAATCACTCCCTACGAAAGTAAAAGACTGGGCAGGCGATGCAAAATACCCAATTAAAAGTAGGGGCGCCATTGGTGCACCACAAGTGTCCGGGACCCAAGACTGTTCAACAGCCTCCCATCAAGCATTAGGGGAATTACCAATAAACCCCTGGCTGCCTTCAAGAGAGCTGGACAGATACCTGAAGTCAGTGCCGGATCAGCCGGGCTGTGGCTCGTACGTTGAACTGCGTGCGGCCAGCAGTAACAGCCTGGTTGATCAGGCCCTGATCCACCGGGAGGCCTGGTCATGGACCGGGCCGCGGGGGCGTTGATCCCCGGAATAATCTCCAGGTAACCCTCCAAGGGTATGGGGCAGGCAAAGGGCTCTTGATCCACATTAAGAGTTATTTAATCAAATCTTATTACCTTCGAGGTGCTTAGCGATTCCCCATAATCCACATATAAAGAAGAGTAATATTCTGACCTCAAAAAATCATCTGAATGTCAGTCAAGAGAAACTGCGACTCAGTCCAGCGAGTGATTTGATTCACGACACGACGCTCAAGTCTTCTTTTCGACCATTATCCAGCCACAAGTAGTCCATGACGGAAAGAAACGACGCCCAATTTTTAATTTCCAATTTGTGGGTTAGTTGTGAATTTACCAAGGTAATGAATTTTCAATATTGTCGCCTGAGCGACTACATTACTGTGCACCCCATGCTCATCCTTATGTTTTGTGTCAGTTTAGAAAGGGAAGACAATGCAATATAGCAACAGATACAAGGCCTCGAGCCATCCTAGTACTCTCTGCTGCTCATCACATTAATAACATTATCACGAAGTTTTAATGACTTGCAATAATTAAAAAGGAAATTAATAGAGCCGTGCTTACAATACACCGTTAACACTTAAACGTCACTTAAATCCTACGTTGTGCCAACTAAACCTTCTGCATTAGGTAGGCTGTCCCATTCTTAAAAATAATTACAACACCAATAATCTTTTCGTCCTATTTTTGACGGTTTTTATAATGAATCACTTCTGAACTGATTGTAAAATCAGCCTCCACCTGACCACTAATGATCATCCCTGGATACATGATCCTTATTCAGCTGTCAATATAAAATAGTTACGAACTGCAGTCTTGACAAGAGTTTATCAACCTGGCATTCAAATACTTTTTTTATTGCTTCAGAGCCATATTTATTTTTTATTTATAATAACTGGGCCTACATCCTTCCATCAGTTTCGTCATTATACCTCTAATATGTAATTTTTTATCAGGTTCAACGGAAAGATCTCCAAGCAACGAAAAAATATTTCAAGAGTAATTTTAACAACTTTGTATAATTTGCGATCTTTACATGAAAAATAGTAGCTCAGTGTAGATTCGCCAAGTTTGCTTTAATCCAAATTTTGTGGGTGTGCATTCTATATTAAGTATGCAAACAAACAGCGGCCTTAACACAGGCCCCTGAGGCACACCACTTTCACCTTTCTCCTTCCGTCATGTCTATTAAGATTAGTTATTTGCTCTCTCCCTCAACTACTCTTCCACCCAGTTAACATCAGATCCCAGACACAGTAAGGCTTTAATTTTTATAAAAGCCTTAAGGTAAGTCTTATCAAATACCTACCCACAACCCAAATTACATTTGATCTCTCGTGCTTACCTTTCTCTCAACCTCACATTCCACTTAGACTAAAGTTGACTCATTATGTTATTACAATGGAGTGCTGATGAATCTTGCCTCTCTTCTTTTACTTTCTCAATACAAAAAAAAAATTGAATATTTAACCAAGATGGCTTTGTTACACTGTACTACTGCGAAATTAAAAAAAAAAATGTTAGGTGCAGTGATATATCAAATTCTAGTTGTGCTACGAGCGAAACACTTGGAATATGTACTTACTTGAACTGTTAGTCTAGTTTACCGAGGTTTATGGATACGGTGCTTATCAGACCGAGCTCAAATTTATTAAACTAGAAAAATATTTAGGCTTATCCTTCTGTAAACTTTGCATTTGATTAATTACTGTTTTATGATACTTAAGCATATAGCAAGACTGGTAGTTTTTAGGACAAATATTAAAAACGGCTAATCACACTAAAAATATCTTCAACTATAGTAGCTCCTGGTTTTGATTATCATCTTCCCTGGCGGCCCAGTCCCTGAGCTCCTGATGTTTGTTGCACGTCCGGAGATGCCACAGCCTAGATGTTCAGAAATTTCAGGAACTAATAAAATTTCCCTTTCTTAGAGTTCAACAAACCGTCAATACTATCTTAATTGCTTTTACGAGCCAGCTGACTGAAGAACACGCATTACTACTAGAGCAGATGGTGCGGCCACTGCTTAAAACTAAGGTGATGGCTCCAACTCTATCTGTCGTGAGTGATTGCGCGAGTTAGTACCCCCCCCCACCTGTTAATACTTCTATTTTTAAACATACACGTAATGTTAATAATTTAAAAAAAATATAGGCTTGTATCTGCCGTTTTTAACCTTGGCACTTGCCTTATTAAAACCCTATACGAGGTGCAGTACACTCATACCCTCTAAGTGTGCCGCAAGACATGCCGAAATACACGTGTTACCCAGCATTTCTCCATCTAACAAACCTCAACGTTAGCCTCTTCACTATTGCAACACTTGCGCTATTACATACAGTGCGTCTTCACGTGACGCAAGTTCACTCCTTTCTACTTATGATCATAACGCGCACAAGTTGCTGTTGTACACAACCTTGACCAGGGTGTCCACTAGCTAGCCATGCAGTACCGCCTGCCACCTGGCCAGGGCTATGTTGTACATCAGTTTAATCATCA
This sequence comes from Cherax quadricarinatus, assembly GCF_026875155.1. Taxonomy (NCBI): domain Eukaryota; kingdom Metazoa; phylum Arthropoda; class Malacostraca; order Decapoda; family Parastacidae; genus Cherax; species Cherax quadricarinatus. Next base: position 11,266,591 of record NC_069440.1, on the reverse strand, counting down.
CCTGTAATTTCTATACAACCAATGTCCTAAGGCGTATTATCATATTCAGAAAAAAAAAAGAATCCCATGTACTGTAAACTCTGTGCTAACCCTGATGAAGCTCAATTTTTAAGACAAGACAAACTTTTCACTTAGGGCTTTAAATGTTCCAGAAAAAAAAAAACTTCAAACCTATTCCAAATGTACCGCAAAGGGGCACTTTCAGACAAATTTCAAAATATTCCCAAACAAAACATACAAGAGCAACAGTTCTACCCATGTCTCAAACTGCCTTGCTATTACCACAAAAGGTTACACCGCCTACCATTAACCATACACTCAATGCCCATTTTCCAAGCAATAAACATGTATTCTTAAAATAACAGGTAGTTGGGTGTATTTCATTCGTCAAGAAACAGGATAAACGTTTCCAGGCATGGCTCTCAGTCCTATGATGACCGCAAACGGGAGATTTTAGTCATATGACGACCATACGACTTACCGATCCTCCCCGTAAAAAGGAAATCACGTGATGTGGATAACAGGTAATTTTTAAATTAACATTATCTTCTACCTAAAACAGAGGAAAGCTAAGTACAGTATACCCAAGGTCCTCGCCTTAATGGACTACCCGCTATTAAAATTCCAAGAGGAACTAAAGATCCTCACACTTCCCCGCCCATCCTTCTCCACAATTCATGCACCTAGTGATAAATTAACTACTTCTCTGCAACTTCCACGCCACCCTTAAATAATATGGCTCCGGAAACCACAAAATTACCTTAAAAAATTGAACATGGGTCGTTTGTAATTTGCCAAAATAAAAACCAAGAGACAACTAGATTTCCCTTTCGCCTAAAAAAAAAAAACCATTTAAATTACAGTTCAATGTACGAGGTTATCTCAGCTCACGCACTTGGATCATTTTATCGAGACTGAAAAAAAAAAAAACTTGCGTAACTCATAAAATCACACATTATTGGTTACACATCGCGACAATCACTAGAGCCCACCCAAGGGTGTGGCAGTCCTGGAGAAAATTATACTTTAAACAATAATTCCTTAATTCACATTCCTTTCGCACAAAACACTAAAACAATAAAGCTTAAACACTGAATACACCATATCCATAACATGCACACGACCAAAGGGATCCCAACACATTCTTATACAAGAATTTTAAATTGCACATACATATTCTCTTGGCACATCTAAAAACGCACCACCACACGTTTTACCACAACTACACTGCCAACAGCAACAACTATGTATAAAAGTTTACTATACTACAGATCTGAACACTGATTCACTTACCATGGTGCAGAACACCTTTAACTAGTTTTCACCACCAGAGCAGGTTCACACCATTACCACCTCACACCAGCACCACTATGTCAGTATATTGTAGCTTAAGGCAACTCTGTACGATTTGCACTTTTTTGTAGTCAGACAGCTGCTGGGACCTCGCTCGCCGTACAATCTAATTTTGCTAGTCCTCTCCCCAGTCTTCAGCTTTAGCAATTTTCGGAGACTCCCGTGTCAAGAATGCAACGTACTGAATATTCAATAAAATCGCGACAATAATGAGTTGTACACAAATAACCCGCACATAAAAGAGAAGCTTACGACGACGTTTCGGTCCGACTTGGACCATTAACAAAGTCACAGTGTGACTTTATCAATGGTCCAAGTCGGACCGTAAGCTTCTCTCTATGTGCGGGTTATTTGTGTATCGTTCCAGTCACGGTATTGTGCCTTTTTGTTAATAATGACTTGTTTTAATCACTTTTCCTAAAAAGAAAACTACTTTTTTTAATGTACAGAAACGTTATTTGGATTAAGAAAAGAAACTGCACGAACGGTAGGATATTGCCTTGTCAACAGTGACAGAAAATATTCTGTTTATGTATACTTTCCGTTGTTCCAAGAAAGTAGAACTTTAAATGATACTATACGGTACGCGAAGAATAGTGTAATTCGTATGAAGGAGAATCAAGATTAACTTTTTACACTGCAACTTTTTATTATTCATAGAGGGAGCACTAAACCTGTAGACGTTATACAGAGCGCCTGAGGAGTGGGAGACATTTAAGATGCTAGCTCCAATTCCTTCGTTAAAGGTCCCTTCACCGACAACAGGAAGGGTATTCCACTTACAAGATAAAAGCTGTTATTTCATTTCCAGGTCATGCGCCATAGTATAATGTTTATAGCCAACCCCAGGATGCGGTAACAGAGCCTGCATCCAGGTACCCACTTGTTGCTAGATGAACAAGGGTGTAAAGCTACTTGCTCATACGTGTCCACCTGCTAGTCAACCGGTTCCTTCGGTTGTCTCAGGATGAGCATACGCAAGACAACCTTTATCACGCCTTGCGCTGAATGACGTTTAGCGCTTTAAACTAAAAATAAAATACTGGCCAATGTTGAATAGTTGAAACAAGTGTTGAATCTGGGAAACAAGTTTATGTCATGTACTGCAACTTGTTACAATAACAGCGACCGTTAAACCTACAAGGGTTAAGCAGAGAAAAAAAAAATGGAAATCGGATTCGATCCTAAAGGGTTGGCCCAATTCCTTGAATCTTATACAAGCCTTTACCTTATTTGAAGGGATGTCCTAGACAAGGTCTGCCCCTCGAGGGAAGTGCCTTGATGCCGATGAGAGGATCGTGATTCAAGGAGTGGAACCTGACGTCCTTTTCCCCTTGGATTGAACGTGATTGCTTCATTTCCCCCCCCCCAAGAGCTTCATGACTCCTACGGGTTTAGTGCTCCTCCGCCTGAATGGCGACAAACCAAGTCTGCTGATCTCAAGCTTTCGTATTTGTACGAGCCCTTTACCATTCTCCTAGCAGTAAATAGGTATCAAAGATAATCAGCCCATCCTAAAACTGCAAGTCTTAGGAACTATGTCAAATAAGAGTAGTATCCTGAGGTAGTACCTCACAACCCAAATGGAAGAGAGACTGCTTGGCTCTCAGTTACCTTAAATAATTAACCCTTGCGGTTAATTACCAAGGTTAATAATGTGAATGGTCTTAAGCCTAATAAGTATTAAACGTTCCATTACGATGTTTATTCAGGATAAATTTACATCTAAGATTTTACAATCTTTGCATTACCCACATTAATCATCTTGGAGCCAAGGAAAGGGTAGGTCCATTTTTATGGATCAAGAGCCCATAGACAGCATCAAGTTACCCAATCTTCCCCTTAAAGGACCCATGTGACTATTTCAGGTCTAGCTCTGATTATTTATGATTAAACAAAGCTAAATATGGTGATTTATTTCCGATGGACCCCCCCTCCCCACTAGTCCCGTTCAAGCAGTGGTAATGTCTCATTTCATATACGGTAGTTTGCAAGCGATTCACAAACGTACAGCCATGAAACTGGATACACACCTATGTTCCTCAGGCTGTAGTATTGACCACACCGTTATTAACAAGTTGATTACTGGTGTTAACAGCTTTGCAATAGCTGTGGATAATTCAGTTTTATCTGGTTATTCCCCGGGATGTCATGGCATATTTCCATTACAACAGTTACTCATGAGGGGAACAGCGCCTTGGTGGTATCAAGTTCGATCTCAGGAAGGAGAGTCGAGCTGAATCCTTGGATCAGCAGCCCCTTCACCGGCGTCAAGGAACCTCGTGCACCCCCCCCCCCTTCCAATTAAGCTATGGGTTACAGAGCGCCAGGAAAGTAAACATTAGATCTGAAGAGGAAGGGTATCATCAATTCCTTTAATCAAGAGGACTTCACCAGCATCAAAGTGCTTCCCTTGAAAGGTAAAGCACCATCGAATTTGGCCAGTCACGACGGGCGAGATGAAGTTAATTGAGGGCTTCTTGTGTCTGGCATGCTATTATAGGTCCACACAATCACTCCTTATCTCCTACCTAAATCACTGCCTCTTTCTTTTTTAACCATCTTTAAGCAAGGCCTCTCTTATACGTACGTCATTTTTCAATAATGCCGCGAAATCACTCAATATTCAACTTCAGTTTTAAAATATGAATCTAATTATTATATAACATTCATTACGAAAAAAGAAGCAAAATACCTGCCATGGTGTGCAATTGTCACGATCAATCAGTTGGCAAAACCCAACATGGTAAAGAAACGTCCAATAATACCAATATTAGGGTGGGCGTGTGATGGTGAAGCAGCAGCAGCCGCAGCAGTCCACACAACACAGCAGCCAGAGTAACACTGAAGAGCTGTCTTCCTTGCCTCAACCTTCACCGACGCCGTCAGCGTCGCCTCCACCACACGTGTTCAGTCGTAAAACAAAAACGACATTTACGCCAGAGGGAAGATTTGCTTTTAATAATTCATTGTTTGATTTGATTACTTACAATAATAACTTAACCATTTATGGCTATATAACAACGTGGTTAATGCAACCAATGCAGACATTTTCAATAGTGCCTGTAAAATTACATTTTAAAATTACAGAAGCATTAGTTGACATCTAAATCGTCCATGTGAAGTTTGGCAGCATAAGCGCTAACATTACCTACAACCAATGTGATTTAAAGGTCACATTGGTTAGCTCGTTTGATCCCGAGGCAGGGAGAGATTATAGCCAAGTATCGTAGCACCTGGTGTCTCCACTAACCAGACATTACAGGTGCCGGGATGGCACTACACATGTTGGTAACGCAGCTGCGTCCAGACCTGCTGGTGAGATTCGTGTGTTTGGCAACAGGTATCCCCACAATATGGCATAAAACATGTTACGAGTGGCCATCCTGCGTGATGAAGTAGTTTGATAACCACAGATATTCTAACCTGGAGATGGGAAGTACAGTGCCTGCACTCTGAAGGAGGGGTGTTAATGTTGCAATTTAAAAACTGTAGTGTAAAGCACCCTTCTGGCAAGACAGTGATGGAGTGAATGATGGTGAAAGTTTTTCTTTTTCGGGCCACCCTGCCTTGGTGGGAATCGGCCAGTGTGATAATAAAAAAAAATAATTCTAACCTTGTAAAATATCCGAGATCAGAGTGTCAGAACAAATGTGGTCGACTTTAATGTTCTGTTCGTCACAAAGTTCAACTTCTTCTTGTAACAAATTTTTAATAGATATTTTCACGCTATGTGAAGGGGTTATATCATAGGAATTGAACCTTGGATCAAACCTGATTATCTTCCATTCCCAAGGCTCTATGACCCCTACGGCTTTTGCTTTTCCATTACGACTAATAATAACTACATGTGATTAGGTTTCTGCGCTTTCCGAGGTGCCCCTATATCTCATAAGCCCAACACCCGCCCACTCCTTCCTCTCCTCAATGAACGCTAAAGGAATAGTGCAGGGCAGTGCAAAAAACAACGCACCAAATATAAAAAAAAGTATGGTTTTTACGTATATATGTGCATGTGCATGCATATACGTATGTATACTTTTGCATACACATGACTGCCTGTGTATATAATGGTATATGCATGAACATCTGAATACTTTTGTGTATGGATGCAGGGAGGTCGCAACTAGATGATTACCATGAAAACTGGTACCATTAGGGTGGGATTTTCCTTTTTATTATAAGAGATTCGTGTGCCTATCCAACATGATTACTGTAACATTAATGTGTTTTATTATATTACATGTTAAATATATACGTCGAATCGTATGTGAAAAGATTCTGCGTTCTGTAATATGATGGAGGCTAAGAGTTCAGTTTAATATCTTTATTATGCACCACATACCCATCCTGTGGGCGGTAGTCACCACATACCCATCCTGTGGGCGGTAGTCACCACATACCCATCCTGTGGGCGGTAGTCACCACATACCCATCCTGTGGGCGGTAGTCACCACATACCCATTCTGTAGGCGGTAGTCACCACATACCCATCCTGTGGGCGGTAGTCACCATATACCCATCCTGTCGGCGGTAGCCACCATATACCCATCCTGTGGGCGGTAATCACCCATCCCATCCTGTGGGCGGTAGTCACCACATACCATCCTTGGGCGGTAGTCACCATATACCCATCCTGTGTGGCGGTTAGTCACCAATATACCCATCCTGTGGGCGGTTAGTCACCACAACCCATCCTGTGGGCGGTAGTCACCACATACCCATTCCTGTGGGCGGGTAGTACCATACACCCATCTGTGGGCGGTATCACCACTACCCATCCGTGGGCGGTAGTCCCACATACCCATCCTTGGGCGGTAGTCACCATATACCCATCCTGTGGGCGGTAGTCACCAATATCTATCTGTGGCGGTAGTCACCATATAACCATCCTGTGGGCGGTAGTCACCACATACCCATCCTGTGGGCGGTAGTCACCATATACCCATCCTGTGGGCGGTAGTCACCACATACCCATCATGTGGGCGGTAGTCACCATACACCCATCCTGTGGGCGGTAATCACCACATACCCATCCTGTGGGCGGTAGTCACCACATACCCATCCTGTGGGCGGTAGTCACCACATACCCATCCTGTGGGCGGTAGTCACCATATACCCATCCTGTGGGCGGTAGTCACCACATACCTATCCTGTGGGCGGTAGTCACCATATACCAATCCTGTGGGCGGTAGTCACCACATACCCATCCTGTGGGCGGTAGTCACCATATACCCATCCTGTGGGCGGTAGTCACCACATACCCATCCTGTGGGCGGTAGTCACCATATACCCATCCAGTGGGCGGTAGTCACCATATACCCATCCTGTGGGCGGTAGTCACCACATACCCATCCTGTGGGCAGTAGTCACCACATACCCATCCTGTGGGCGGTAGTCACCATATACCCATCCTGTGGGCGGTAGTCACCACATACCCATCCTGTGGGCGGTAGTCACCATACCCATTCTGTGGGCGGTAGTCACCATATACCCATCCTGTGGGCGGTAGTCACCATATACCCATCCTGTGGGCGGTAGTCACCACATACCCATCATGTGGGCGGTAGTCACCATACACCCATCCTGTGGGCGGTAATCACCACATACCCATCCTGTGGGCGGTAGTCACCACATACCCATCCTGTGGGCGGTAGTCACCACATACCCATCCTGTGGGCGGTAGTCACCACATACCCATCCTGTGGGCGGTAGTCACCACATACCCATTCTGTGGGCGGTAGTCACCACATACCCATCCTGTGGGCGGTAGTCACCATATACCCATCCTGTCGGCGGTAGCCACCATATACCCATCCTGTGGGCGGTAATCACCACATACCCATCCTGTGGGCGGTAGTCACCACATACCCATCCTGTGGGCGGTAGTCACCACATACCCATCCTGTGGGCGGTAGTCACCACATACCTATCCTGTGGGCGGTAGTCACCATATACCCATCCTGTGGGCGGTAGTCACCACATACCCATCCTGTGGGCGGTAGTCACCATATACCCATCCTGTGGGCGGTAGTCACCACATACCTATCCTGTGGGCGGTAGTCACCATATACCCATCCTGTGGGCGGTAGTCACCACATACCATCCTGTGGGCGGTAGTCACCATATACCCATCCTGTGGGCGGTAGTCACCACATACCCATCCTGTGGGCGGTAGTCACCATATACCCATCCAGTGGGCGGTAGTCACCATATACCCATCCTGTGGGCGGTAGTCACCACATACCCATCCTGTGGGCAGTAGTCACCACATACCCATCCTGTGGGCGGTAGTCACCATACACCCATCCTGTGGGCGGTAGTCACCACATACCCATCCTGTGGGCGGTAGTCCACCATACCCATTCTGTGGGCGGTAGTCACCATATACCCATCCTGTGGGCGGTAGTCACCATACACCCATCCTGTGGGCGGTAGTCACCACATACCCATCCTGTGGGCGGTAGTCACCATATACCCATCCTGTGGGCGGTAGTCACCACATACCCATCCTGTGGGCGGTAGTCACCATATACCCATCCTGTGGGCGGTAGTCACCACATACCCATCCTGTGGGCGGTAGTCACCATATACCCATCCTGTGGGCGGTAGTCACCACAACCCATCCTGTGGGCGGTAGTCACCATATACCCATCCTGTGGGCGGTAGTCACCACATACCCATCCTGTGGGCGGTAGTCACCATATACCCATCCTGTGGGCGGTAGTCACCACATACCCATCCTGTGGGCGGTAGTCACCATATACCCATCCTGTGGGCGGTAGTCACCACATACCCATTCTGTGGACGGTAGTCAAAAGGTAGTCAGAGGTACATAATGGCTCCAGGGACTGGACTCCAAAGTTATGATAGCTGAACTAGTTACAAAGGTAATGAACTCCAGGTAGATCTGGTCACAATCATGGCAAGTTACAAAGGTAATAAATCATCCTCACAGAAGTGAGATTTCCTGAAGTGTGAGAGAATGAGGGAGATGGTGGTATGATGTAGTAAGACGTGTTGGTGATAATCGAGGTGTGGTGAGGATGGTGGTGTAGTGTAGTGATAATCGTGGTGTGGTGTAGTAAGGATGGTGGTGTGGTGTAGTGAGGATGGTGGTGTGGTATAGTGAGGATGGTGGTGTAGTGAGAATGGTGCAGTGTGGCGAGAATCACGTCGACCATGATGGGCGCCCACTAGTGGTCAAGGTCACCCATACACGGACGTAGGCCAAACTCCTACAGGACATGACCCCCTAAGACAACCATCCCCTCCATAAAAACTCGGCAGGATAAAATCCCCTAGGACAAAACCCCACAGGAAAAAAAAAAAACCTAAGGAGTTACATACTCCAAGATAGGCCCGACATACGCCATGTATACATGGATTCCTAACCTTTGGCCCGTGGACTGGTGGCGAAAACTCTCGCTTCACACAGTGAGGGTCCGGGTTTGAATCTCGGCAAAGGATAAAAACATGGGGGTGTTTCCTTACACCGGTTGTCCATGTTCACCCACCAGTAAGAATGGGTACCTGGGTATTAGTCGGTTGGTGTGGGTCGCATCCTGGGACAAAATTTACCTAATTTGCCCGAAATGCTAAGCATAACAAGAGACTTTCTATATAGTAGTATGTCATTGATGTCAACTAGGACTGTATACCTTGTACATGTACTTGTAGTAAATAAAGATATTATTATTATTATTTTGCTATGCTCAACACTCCAAGGAAATGTTTGATTAAGGTTGCATCCCCTACAAAAGTAATATCGCATTTGAAGATGAAGAAGTCAAATTTCTAATTTTTGAATCACAAATTGAACCAAAG
>NC_069440.1:11222411-11252411 GCF_026875155.1 Cherax quadricarinatus | reverse complement strand
GTCTGTCAGTGTCTACATCAAGATAGGGAAGATGTTTGACGGATCATTAAATCCAAAGATTTGCCCAGGTGTATTTTGTGATATATGAGCAACAACACCGTTGTATACAGCTTACAGTGGCAGCCCAGAGTTAAAACTATTTTATCTGTTTATTCTACTATACTTCAAAACCTTGGGTAGTATTTCCTCGACACTTTTACTTGTTTTACAAGTAAACTAAATTATACCAGTCCTTCCTAAGTTACTTGTCCATGCACCACGTTGGCTTACCAGGGAGTCCCTTGGCTTCTGCTTTTGTGTGTTAATGCTGATGAATGAGACACTTGTACAACATTAATGTAACTTTGTTGTTGAAGCGTTTCGCCAGCCAGTGGTTTCATCAGTCCAATATAAAGAACGTTGGAAGATGAGGATTTTTTTTTTTATTCGCCGGTACTTTCCCGGGCAGGGTCTTTTCCAAGAGTGGTGACCCGGCCTTGGCTCCCTATCTGGGGAGTGTCTGAGACCTAAGTCTCCCATGGGAGGAGGTACAAGTACCCCCTCGTCTTTGGGACCAAGTGTCCCCAGGCCTAGCCACATTCCCCGCCCTCACAGGGCTCGTAGGGAGAAGCTAGGCCTCTGGTCTGCCATCTGCCCCGCCCCAAAGGGGCTCGTGGGGATGGCAGTCTTGTGAGCTGCAGGTGGAGGCAACCTCAGGCTATTATGAGGAGTTTGAGGTAATCAGTCCATGATCCCTGATCATGTCGGAGGATCTCACCTTCAAGGACTATAACATTGTATCAATCGCATCTGCTAGAAAAATGACAGGATGGATAATGAGAACCTTCAAAACTAGGGAGGCTAAGCCCATGATGACACTCTTCAGGTCACTTGTTCTATCTAGGCTGGAATATTGCTGCACACTAACAGCACCTTTCAAGGCAGGTGAAATTGCTGACCTAGAAAATGTACAGAGAACCTTCACGGCGCGCATAACGGAGATAAAACACCTCAATTACTGGGAGCGCTTGAGGTTCCTAAACCTGTATTCCCTGGAACGCAGGTGGGAGAGATACATGATTATATACACCTGGAAAATCCTAGAGGGACTAGTACCGAACTTGCACACGAAAATCACTCACTACGAAAGCAAAAGACTTGGCAGACGATGCAACATCCCCCCAATGAAAAGCAGGAGTGTCATTAGCACGTTAATTGACCATACAATAAGTGTCAGGGGCCCGAGACTGTTCATCTGCCTCCCAGCATACATAAGGGGGATTACCAACAGACCCCTGGCAGTCTTCAAGCTGGCACTGGACAAGCACCTAAAGTCGGTTCCTGACCAGCCGGGCTGTGGCTCGTACGTTGGTTTGCGTGCAGCCAGCAGTAACAGCCTGGTTGATCAGGCTCTGATCCACCAGGAGGCCTGGTCACAGACCGGGCCGCGGGGGCGTTGACCCCAGGAACTCTCTCCAGGTAAACTCCAGGTATCCGGAGATGGTGTTCAGTTTATCAATCATGATAAAGTAATGCAAATATTAATGAAATTTGGTGCTTTAGTTGATATCATGGGCCTCAGTAACTTCGGTGAATATTAAAATAGCATATTGAAAAATTTAAATACAATACATATCATAATTTCTAAAACGCCGCCAGCGGTAAATATGGGACAAGGCCGCTTTGATTTATATTAAATCCGTCCATAATTTGAGTGACCAGGAGCGTCAATACTAACCATTGATTGGTCCTGACATGCTACTCGTCCCAAAATAAATATATTATGTTTGATCATTATCTCTCCGAAATAATAATATACACAAGAAATAACAGTTTGTGCCTGGGTATATATAACATGCTTGTATTTCTCAAAAGGACCGGTCTTCATATTAAGCAAAGCAAATATTATTTATATCCTACACTGGTTTAAGTACTCTTATTCAGGGAGAGCTCTAAACCCTCAGAGGCTATACAGCCACGTCTGCATGACTCTTGTCGGTTTAGAGTTTTATTTGATTATAATATGGAGCCTTGTTGACGTAACTCACCGAACAGCACACTTAATGTTCCTTGTAGTGTGTGGGTAAGGTGTGGTGAGCCACACTGGCTAATGTGACGCCACACCACCATAACATCCTTACCAAGCCTTCATACTGCTCTCACTCTCACCAGCTGTGGTCACTATGTAACAACAGTGTCTCCATAACAGGTGCAGGGAGAGAGGGAGTGTACAACAGCTCCACCTGCCTTCACCACATTCCAGGGCTCACTGAGCCTTAAAATATAACGACACTCAATATGCCTCTATTACAGCAGATGACACGGAAATAAGCACATGTACTCAGAACACCATCCTCCAGCCCTAGTGTTGGTTCAGCTACAAACCCTAATACAGACTCCATAGCAGGCTCGGCTGCGAACTCGACCACAGATATCGTTACAGATTTAGTAGCGCAGGACTGCAGGAGTCTGCTTCTGGGGACAGTGTTGGTCCACTTCTAGAAATAACTGATGGTGGTGATTCTGATAGGGTTGCTGAAGAATGCTAGCTCTAGAAACTGCACCAATTGAGAATTTAGACAACTGAAAGAACTGGGCAAATTCTATGCTTGGGGTATCTGAAAGCATGGAATATCTGGGAATACGAATGCGACATGCAACTTTGACAACCCAAACAAATGTCGCGACCTTCTAATTAAGTAGTGTGTCCCTTTTACCTCTTGTAAACGTTTTCACTCAGAAACGTGCTACACATAAGTCCACGACAAACAATGATTCAGCAACCTCTGCTGCATACCACTGGAAAGGGGCCAAGAGGTGACCCCACAAACCTTGGGAAACTAACCACAGTAGTTACAGCCATTCCACAGCAAGAGATTTTTTGTGCAAGGAAAAAAAATACAAAAATGCTCCACTACCTCCGAGCCTTGTGGGATTGGAGTCAGCCAATAGCCCCCATTCCAGAACTGCAGATACTGATGCCAACAAAAATATCTCCCAAACAAACTAGCAATATGACTTCAGTGGTAGTTGCGAATATACAGGGACTTAGGTAATCCTCGTGGAGTCAAATGCGATGTTTGCAGCCATCACAGAGATCCACACAAAAGAACCACTTTGACAAAATATAGATAACATGGAACGAATTGTTTAGATGCGACAGAAAGAACAGGGAACAAGGGGTTGGAAGCCTGTATATCAAAGAATCGCTCATTTGCAGTGTTACTTAACACCACAAATGATGTAGTTAAAGTTTTAGAATAAAGATTGTGGTTGTAATTTAGCCAATGGATGCAGCTCCCCATCAATTCAAGGAACAGCTATTAAAAATTGATTACTGTCTGGAAAATCTTCCAACCCCATCCCCAAATATCTTGCTGCTTGGTGATTTCAATTTAATATATACAAAATGGATAATGTAGCAAATAATGTTATAGCGGGGATAATCTCTGGAGGCAGTTCAGATGACAAGTCACATACACGAGAAGTGGAGGGAAGCCTGGACAGAGGTGTTAGCCCCTTGCAAACTCTGAATTATTTTTTTTTATGTTAGGCAGGAGTATACTATGTGATTTAGCAGGGTGTATTCTTATGTGATTGATCCTTTTATGGGTATATGACCAGTTTTACAAATGTAGGTGATCTCATATATGTTCTCTTTCTCTGCCAAATTTTATTGTTTTAGGTAAGGGTCAGTATCTATCAAAGTTTGCACCTTATATGTTAAATGTTTGCATGACTTCTGTTGGGATTTCCTGCTCTAGCCCACTTTCTTGTCTCTTCCTTCTGTTGAAACTATATTTCCTTTCGAATCTATTACTACTAATAGGAGCTGATGGTGACAGCATATATTGGTACAGTAATTAAGAGAATTGAACCCCATCTTTCTCTAATCTCTCAAGTTTCTTTTTTCCCTTCCCCACTTTATTTTAACACGTCGGCCGTTTCCCACCGAAAAGATGATGATGAAAAAGCTTTCATCATCATTCAGCACTTTCACCATCATTCATACATAATCACTGTCTTTGCAGAGGCGCTCAAATACGACAGTTTAGATGTCACTCTAAACAGCTAATATCCCAAACCTCTCATTTAAAGTGCAGGCATTGTACTTTGCACCTTCAGGACTCAAGTCCGGTAAACCGGTTTCCCTGAATCCCTTCACAAAATACTATGCTCGCACTCCAACAGCTCGTCAGGTCCCCAAAAACCATTAGTCTCCATTCACTCCTAACACGCTCACGCATGCTTGCTGGAAGTTCCAGCCCCTCGCCCTTTACCCCCACCCTAATTATACCATGTGGGAATATAGTATGGCATTGAATGGTGATCTCTCAATCCCAGGCTGGGATTGGGGTGGCCATTTACTTCACTTTATACATAGTTTAGAGCAGGTACAAGAAAGCCCACAAAGATAGGAGTAACTGATTCTGGCAAGCAGCAAGTTGAGAGGCAGGGCCAAGACTGACTCGACTCCTGCAGTCACATATAGGAGAGTACAAACACTGAAACTATGTATATACCTGGAGGGTGTTCTGGGGGTCAATGCTCCCACTGCCTGGTCCAGTGGATCAGGGCCTGATCAACCAGACTGTTACTGCCAGCCACATGCAAACCAATGTACGAAGCACACCCCGGCTGGTTAGATACTGACTTTAGGTGCCTGTCCAGTTCCCTCCTGCAGACAGCCAGTGGTCTATTGGTAATCCCCTTTATGTATGATGGGAGACAGTTGAACAGTCTTGGTCCCCCAAAACTTAGTGTTGTCTTTTGGTGTACTCATGGTACCCCTGCTTTATTTGTGAGGGATGTTGCACTTCCTGCAGTCTTTTGCTTTCATAAGGAGTGATTTCACTGGGAGAGAGAACAGTCCATAACAGGTGTAAGATTTCAAGAATGGAATCACTAAATTTATAAATTATTACTTTTGTGGGGAAAGGGGGGCACTAAACCCATAGGAGTTAAACAGTGCCTAGGGAATGGGAGACAGATTCAATCCATGAGGATTAAGAGCCTCCTCACTGGCATCAAGAGACCTTCCTTGAAGAGTAAATCATCCAGCACTGGGAACTATAGGTTTTCAGGTTTGATCCGAGGAATAGCTCAGATATGATGCCTTAAATCAAGAGCCATAAAGCATCAATACACTCTCTTAAAAGAAATATAATCCATAAGTCCACTGTGAATTAGATAAAATTAAAATGTCTAGTTCCACTTTTCTGAAAGAAAAGAAAAAAAAAAGCGTCTTGCAACTTTTTGTTGTTCATTTATGCTCCGTCTTTGTCGTGGCGGCTCCATCCTGAGTGCAAGAACCAAGGTCACACTTATGGAGTGAGGTAGGCCATGACTTGCACTCTTAAATATGTGAGTAAGGGGTAACACCCCCTGACTGTGGTACCTGCAGGACACATTGTAAGTTATTTCCAATTATAAATACTGGAGAGGGATTCATCGGGTGTGAGAAAAATCTGCAACAACCACATCACAAGAGGACAGATGAGGAAGAGGAAAGGAAGCAATGAAGAGAGATAAAAGAAGAGGGAGGCAAAGAGGAAGGTGAGGAGGAAGAGGGAGGGAAACAAGGATTAGGAAGAGGAAGACAGAGGATGGGAGGAGAGGGGTGAGAGGCAGGCAGGCAACGATGTAGAGGGAGGCAGGGAGGGAGATGAGGAGGCAGTGGTGGAAGAGGAAGGCAAGGAGGAAGAGGGAGGTTATGAGGAGGAGGGGGGTGAAGATGAATAAGAGACAAGGAAGGGGACTGTTTAATATTAAAGAAAATTAACTAAATATTTTTAAGCAAATAATTAGGGCATGTGGAAAAAAAACCCCTACATATTCAGTAGTACATTTTTTGTACAAAATCTTAAAAGTTACCAAGATTTGTTTTGTTTGCTGCACAACGGAAGATATTCCCCATATCCCATAACTCTTAGCCCCTTGTACCCCAACACATGCAAAAGGCATAGTAATGGGTGTGGGATAAGATTCCCACTACCTTAAAGCACACAAAAGGAATTGTACAGTGTGCCTTAAGTTCTTGATGCTGTTGAAGTGTCAGCGTTAATTATGATCTTCTGATCATCAAGTTATCACATGGAAACTAATATCTGCAATTCAATAAAAATGACAAATTCTATTGCCAACACCTTCAACATCCTGGCAAGCTCACCAACTGCTCTTCTAAGTCACATTTAATACACATTCACTGACTTTTCAATTGAAACTTAATCTATTGCACAAACTAAGGTCCTCATTTTGCACAAATCCACTCCTTTAATTAATCTCTTATCACAAGAATATAATAACCCAGCCCATAGGCTGGGTTATATTCAAAAGAATTCATTAAATCCTGTGTCATACAACAATCATCATATTCATGGACAGGAAGCATTAAACATAACCCACACATAGCACCAAATATTAGGGAAAAGCATGTGGATTATATTCACACAGGAGCACCTGAGCATTTGAAGTGATCTGGATTGTTTCATGTTATGGATAACTAATCCCTTGGATTAAGAGTCCTGCACCAACAGAGGCACAGGATGGGTATGGGGTGTATAACTAAAAACTTACTGCATTCAATGCAAAAGTGTTAAACTTGTACAGGTCATATAACTGTGAAATAGGAAGTAATCAGTTTAAACCAAGTGGAGGGCAGCTTCAGTTCATGGAATAAATAGCTATCACAGCATCAAGAAATGCCCTCCTCTCTTGAAGAAAAATAAAAGCTAGATATACAAAGCTATACAGTGTCTTGGGAAATGTGAGGCAATCGGGTTTGATCAAAAGAAAGGGAGGGCAAGTCCAATTTCTTACATTAACTTCCCCTCACCAGCATCAAAGAATCTCCCAAAAGGAGATTGCAATATACAAGCCTCGCCCCATTCATGGATAAAAAAAAAAAAAATAGAAACAAGTAAAATTTACACCAATATTTTTATTTAAAAATATACAATACTGTATAAGCTTGGAAAACTCAAAAGGGAAATTTTTAGAAGGGCAATACAACCTCCTCCTCAATGGACAAGTGTGGGGAAAATAACAATTTAATTTGTCTTTCAGTATAAAATTATGTTAAGGAATTTAGTTAGAATTTTTTAAAATTTCAATAACCCTTTCAGGGGCCAGATTTTGTTATTTTTTCTTATGAAATGGTAGAGAATCTTTCTGAAGGTAGTAAAAAAAAAGTACAAAATTTGATGGAAAATTGACAAAATTATGCTCTCGCGAATTTTGACGCGTCAGCGATATTTACGAATCGGTGATTTTGCCGACTTTGACTCCCATTTTAGGCCAATTACATTATTCCAGTTGACCAAATTCTTAGCTATTTCACTAGTATCACTTCTATTCTATCGATTAAGCACAAGAAATCGCCCAGTCAACTGTTTCAACTACAAAATAAAGTGACTGGAAATTGGTAATTTGGCCAATTAAACACAAAGTTCAAAATATTCCAATTTCAAAATAGAGTCCAGAATAAACAGTGTAAGTATTTCTGGCACTAAACTAACATTTCCTCTGCTCATTAGTTATGTTTTGAGGCTTTACAAATTAATTCCATTTAGATTTTTTATTCACATAATGAATTTTTATTCAAACCAAAAAATAGAAGATTTAGTGTTGTGCAATATTGTAATAGTTGTATATCATCACCACATTTGTGAATGTATATTAGACCCACCAGCTGACGTGTATTAGACGTGTGAGGTCGTTTGTTTACTCTTGAACATCGACAAAAATTTAACATTTCCGCTACTTTGAGCTCAGTTTCAAGTCATTTCCATTACTAAAACCAATCAAAATCATCTCTATTTCTGTAATATATTTTCCATTCTATCAAACGAGACCAAGAAATCGCAAATACAACTATAAAAAACATACGAAAAAACACTGCAAAGTCGCTGTTTTAATCGAAAATCACTGTCTCAGTTTTTTTTCTCTCATTATACATTGTGTGCTGCAGGATTTGTTTTATGTGGTGCACACATACCACATAGATGTATCTCTCATATCTAGGCCCAAATTTACCACTCGCAGCTTATCAGAGTGAGCTGAGCTCATGGCGTAGATCTACGGTTTGGACCCTGAACGTAAAGCCGTAGATCTACGGCACAGACCCTGAAAGGGTTAAACAGTATATATCTAACATTTCAATATGTGTAAGTTTTTAAACAATCTAACTGCCTGATTACAACAATATACAGTGCACTCATTAATAATGTATCTTACATTACTTCTCACTCTGTACATAACTCATCTATAATCCTGTCTCCTCTCGTTTTATACGTAATTTGACCGAATTCCAAAAATAGTTTATATATGGATACCACCATCAGAGACAAGTTTATGTATTTTCCTCACCTAATACACACTATTTTTTTATTCTTTTGAGCATACACATATGTATTTAAAAGACGAATACATTCATTTGAAAATAAAGATATCAATGAGAACTGACATTCAGCCGCAACTTTTGTTCATTTCCAAGAATTTTCACACTTCTCCAAATATCAGGAGTAAGTGACGTTTCTCCACAGCTAACAGCAACAAGTCTGAAAAATAAAAATAAGATAGAGTAAACATTCATAATTCACATGGTTTACGTTCCTGAAATCTTTGCTATCAATGAGCGGAAAAAAACATTTCTAAGGCCTGGGAGACATCAAAATACTCTGGGATGGACAAGACATGGAACAAAAATACAAACTGCACACCTAACCAAGTAATACATATACCAGAAAACACCAACTTAAAGTAATAAGAAATAAAACAAAGACAATGATAAGATAAATTAAGCAGATTTCATAAAGATGTTCAAATTTAATGATATAGCTCTAATTTATGCTAATAATCTAATGTTAAAGAAATGGCCCAAAAGTTAGAACTCCCCACATTCCCTACTTTCAAGTACTGTAGGTAGTACAGCCCTTGGTACAAGACATCAGAATCCTGAGCACAAAATCCCTTTCTACCACTACTTGCAACTGCCAATTTTGAATACACTTATTTTTAAAGGTTAAGAAAAATTACTGTACCTGGCAAGAACTAACAGACTATGAAGGTCACTTGCTGTAATTCCATTCTCATTCTTACGGCTATCAACGAAGTCATCCTGCACCATCTGAAAATTTTTTACTTATATTAAGCACAAATTTCATGATTAACCAAGTATAACAAAAAACAGAACAGCATTTCATACAATGAAGAGCATAAGATTCTTATGCAGTTACTAAACCAGAATCTTTCCTTAAATTACTACCAGGGTACTGAAAATTTGTAATGATATCAAAAAGTACAAAAGAATTTAAGTTTTATTAATGAATTCAAGGTATGAAACATTTCATGAAATGCTCAGAAGCACCTGTTACATCCTATTACTTCAGAAAGGAGAAAAGCTGACTAGTAAGTTTCGGTTTCAATATTTTGAAAAAAAAAAAATCATGTACTATTTATGTAAACTTTTTACCTTCTGCATTTCATCTGACAGTGTGTAGCTCATCAATCTAGCAGTGGTGAGGTATGAACGCAATCTTTGAAGAAGATCTGGAGTTAACTTAGAGTGAATTTGAGTGAATGCTGTAGACACATTAGTGTGCTTTGGTTCCAGTCTCACTTCAACATCACTGAAATATTGAAAGCTTGTTTGTAAGTCAGCCACAAGACTTTAGCATATATAATAAATAAAAACAGTAACAATTACTCAAGCCTAATATATAATAAACCTGGGAAGAGGAAAGTGAAAGCATTAAGGACAGGTCCTCTAAGACTTGTATGGAAATAACACAGGCAGGTTAATGAAAGAAAATCAGATTTTTTTTTTTTATCAAGGCAGTTCCTAGCAGATAAGAAATATATTTTTTCATTAACCCATCACAATTAGTTCAAAACTGAGATAGGGTGACCCAAAGACACACTCACCAACACTTAGTTGCCTTCCTAATGTGGAATCATTAAACCACATCTATATAGTATACTATATTCAAGTTCACTGGTCAAGGCTATGCTTTGACATTTCACTAAATGTTTGGTTTCATTCTATACAAGATTTTTTAATTTACTGAAGTCTATTTAGGTTTCATTACATTGCATTATAAATTTACAACATTAATATATCCTTGCTTACAACTTACCCACACAGGTATCCTTCTTACTTTATACTAAAGTTGAAAATTGCCAAAGCACTCTCATCCTGAATGTTAAATGTGATTTATGCCTTCATATAATTTTCCTTGGATAAACCAAAACTTTGTCTTTTTCTTTCTTACAAGACCTTTTATTTGCCTTTACTACATTAACTCTTAATTTCAAATATATAATCAATATTGATCATAAATGACTGGATTTTTTTAATCTTTCAACATCTTGCATACATATCCACATTTTCCTCTGCCATCTTTGATGTCTTTGTTCCTTAAGAAAGAATTTATAATCTAGCTAGACTCTACATTCTATAACAATCATTCTTTACACAGAATGACTTTTGCCCCTAAATTCTTTGTATTTTCTATCTTAAAGTTACTATGTTTATACCTATTACTTCGGTTCAGTTTGTTATACCTTTTTCTTTTCACTACTAATTAATCTGTTACTATGACAGACAATTATTTTCAAAATTAACTTCACTGATTATCTTACAATGAAGCAAAAGAATCTTAAGAGGAACCAAGATATTTAGATTTTTAAAGGATTACCATGGTAACATCTCTTATCGTCTAAAATAGCAACAAGACAAAGTGAAAGTGAATGTTGTCTTCTTTGAGTCACCCACCCTGGGTAAGAAATAACTAACAATGAGAATTTCCTTTACTGACAAAGTATTAATTACGCTCACCTAGTAATCATAGCTCTTCCCTCGGAAAGGATGAGGACTGGAATGTTGGTATGCTGTTCAATTTGATGATACTGAAAATCATAATCTGCTTTTTGCCAATTAATAACATTTCCCAGAGCCAAAAAAGGTTTCGAATCCTTTGCTCTTGCCCTTAAGCATCTCATAAAACCCCCGGGTTGTTGACTTTTCTTAACCATCAATGATTGTTTTGAATCCTGGGAAAATTTTTAAAGCCCATAGATTGAAATTAAAAATATATTTAAATAATTTAGATTGCTATGCCTACCTTCCCCCAAAAAAGGAAAATAAAAACAGAATGAATTTTAAAAAGAATTTTTTGTTTTAAAATATTTTCTTATAAATTTTATGCAGAGCAAAAAATTTTTTCATTTTAAATAAAAAGTCCTTTGGGAGAGATGGACTAAAAAATAAAAACTGCTATTCCAAAAAGATAAAATTAAAAAAAAAAACTCCCACTTTCTTTAATTTTTGGTACATTCTAATTTTTGAATGCAAAAAGTCATCAAAAACCAAAGGTGAAGGCAACATTTAAAAAAAAAGGGGGACCAAAAAAATTCTAATTTTTAAAAAGGCCCTTAAACTTTAAACAATGTAAACTTAATAAAATTTTTTAACCCCAAAATTATTAAATTTTAATAACAAAGAAATTTTAATATAAAAGGATAAGAACGTAAACCCTTTAAAAAGGATGGAAAAATTTTCCCTTAAGGAGGAAAAATATACCTTTTTTTAGTGAAAACCTTATTATTCTTTTGTTCGGGTATAGAACATTCGGGGTTTAAAAAAAGGGAGAAAAGGGCAAAGGTTTCTGGCTCTTGAAACCCTTTTGTCTTCCAAAAGGTTTTCACTTTTATTTTCCGTGCATTCACCGAAACCATAAAAAAAATTATTAAATTTTTAGAGAATCAATCCTAAATTTTTGAAAAGGGTTAAACAAAAAAAAAAAAAAATAGCAGATCTAATTATTTTTTGAGAAAAATTTTTGAAAAAAAAAGGGTACATACCCCTTTGTTTTTTGCTTCAATTCTCACACCCTTTTTTTCAAAAAACTTTTTTTTTCCCTACAGACTAAAACCAATTTTCCTTTAATTTTGGGTTAGGGAAAATTAGGCTTTTTTCCGTGAAAACCCCTTTAAAATGCCTTTTAGTTTGCCCCCCCTTTTGAGTTTTAAGAGAAAAAAGCAAGGGGCTTTTAAAAAATTTCAAGTTGCTCTTTTTTTTTCCCCCAAAATAAAAATTTTTAAAAAAATGAATGCCCAAAAAGGGAAACAAATTTTTTTTTTATTTTAAATTTTTACCAAAAGGGGTTAAAAAGGGACCCTGCGGAATTTATCATCCTTTAAAAAAATTTTTGGCCTATAAAAATCTGTTTCCTCCAAGAATAAAGGGAAAAAAAAAAAAAAAAAAAAATAACAAAAAACCCAAAAATTGTAAGTTTTGATGGGTTGTTTAAAAAAGCGTAAAAAATTTTTAAGGAAGAGTATTAAAAGGTTGGGGAGCAACCCCCCATGTAGAAGCCCCTTTTGCATTAAATAACTTTTTTGGGTTAATATTTTTTTAAATTTTTTATAAGCAGTTTTGGGGGTATATTGGGAATAAACAAAAAGGGAAATGCTCAATTACTTTTTGTATGATCTGGCCAAGTCGTCGGTAATTTGGGGGTTGTAATAAAAATTGAGTATGAAAAGGAGGAAGAAATGTAAAAAAAAAATTTCAAAAGGAATATAAGAATTATTTTACTACTTTTACTTCGTAAATAAATGAGTTTTATTTCAAAAAAAGAGGAAAAAGGGGGAAGTGTCTGAGAAGGGGATTCCAAAAGTCTTTGGGCAAAAAAGTGTTGAGTTTTCCCCATCTTTTTTTGTGTGAAATGCACCAGGAACTTGACAGCGAGAGGCCCCGGTTAGATGGGAATTTGGGGCAAAAAACGTTGTTGAAAAATGAAAAGTTAAATAACCATAAAAATTTTTGGGGGGTTTTTATTTTAGAAGAAGATTTTTTTTGAAGAAAAAGTATTAAATTTTTTTTTTATAAATTTAGCGAATTCTCAAAGTTTTTTTTTAAAAAACTGGAATTCCCCACTGGGAGGGTTTAGAAAGAAAAACAATTTTCTCTTTTAAATTTAAGTAAATAAGAAAAAGGGTTCTCCCTTTTTTCAGCATTTTAGTCACCTCTTTAAAATGAATTGGCTTTGGGAAAAGAATTTGTTACTTTATGGAGATAAGGGAAAAATGAAAAAAACTTTTAAAAAATGAAAAATGAAGGGTGTGGTTTTTTTTTTTTTAACTTTCGGCCCCTGTCCCACCAAGGAGGGGGAAAAAGAAAAAAGTTTTTTTTTAAATTATAATTTTCGAGAAGGGGTTACTAGCCCTCCCCCGGCAACCCTTCTTTAAACTGGGTTAGGAGGAAAACGGGCCTTTTCCCCCATAGTAAAAAAATAAAAAAAAAAAATTTTAAAAGGAAAAAAAACCAGAAACCCAGAATTTGGTGGTATTTAAAATTTTTAATGCTTGTCATAATGGTATTTTACCTAAGGTAACTAGCGGGTAGCAAGGGTGGAAACTTGAGTTTTAACGAAAACCGGCCCACCTTACCACTTAAAACAATTACGGTTTTGTTTTACACGATTTGGCAGGATGTAGTACCCCCCGTTTTGCTGTTACCAACCTATACCAGGAACTTTAGGGGCATAAAAACAACTATGGAGCTAGAAACCCCCTTCTCCGGGATAAATTACTAATTTTTTTTTTAACAAGTTGGCCGTCTCCACCGGGGCGGGGGTGCCCCCAAAAAAAAGATAAAATTCCAAAAAGAAAATACTTTTCACTTTCACAGTTTCCCCTCACTCACACATAATCACTGTTTTTGCAGGGGTGCTCAAAAACACAACAGTTTAAAAGCTATCGTTAAAAATACACAACATTCCCTCCAAATGCTAAAACCCCAAACCCCCCCTTTTAAAGGGGGCAGGCATTGTACTTCCCATTTCCAGGACTCAACCCGGCTATATAAAAAAAACCCCTTTTTTCCCCAAACCCTTTTTCCAAAATATTCCCCTCTCACACTCAACAGATCGTCGGGCCCCCCAAATACCATTCGCTCCTTCACTCCTACGAAAAACTCATGACACCTTTATAAAGTATTTGTCTTTTTCGAGGCCCCCTCCCTTTGGGTGGGAGACAGCTGGATGTAAAACCCCCAAAACGGGGAGGAGGGAGAAAATTTTCATAAACATTTCCTTTTTTTCCGTAAAGGGAGTAGTTACCCTAATGCAATTCCAAAGTTATAGTATCTTCACTATTTGGAAGGAAAACAAAGCTCCCTAAGGTAGAACTTCAGCACAGAATAAAAAATTCTCCCCCTGTATGCCCCCAACCCTGCATAGGGAATAGACGGGGAAAAACCCAGTTTCCCTTTTTTCCCTATCTCTGTCAAACATTTGGTCAAAAAAATATTGCATCACATTAATTTCATTTTTTTTGATAAAGAGGAATGGGGGAAAGGGGAAAAAGGGATAAAAGGAAATAAAGGGAGGATGGGAAATGTCAATTATCATTAAATTTTTCTTTTTTTCACAAACTATTCAAGGAAACAATAATTCTTAACCAAAAGAGTTTTTTCCCTGGTAAAAGGGAAGGGGGGACAAGAGCAATTTCCTCCATGCCATAGGCGTGTTCATCCCCTATTTTGCCTCTGTCGGGGGCCCCCCAATCCATTGCAGATAAATCGACATTTGCCAACCACTTCAAAAGTCATTTAGAGAAAATTAACGCCATATGTTTTGGGGGAAAATTTACAAAAAATTACAATTAATGTTTTTCTTTCGCCACACGTCTTTCACAAGATCATTTTCAATTAAAGGGTATACCCTTGAATAATTCTTTTCAATTTTTCACTTAAAGGAGTTTTTTAAAATGCAAACTCGTTACCTCTAAATTATCAAAACTCACTTTGACAAGAAGGGTGTGCCTTTCACCCCCGGAATGGAAAAGTTTAGATAAATTGCCCCCCTAAACCAATGTTTCTTTCACTACTACTTCTCTCAAGTCTTTTTTAACTTCATTCCTTCCCCCCGTTTTTGGTGCGTTATTTTCTCCTTGCTCACTGTTTCCCCTTTTTCTGCTAAAAAAATTTATTACCAATACGTATGTACGTAAATACAGTATGAAAATCATACATCATATTTTTAGTATGGGATAGGTCAGGAAACATCGGGAAGCAATAAAACAAATTTAAAAAAAAAGGATTTCTTTATTTTTAAGATTACCTTTGAGGGAATGAACGGAGGCAAAGAAGGGAATGTATGAAAGTATAGTAGTCCCAACACTCTATATGGATGTGAAGTTGGGGGTAAAGCAGCACGGGGGAAACTTTTTGGAGGCAGTGGAGATTAGGTTTAAGGGCAATGTGGTGTAAATATTAGCAAAATTGGGAGTGGGGAAATTAGGAGAAGGTGGGATTAAAAAAGCATAGCCCCGGGGGCAGAAGAGGGGGTTGGGGGTTTGGTCATTTAGAGAGAAGGATCAAATTAGAATGAATGAAACATTAAATCTATAGGGGAAAGGGAAAGAGGGGTAGGGTCTTCCTCGAAAGGTTTTGGAAAGGGGGGGTAAAGGGGGTTTTGGGGGCGGGGGGGCGGGAACCCCCAGCAAGGTGAAAGAGGTTTAGATGGAGTGAATGGAGACGAATGATATTTGGGCCCTGACGTCTTTGGAGTGTGAGAGGGTAATATTTAGTGAAGGATTCAGGAAAGGGTTTATTTTCATATAGTGGGATTGAGTCCTGGAAATGGGAAGTACAATCCCTGCATTTGGGGGGGGTTTTGGGATTTTGGGCTTTTGGAGGGATATGTTGGTATTTTTTAACGTATATGTTCTAAACGTTTTTTTCTGAGCACCTAAAAAAGAGTAATTTGTGGGGGTAAAAGTGTTGAATGATGAGAAAGTATTTTTTTTTTGGGGATTTTCTTTCTTTTTTTTTGGGTCCCCTCCTCGGGGGGAGACGGCCGACTTGAAAAAAAAAAAAAAAAAAAAACAAACTGGAAGCCCTTATTTTTCAGTTAAAAGAGAACTACCAGGAGAACCGGGGTTTTCTAAGGGTTAAACCCCCCCCGCACCCCAGTCCATGACCAGACCTCCGGTGGATCAGGGGCTGATAAAAGCTAAACTTTGAAAATAAAATATTTAATACAGTACAGAATTATTTACTATGCAAAAAAGGAGCACAAAATGTCAGAAAAATTGTCAATAACGGAAATCAATCTACATTTTAAGAAAAAAAAGAATTTTTCTGCAAATGGGAATTATGGAATTAATAATGGGAATTTATAAAACATGATAGTATAAATATGCTTATCTGGAAAACGATGGGCACATGATCAGTAAAATTTAAAAAAGTTTATGAAAATTTGGAAAAGGGTTTCAGGTTGTTTTTACACTTTGGGAAAAAAATATTTTTGAAAAATTTTAAATAAGAAGGATACTTTTTTCACGATTAATTTTCCATAACTACAAATAGGCAACTGATAAAATGAAAACACTTATTAAACACTCAGCAAAGAAAAAGAAACCCAAAAAAAAGCTTAAGTCCCAAATTGCGTTATTTTTGTTTTGGGCATTACAAAAATTTGGGGGAAAAAAAAAAAAGTTACTCAAATCGATTTATGAAAAACTGAATTTACATGAAAAGAGAATGTGCATGGAACAAAACAAAAAAAAAATTATCGGGGTTAAAAATTTCAGAAAAAATTTCCCCCAATTAAATATTTTTTTTACATTAATGAAGGAGGGCTAACCATAGAATTGAGGGAAAAAAAAAGGGCGAGGGGCGAGTCGAAATATCGGGGAGACAAAAAAACGTTATCCGGGGCAAAAAAAGGGATGTATAAAAGTATAGTGGTCCCAACACTTATGGGGGTTGAACTTGGGTTTTGCAAATGCTGCAGCGAGGAGGGGGCTGGGGGCATGGGTTTGCCCTGCTAAGGGTAAGTTGGTGAAAAAACTATCAGAAAATTTTTGAGTGGGAAACAGGAGGAGGGGTGGTTTTAATAAAAGTATTAGTCAAGGGGGCTGAAGAGAGGTTGTTGAGGGGGTTTTGGGTTTCTTTTTAAAGAATGGATAAAGTAGAATGATTGGGAGACGTAAAATCTTTTGGAAAGGAAGGGGGGTAGGGGTCATCCTAGAAAAGGTTTGGGGGGGGGGTAAAGGGGGTTTTGTGGGGGAGGGGCTTGGCTTCCACAAGCATGTGCGAGCGTGTTAGATAAGAGTGAAATGGAGACTGGGTTTTTGGGACCTGACAACTGTTGGAGTGTGAGCAGGGGAATTTATTTTTTTGGAGGGGGTTCAGGGGGAAAATGGTCAGCCGGACTGAGACCCCGAAATGGGAAGTGCAAGCCCGCACTTTAAAGGAGGGGGTTTTTTTATATTGGCTTTGGAGGAACTTTTTGAACTGTCGTATAGGATCCTCTACAAAAAACAGTGATTATTTAAGGGGAAAGTGCGAATGTGATGAAAATATTTTTTTTGGGGGTTTTCTTGCTTATTGGGCACCCTCCTGGTTGGGGGATGACCATGTGTAAAAAAAAAAAAAAACAATTAAAATTAGTTCCATTATACCATGTTAAAATGGAAAAAAGGGGCAACAAAATGAAAGTGACGGGGTTACCAAAACCCATCGTGTTCCTGTTTGGTCACACATTGATTCAGAGGTAATGGTCCCCTTTCCCCGTTACCTCGTTTTTTTTTGAGTACCTGTTTGAGGAGCTTTCACCCAATGTGCAGGGGTTTATATCTTGTACTAAAAAATTAAAATTTAATTTTTGAAACCCTTTTTAAAAACATAATTTCCTTATTTTAAAATTTACTGAACTACTCTGAATTTGTGCTTTGTGTGAATGTTATCATGCTAGACTGACATTACAAAATGGTATCTAAGCATTTTTAAGTTTTTTATTAAAAATTTAAAAAGGTAACACTGGGGGACCTTTATGTAGAGTATTGCCACCAGTGGCTTTATCAGTACAAAATGAATCCATAATGGAAGGTTTTACGAAAAAACCTTGGATGGCAAAAATTTTACAATAAAATACCCAGATGAGGGTGTCTAATTTTTCACCTTCGTATTGTATACCAAATACACATTTTTTTAAATTTAATAAACTAAATGTATATCTCACCAAAAGGTTTCATACTAATGCCTTAAAGGGAAATGATTTTGGGGTACCTGACTAAAGCATAAAAATGAAAAAAAGCAAGCCAATTATGTATTGTAAAACCCTTAAAAAACCATGAAAGCACTTATGAAAGATTACATGCATTTTTATTTAGATGAACTGTTTTTGAATTAGACACATGTGCGCATCTGGGGATCTTTTTTTGTAGAAAAGTTCACCCCCAGTTGGGTTTTTCAAAACAAGGACATGCGTGAAGAATTATATACAAAGTGAGGGAAAAAGTCATTTTAGCCTTGGGGGTTGGGGGAAGAGACTGTGTCTTTAAAAGTTTTTCAAATAAAGAGCCTAATGTTACACATGGTTTAATTCTCATCATGTTGGGATTGAAAAATATTTATAACAACCCGATGCACTGTTACATTATAACCATTTCCTTTAAAAGGGTATCCACAATTCTTAAAAAAATTTTGTAACTATGAAACCTATTTTTTTTCAATAACTTAGGAATTCCTTTCTTTTGGAGCAAGGAAAAATATATACCCACGGGGATATATATTTATGCTGCCGGTTTTTGGGGCCTGCTGAAGAAGTGGTGACCCATACAGGTTTTTGACCTGGTGGTATGCCTCAAAAAACCCCCTGTATAAATTTCCCAGTAGTAGGGGTTTGGGAGACAGCAACCCCCGGGAGAAAATTTTGTTTTTTTTTTTGGGGCCCCCCTGCCTCGGGGGAAACCTGATTTGTTCAAAAAAAGAAGTTAAATTATCAGGTACAGCATCTTTCCCCCACTCCATAGAGTATTCCAAGGGTTTTGGGGAATCCCCCAAAATTAAATGCTTTATTGGGGCATTCAATTCTAGTTATGCAAGACCCGTGCCAAATGTAACCTTCCCAAACTTTGAATTTACCAAACTAGAATAAAAATACTTACACTAGCAAGCGCAGTGGGGAATAATGGGCCCGTTTGCAGCTACTAGTAATAAATTCTGTGCAACATGGAAATAAAGGCCTGTCCAATTGGCTGGAAATAATAGCCTGCCAAGGTAACAATAACCTTCGTACTGTCAGATACATGTAAATACCTTTAAGGGTTATCTTTTAAAAAAAACAGGAAACACTTTTTTTTAAAACCAATTAAGACTTTTTAAAAAACAAACCTTTTTTAACCACTCATTTTCCCCAGGAACAGGAACACAGTATAAAATAAGCCGGGCACCCGTCCCCCACACCGGGGAATCCGTTTCAATATTTTTACCCCGCCCGCAAAGGGATAAAAAGGGTTTAAAATAGCATTTAAGAATATTAACACTAAAATTTTGAGAAATATTTATGCCCGAACTTGGTTATTTAAAAAGTTTCAAGAATTTTCAAATTCCTAATTTTTTTGAATTTTAAATTTGGGGTAAGTTAACCCTTTTTTTTTAAAACCCAAATGCTTTAATTCCCTTTTAACTCAAATTTTAAACAGGGAAATTTTTTATATAAAAAAAAAAACAGAAATATTTTATCAAGATTTGTCCCCTATTTCTATACTATTTTTCTGCACAATTATTTTTCTTGAATTTATTTATAGTTTTTTTTTACCCCCATTCGCAAAATCCTGAGGCCCCGCTGCAGCCTAAACCTGTTTGCTGTCACGTACTTCAATAAATCAAGAAAAAAACCCTTATCAAAAATTCTTGCACCCCCCCTCAAAGCCACCACTTGATTAGGTCGCAAATCATGAAGAGGGGTTTCATTCACCCACGGCACTATGAAGGAAAACTATGAAACAAAATTACCTTACCATAAAAAAATTAAATCTATAAATCATAGTAAAGTAAGGAAATTGGTTTTAAAAATAAAAAAAAATTACTGATTTTTCAAAATATAGTTGGAAAAATTATACAAAAAATTTGGCCCAAAGTATTTAGATACCCTTTAGAAAAAGTGGCTTTTTATGAAGTATATCTATTATAGAAAAAATAATTTCTAATGTTAAAGAGTTAAAGTTAAACCCCCCCAAGGTTAAAATATGTTTAAAAAATGCAACTTTTTGGGGAAAAAAATTTTTAGTTTTGGATGAGAACCTTGACAATTAAATTTCCTTGAAAAGGGGATAAAACAAGTTTTGGGAGTTTAAAAATGTTTAAAATTTATTTAAAAGAAATTTTTTTTAATAATTTTTAAGTTTAAAATTTTCCGAAACAAAAATTTTAAAGGGTTTTTTTTTAAAAAATTTAAAAAAATGACCTGAAAAATAAATCAATAAAAAATAAAAAATTTTTCCCCAAAGAAGGGAAAAATTTTTAAAAATGCTTTTCCCAATTTCTTTTTTAAAAATTCTCTTCCCCTGTATTGATGGTAATTTTTGGGTTTTGAAAATAAGGTTTGGACTACGCATTTTAAGTTTTTTTGCTGCATTTAATTTTGTTTGGGATATTATTAAAAATAAAAAGTGACATGCTTTTAAAATGCAAAATTCAAAAATGTTGTGTTTTTAATTTTTAAAATGGATTAAAAAAGAATTTTTTTTTATTTTTTTTTTTCAAAAAAGAAGTGAAACACTTTTAGAAAAATTTTTTTTTTTTTTTAAACCCCAAATTTTGTGGGAAATTTTTTGGCTTTTTCTTTTTAAAAAAAAAAAATTCAGATTTTTTAAATCAAATACTAATGGTACAAAAAGACAATAAGATAAAAAATAAACACTTGGGGTTTTTGCAAAATTTTCCCCAACCCGTCTTATAATCCAATAAAATAACTTAATAGAATAAGATTAAAATTATTTAAGTTAAATTTCATAAAACAAGTTAGTGAGGGCTTGCACTTAAAAAGAACAGAGTGGGTAAAAGATTGTTCTGCCTGATATAAAATTTAAAAAAATATAATCAAAAATTTAACATAATTTTTTTTAATTTAAAATTTTATTTAATAGAGAAAAATAAAAACCCCCTACAACTTAATTTCCCCAACCCTTAAAAGGGGTTTTTAAAACATAAGAATTTTTAAAAAAATCCAGGGGCCCCCCATCAGGGGAATCCTCTTTTAGGTTTAAGGGCCAAGCACCCAACCAGTCGGTCAGGTTTAATTGCCTTTAAGGGGGGGGAAAAAAAAGACCGCTTACACAAATAAACAGGTAATTACACCCCCCAAAAACATTATGTATTTTATAATATTTTTAAAAAAAAGTTCTCCTTATAACTTACTTGGGATTGTTATAACCCAAATTTTCCAAAAGTCTTTCTTTCCCTTTGAATCAAATTTTTTCCATTAAAAACCAAACCCAATGGGTTCCGACCCCCGGGGGGTTTGGCCTACTTGGTTTTTGCAGAGAAATCCCTGGTTGATCACTTGATAACCAGGAGGTGGTAAGAAAAAACCTCCCAAAATCGGGAATTGTGGGGGAGTTTGGGGACGTAATTTCATAAAGTTAAAAGGGGTTCCTTGGGGGGGGGTATTAAGTTCAATTAAGGTCCAATTCCTTTAAACAAATTCCCGTTCAAAATTAATAGATTGAGAAAAAGCCCCCAACAACCTTGCCAAATTTTCAAATTTTTTCTTTTAGCAATACAAGGTGAGGAAAATCCAAACTCAAACATACTTTCACACTTTAAAACCCCCAGTAATTACTATTACTAAGATAAAGTCAAGGCTGGAAAAAAGCCTTCTTAAAAACCAAATTTCATGGGGTTTTAACCCAAATTAAAAATTTTTGCAAAATTCTTCTGGTTAATGTCTTGTTTTTCCACTTATATTTAAACATTATTTCTACCCGATTTTTTCACTTAAAAACCAAGCCCAATCGTCGACGCCCGGGGTTGGGTTTTTTATTCGCAAAAAATTTTTGTTTTTCACGTGTGTGGCCTGCTAAGGGCTTCTTGGGAAAAGTTTTCTCCTTGGTATGTTTTCCTTAAACCCCAATTTTTATTTGGTTTGAAGTTTAATTCCCAATAAAGGCTCCCCTTTGTCGGTTACCGCAGGTTATAGTCTTTTAAAGACTTCAAATGGAAAAAATTTTTTTCAAAATTTTTTTATCCAGAATTTTTAACTAGATGATCAATTACTTATTCCTTCCAGGGGGAATAGGCATGGGATTTAAAGGGGTCCCTGGGGGTCCAAAAAAGTCCCACTTGGATTAAAATTTGAATGTTTTTTACATATAATATAGCTTTCAATTATACTTTTTATCAAAGGGGACCTCCCGTATAATTCCCGGGGCTACAAAATTTAAAACCTCGCCCTTTAAATAAACCAAGGTAATCTACCCAGCCTATGAATGAAAAATTTTTTTATAATGTGTACCTTCCTGAAAACTATCCCTTGTTGTTTTTTTCATTTGTTTTAAATAGTGTGATTTAATAAGTCCCCTTTAAGTAAAAAGTTCCCTTAAACCCAAATTATTGTTTTAAAAAGTCTAAATGTAATAATCACATTGAAATTGTTTTCATGTTCTGTTCATTAACTAATTTTTTAGTAAAAAGTCCCTTACAAATTATTTAAAAAAAGTATTAAAATCATAAAATTAATTTCCTGTATCCTTACCTTTGACCTAAAATGTAACTTTCCCCTTCTAATAAACTTTAAGTTTTCAAAATGCCGAAAAAGGGGTTTTTGGGGGTACCCCAATAATATTCCTCTGTTAAAAATTTTTTCAAAAAAAATTTTAAATTTTAATTTACATCAACATTTTAATTGTTCCCTTAATCATATTGTTTAAAAAAAAGCGGGGAAACCTTTCCCCGGGGTTTGTTCATTGTTTTTTTCTTTTTAAAATGTTATATACTTTTGTTCCTTTTATTAATTTTATTTTTTAATAAAAAAAATAATTTTAACTATTTTTAATATTAAAAAGTTTGTTGTCTGCAAAAAAAGTTTTTTAGTAACCTGAAGGGCGGTAAAATATCAACAAACATTATAAGGGTTTTGTTCTCCTTATTTATTTTTCCTATGTGACACTGGGATTTTTCGAAAATTTAACTTTAAAAAAAGAAATTTTCCCCCTTTTTTATATTTAAATTAAAAATTTTAAAAATATAATTAAATTTTTATTATAAATTTGTTTAAGCGTAAATTGACCTATGGGGAAATTTCCAAATTTTTTTTTTTTTTTTTTTTTAGAAAACCCAGGTTAAGGTCCCTTGATTTGATAAAATTAATTTATGGAAAATATCCAAAATTTTTGGAAGTACATAGGGACAGCAATTAAGTTAAGAATTTATAAAAATTTTAAGCGTTTTACTACTTGGGCCTTGTGGGGGAGGCTCTTATTAAATTAGACGTTCCCCCTTTTTTTGGATCGAATTTTATGCTTCCCATTTAAGGATGTATCCCCCTTTTGGGGTTTGGCCCTTTTCCCCCCAAAATTCTTTGTTTCACCAGGGTACCTTTAAAATTCATTTATATTTTTTTAAAATTTAGTCTTTTTTTTTATGGGAACTATGCTTCCATTCTGTAAATTTTAAAGCTTTGTAAAAAAACTCAACCTGGGCCAACCCCCAATTTTTTTTATTAATTTAAAAATCACCTTTTTGGGGAAACCTTGGGGGAAATGGGGGGTATTGATCGATAAAGGAGGGAAAAAAACAGGTCCATTTTTGAATCGAACCCCTCCACTTTAAGGAACTCCCTTGGGAACCCATGGTGATCCTAAAAAAACAGTCCAGTTGGGTTGCCAAATGGCCGGGGGGCTAGGTTAAGACTGACTTTCCATGGGTTTGAGAGCTCCGTGAGGTGAGCTGGCTACCACTGTGTGCTGCTACCCTGAGTTGAAGGGCATATTACATGGTCAGAGCAAGAAATGTTTACCTTACACCAGCAAATACACATGGTTGTGTATTACTAGTTACTAATGATTACAAGTTGGCGGCATATATCTCTTTATATATCCCTCTAAAGTGGTGTATATTGACATTCATAGAAAGAAAAAGATATTGGCGTCGGAAATACAATTAGCCTCTTTTGAACTCTCATTAGATTAGTAAAATACAATTCTAATAGTGAATTAATTAGACATATACACCATATCTAAAATATAAAGACCCAGGTATTGCACATGTGTCTAAACTCATCTATGCTGAACTCTTGTATGATTATCTAAGTGTGCAAGTCCCAATTATTTCAGACACATAAGCATGAACAAATCATTGATCGCAAACTATATGTAAAGCTAAAGAACTTGGTGTGTACGTAATTATGTAATGATAAATAACCTCTTAACCCCCTCACCTACAGAATTGTCTTGATGCTGATAAAAGGCTCATGATCCAAAGAATTGAACCTACCCTCCTCTGTTTTGGATCAACACTGATTACTTCCCATTCCCGGCTCTTTGACCCTTACTGTTTTAGAGCTCCCCTATGAATATAATAATATGTAGCAACAGACGCATCACATTTATTAAGATGGTCGACGGTGCACAAGATCACACATTATTATTTTCGGTATGTATACAAGTGAAAAAAGTTGATCTTTACCTGCAAGTCCACTTTTTTTGGATATTATCCGATGAACTTCTAAACCAGAATTTGCATCAAGTCTGTTGTAACATTCTATAAAGACCAACTGCACCGTTGTCTGCAGCTGTATAACGAGGTCAAAGTGTGATCACAAGGTATTTATTTACATATTAAATACCTATTTATAACTATCGGGGTAAAACTCGAGGGGTCCTGTCATAATCCATCATTGTAATAGGTAATAAATAATGTATCATATAATGTGTCATAATGTACCAGTGCCATAAAATGTAAGTGTCATAAAGTGTCATATTTCAATTGTGATAGTCTCACATATGTTTTACGAAGTCTGATCAAAGATCTTTTCATATATTTTTGCGCCATACCTCTCTGAACAGAGATAGCCAATTGTAAGGCGTTAGTGTGGTGGCAATTATTTATTATTGCTGTAAAGGGTCTAGTTAAAGCTTAGTGGATGAGTGACTACGTAGAAACAAGTCTTTGACTATTAATTATCATTATTATTATTATTATTATTATTATATTGAAAACAAGCGCTAAACCCGTATGGATTACACAGCCATTAACCACGAATTTGAGATGAATTCATGCTGTATACCTTTTATAGGTTACAACGTAGGCTTTCGCAGTGAACTCATTGTACTGTACATTACGTACTGAACAATGATGATTTACAGTATTGTAGAAAGACACTAAATCATCAGTTAGAAAGTTGGTTAGCCCACCAAAATTACAATCCCCAGATAAACGCGACTACAACCGTGCTTGAAGGAAATCTTCAAAATTGCCCAAGTATTCAACACAGAGTGAAATGCTTGATAACCTCAATGCCTTACCAAGATTTCCCAGCATTTACCGGCAATATCATTACTTGTGTGGAACCTATCTTGTGTTAGAATATGATAAGAAGTCCACGTCGAATGATGGGTGTTAGATAAACAGCTCTTCTGTCCTTGTAAGATGTCAAATAGATCAAGGTAGGCTAATACAGTAATAAAAAGAAATTGTCTCCAGTCTTTTGAATACGCACTACAAGATGGGTAAGAAGTTTATGGTGCATTTATCAAGTTCAGTGTAGTATTCTTAACCCTATCGGATACCAGCCTATGTTTAACAGAAGCGTATTTTGCAGTTGGCTCGAGAGATGTTGCTAGCCCTAGCTGAGACTGATGAGTGGTGAGACCTTGGACCTCGGCTGCCAGAGACTTGGGTCTTGTCTCCCACTGGTTGCTTAACCCCCGTCGCTTCCCACCGGTTACTATCCTCCAACACTCGCCACCCCCCGCCGCCTCCCAACACCATGATGCACTCCTCTGGCTCTCCACACTCTGGCTCACCCTCTTACCCTTTGCCACACCCTCCCACACAAGTGTCTTCCCCGCCTCCTGTCACCTCTGGCCCACTGTTGCTAAGCCCACCTCCACCCACTTTCGACTCTCCAAACCCACCATCATTCACCCTCGCCTCATCTGAGAACTCTTTTCACTCACTGTCCCACAACCCACCTCTATCCATCCTCAATCAATCTCGGAGCTCATCTTCAACCACCTTCGACCAGCCTCAGAATCCACCTCTATCTGCACCTGACCCACCGTCTTGGAATCTACTTCCATCTACCCTCAATCTATCACCATGGAACCCACCTCAGCTCATCCCCGATCCACCATCTTGGAAACCATCTCAGTCCACCATAGATCTACAATCTTGGAGCCAAGCTCGACCCACCGACGACGCACCGTCATGGAACACATCTCAACCTATCTCCGACCCACAGTCTTGGAACCCACCTAATCTTGACCCATCGTCTTGGAACCCACCTAATCTTGACCCATCGTCTTGGAACCCACTTAATCTAGACCCGTCTTTGAACCCACAATTACCCACTCTCGACTCACAATCTAGGAAACCACTTAAACTAGACCCACCATCATGGAACCTACCTGTACCCACACCCGCTTCACAGTCTTCAAACCCACATGCACCCACAGCAGGTTTACAGTATTGGAACCCACGTGAGCCTCCGTCTGGCCCATGGCCACAAAAGACAGGCGGTGAGGTTAAAAGTAGAGGCGGTGTGGAGGGATGCGACACGGGAAGCAGCGGATGGAGGTGGTCGTCGCCATGGCCACACAAGGAGACAGTAACCATGGGGTTGTCGTCGCTACCGTCGTGCGTTCTGGTGTTGTCGTCGGCAGCGGAGGTGGAGATAACTGAAGGTGGTCACATATGGCGTCATGAGTGGGGCAGGCCACTTCCCAACCAACCACCACCACACGCCGCCGCTCCTTACACTCTCAACATCAACCTGCAACCACCTCTCCCAGGTTAGCTCTGTAGATTTTTAAATTTATTACCATTAAACAAATTAATCTGTATGCTAAAGAAGCCCTCAGTGTGGGGTCGAATTATACAAAGATTCATTTTATTAATAATAACAATATCCTTATTTCTACAAGTATATGTACAAAGTATACAGGCCTAGCTGACATCAATGACATACTATTATATAGAAAGCCTCTTGTTATGCAGAGCATTTCGGGAAAATTAGGTCAATTTTGTCCCGGGACGTTATCTACACCAGTCGACTAACACCCAAGTACCCATTTTATATTGATGGGTGAACACAGACAACCGGTGTAATGAAACGCACTTCTAATGTGTTAACCCTCGCCGGGAATCGAACTCGGACCCTCACCTTGTGAAGTGAGAGCTTTTGCCACCAGGTCCGTGGCAAAATGTACATGAGTTCATTTGCGCCAGTGACCCCTGGATAATGACTAATATAAGTTTATGTTTATCATTAATTATTATTATCAAGGGGAAGCTCTAAACCTGTGGGATTTATCCTTAAGAACTTAGTCCTATAAAATTTTTCATTTGTAAAAGTAACATATATATTTCCCATTTATAAAAGTGACAAAAAATTTTCTCATTTACAATTCTGAAGCATCTCTTTCACGTTTTCTTCCTGGGAAAGTGGAGAAGAATACTTTTTGCGTAAGTCATGCGTGTCTTAAGAGGAGATTAAATGCCGGAAGCAAGGGGCTTAACCCCTTCTCCTGTATAAATTACTAAATGTAAATAGAAGAAAAATTCGTTTCTTTTTAGAGTCACCCTCCCTTGGTGGAAGACGGCTGGTGTGATAAAGAAAATAATGCTTACAATACCGATAGCTAATTTATCATTATATGTATAAATTTATCACGACTTAGTAAAAAGCACCTTAAAAGTAACGAACTTTGTGATTATACCCCTTTTCCATTATTTAATTGTATTTATTTCATTAGTTGTGCTGCCTGTGTGACAGTCTGATTAGTCGTAAAATTTATACATAACATTTATGTGGCTTATCCTGGTGTTTGCAGTGAAGCTTCGTCCAAGGGTCAAGCCTTGGAGACATGTCAGCTGAATGGGCACATGACACCATCCTGAGATAACCCTCTTATCTGACCTTTTTATTACAAAAAAAAAAAAAATGGCCAGAATCCAGCTACCCAAAATGTGACCAAATACCGTTGCACAGTATATATCTAAAGTATCATATTTGTCTTTCTCACCAAGGTTATTAAGCGCTGAACTGCTGGGACCTTAAAACCCGCGTCATGTTTTCAACACTTCAATTTTTATTACTTTTCTCCTCTAGAATAAAATCATTTTTTTTTGCTTTCTCTTTTTTCCCCATATCAAAGCACGGTTAGCAAGCTTTCCCTGCTGATCTATTCTGTCACAAGTAACTGAATCTAAATCGGTAAAAGGTAAGCTGAGAGTAGAGTTTGTATACAGTAGTTTGTAGGTAAGTTTGCGTCATACCGTGTATTCTGTAATTGTCTCCTGACTGACAATATTATACCATGAAACAAAGATGTGAACGCTCATTTGCATGCACTATAGCTGCAAATACCAAGTGAAAATAATTTGATGAATAAATTTGGTTTAATTTTAAAGAAGCTGACTGCGGGTTTATGAACAAGCCCGCCCCCGCCCTTCTACCGAAAATAAAAAGAAATCTTATCACATTTATACGGTTCAGAGTGAAGATAAACTAACAAAAAATACACCAACAAAATCCTTATAATTCATATTTTTATTAAAACAAACTAAAATGCTGTTTTTTTTTTAATTCATATTGCTTATCACAAAAACATTATTAGTTTTAGATTCACATTTATCTTGATAATCCTAGTGGTCCAACACGTTCCTTTCCTTATAATGCTAGTGGCTCAACACAGTTTCCTTATAATGCTAGTGGTTCAACACAGTTTCCTTACAATGCTAGTGGTTCAATACGTTTCCTTACAATGCTAGTGGTTCCAACACGTTTCCTCATAATATTAATGACCGCAACACTTTTCCTTCTTTATTATGCTTGTGGCATCCTGTACTGCTATTTTCAATTTCTGGCTTCATACCAAGAAATAAAAATAATAAAAGATTAAAGCTGATTTCGAACACTGCTTTCTTGATAACTAAACTTGTAAAGCTCTAAAGCTAAAAGTTTGGGTAGCTTTAAAAATAAGTTGAACAAGTACATAAGTGGGCTGGGCTGAGTTGGACCTATCTTGCATATGTCAGAATTTATATCAGTAGTATTATACTGACAAGTATTCTATGTTAATAAGACACAATATGCGGTTTATGACGTTGTAATGAGATGCTTCACTCTACAGGAACGCTAATCTAGTCTCTTTCAATAAAATGACAAACGGCATAGTGTAATTAGCATAGCATGGGTCAGAAGACTTACTGCAGTGCTCCATTATTTATATGTTCTGTAATGAGGCACTTGTGCACAGTGTCTCATTCTTCAGCTTGTCGCTTTTCTAAATCATTTACATCATATGTTCTATAATCTAAGCCGGCCACAGGTAACTCCCCGCTTTCTCCCCTGACCTCGCTCCTGTACAGTCGTATATAATTATAAGACGATCTCTCTGTCTCTTTCGAAATAATGTAACTCATATCGGTTAAGAAACATTTTCCATATGAAAAGCATACTACTACTGATACTGCTAATACTATATCGTAATTCCTAATATGCCTCCAGTAAAAAGTTGTATTAAAATTTGTGATATGTATGTCTAGTAATATATTATAGTCACATTAAAGTTATGCTAGTCTGTGGAATAACAGAACACTATTTCAAGAGAAAGTAATCGGTGTCGAGGTCAGGAATAACTGCTTCAAAACTCTATTCCTCTTACTGATGTATACAAGAAAAATGACCGGAATTACCATACCCTTGTCAATGTTGCAAGGTGCGTCGACTGGACTGGCGGACATAGCTGGCTCTCAGTGTCAGCCATTACTGCAAAACCAGATAACTTACGAGATTTCACCAGACCACGAACTGACGACTGTGCAAACTGATCCCCTGGGCGAGAACGCAGATGACAACTTCATTAAGTTTGAGGAAGAATGGCGGGACCCCCAGGAGGGTCATGTAACTTACAGTCTTCATCAGAACCCGGATGACGCTTCTATGCCTACTCAAAAAAGTAAGTACTTTATTATATAAACAGACTTGTAACTTGTTACCT
>NC_069440.1:11199372-11221911 GCF_026875155.1 Cherax quadricarinatus | reverse complement strand
AAAACCAATTCCTCGGGGTAAAAAAATTTGGATTTGACTTCAATACACCGCCAACTAGTGGTGGCATATCTGAAGCTCGCTCATAACTCGGACTTTGGCTCGCACTCAAAGCAAAAAAAATAGGCTGAGTGACAGCTCGTAAGTCAAGGTACCACTGTACGATGGATTATCAGGGACGATAGAACATCTAGTGAAAGTAATTTGGTGCGTTTTAGTACGTACTAGGAAATTTAAACCCATGAGCAGTGGCCCAGTTAAAAACACAGTTGACCATATGCTGTGGAGGAAACTGCAAGAAGCGACAGTCAGTGCCTGCACAAGCTATAACAAAATCAACATAGTGATGACCAAATATTAAATGGAAGAATAAATGCTGGACCATTTATAGCAAGGAGAAAGTGTGGTGCTCAGGACACATCCCTGGGGGATACCTTCAGCTTGGACTAAGTCTGGGGAAAGCATATTATTAACCCAAACACAGAAATGCTCTCAGATAAGGTGTTCTTAAGAAAATGGTAGACTGCCTTGGAGGCCTAAGGAGTGAGCTTGGGTCAAGATGTTAATCTCCATGTTGTCATATGCCTTCCAATATCAAACAAAAATGGCAATTACAGAGTGGTTATTGGCAAAGGCATTATGTACATGTGTACCCAAAACGGAGAAAAAGGGAGTCAATGTAGAATGGCCCCTAGGAAACCCATACTGATTTGTGGAGAGACTATTGTGCGTCTCTAAATACCGCATCAAACGTCTGTTTACCAGACACTCCAACACCTTGTAAACCACACTGGTAAGAGCAATGGGACGATAGTGGGAGGCATCAAGTCCCAAAGTGCTTATGTCCTCCCTGCCACAGGTGGAGATGATACCCTTGCAGTGTAGCTCGCTTAACTTTTGACTACCGTGAACTTCTATCCTCGGTTTGTAAGCAGGCCACCATTTACCCAAATTTGAAAAGGGGACCCCCACACTGCAGCAGTTGGTATATATAAATTAGATTTAATTTATAAATAATAGAGCTACATACTGTACAAAATATGATAAATTTCTTTAATGTTAAGTACGTAGTCAGTAAGGCATTAAATTAAGTTGGCCCATAAGCCTAAGCATAATAGAGGCTCTTGCACTGCAACCCATTATTGTAAATACATAACTGCAATGAAATTTACTTGCAAATAAATAAATAAATTTGAATTTGAATACAATGTCCTTGTCCTCTGAACCCCTCAAGGAAGGTTTCCCTTTGATGTTGGTGAGGTCTTGATTTAGGGAATTGGATCTGTGCTCCATTTTCCCCGAATTAAGCCTGAATGCCTTCCACATCCCCCCCCAGGCACTGTATAATCCTCCGGGTTTAGCGCTTCCCCCTTGATTATAATAATAATTGTCCTCTGAAACACCTGAAGCTATCTCCAAATATTTGAGACTAGACCATTGATGGACACCGACCCA
This sequence comes from Cherax quadricarinatus, assembly GCF_026875155.1. Classification (NCBI taxonomy): domain Eukaryota; kingdom Metazoa; phylum Arthropoda; class Malacostraca; order Decapoda; family Parastacidae; genus Cherax; species Cherax quadricarinatus. Next base: position 11,220,459 of record NC_069440.1, on the reverse strand, counting down.
TCTCCTGTTCCTCCTCTTCACTCTCCTCTATCTGCACAACTCCTTTCTTTGCAGCGTCCCAATCCTTCACTCTTGTGCATTTTCTGCTCCCCTCCATGTTGTGGACTTTTCTAACCCTTCTAGTCCATAAAATACCTCAAACCCATCAGATTTCTTTATCTTTCTCTTCGGAAATCAGGGCTTATTTGCAGTGGAAATATTGGCGGCCTCAGAGGTAACCAGGGTGAGCTTCGGGTGTTGCTCTCCCAGTTTTTCCTGTTTTTGTTTACAAGAACCCAAATTACGCTCCGCTGTTATCCATCCCATCTTGGGTTGTTTTATTTTTACATTCATCAGATCCTTTTCCCGATGAAATTTTGCATGACAGCAATCGTTTTCCAATCACCCATTCTCCTTCGTATTCACCACCACCTCGAGCCCACGCTGGCAATTTTGACCGAGCGAATTGGGGCCTTTACTCACATCAAACTGCTTTTAGTGAGGACCCTCCTTTGTCCTCCATTGATGAGTTTTTAAACACCTCTCCTCGACCTCAGTTTTAACTGCAGCTTCACTTCTATACCCCAAACCTCAGGAAGGCATTCTCAGAGGTGTGTCCTTGGGTCTCCTGCTTGTGCTTGGGCATACTTTTTGAAAAGTGTTGCATGGGGAAGATACCGGTACAATAGAACCTTGATTTTAAGCAGAGAGAGTGGTTGCCTGCAGTGTCATCCGTTACACTAAACGCACTTGCTGGGGATTGTTTCTCCCCCTCACTTCAGCTTCCCCTAGAGTGCAGTTTAGAATAAAGCACGGAATCTGGGTGGTAAATATTCTCCTGACTGGCTCCCGTTCTTCGGGTTGCCGGTGTCACTATAGCAAACCCTCTTGATGTTGCCACTGAAATTGGTAATCATCTTGTCCGTATCTCTCAGGCTTCATCTATGCCCCCACTTTTTTCCTCCAAGTTTGCCAGAGAGTTAGAGCCCTTAAGCCTTTCTATCAGAGAGAAACTTATAATGTGCCTTTTACACTTCTGGAACTGAGGCAACAATCTCCAGTTGCCAATCATTGGCAGCTGGGCCTGACAGCATTCATATTCATATGCTACAGCTTTACAAAGTCAGCCCTTGCTGTCCTTTTTGACTTTAATCTTATTTGGTCACAAGGATTCTTCCCCAGCTGTGGAAATCTGCCATTGTTCTCCTTTTCTGCAGACCGGTTTTCTATGGGGCATGACGCCTCCCCCCTATCGTCCCATTGCTCTTCCAGTGCAGTTTTGCAAGGTGATGGGAAATTGGGGAAATAGATGTTTGATGTATTTAGAGACGATAGTCTCTTCACTAGTCGATATGGCTTTCGTAAGGGGGCCCCTTACTACGCTTGGATACGTAGGTTCGTAATGCCTTTGCCAATAACCACTCAGTTATCGCCATCTTTTTTGACCTTGATAGGGCATATGACAAAACTTGAAGGTATAACATCCTGGCCAAGACCCACTCCTATGCCTCTGAGGCAATCTACCATTTTTCCTTAAGAACTTCTTAACTGAGAGACATTTCCATGTTCAGGTTAATAATATGCTTTCCCTGGACTTTGTCCAAGTGAAAGTGTTTCCCAGGGATGTGTTCTGAGCACAAGACTTTTTCTCCTTGCTATAAATGATCTGGCATCTAATTCTTCCATCTAATATTTGGTCATCACTATGTTGATGACTTTGCTGTAGCTTGTGCCTGCGCTGATTGTCACCTCATTGCAGTTTCTCTCCTAGCGGTCACCTCTGTTTCCAATTGGGCCAATACTCATGGGCTCAAATTTTCTAGTACTAAAACTCACCAAATTACTTTTACTAGACATTCTGTCGTCTCCGATCATCCATTGTACCTATAAGCTCCTTGTATCTCAGGACGTGACATGGTCAGGTTTCTTGGCCTTCTGTTTGATCGTCGGTTATCCTGGAAGCCTCGCAACTTGTCATAGCCGGTTGAACCTCCTTAAAACCCTCACTCATCTTTCGTGGGGGGCAGATCATAGCACTCTCCTTCGACTACATTCAGCCCTAATTTTACCAAAATTCAGTTACAGCTACCAGATGTATTCAGTGGCCTCTCCTGTAACTTTCTAGTCTTAATCCCCATCTGTTAACAAGATTACGTTTTGCCTTGGTGCTTTTCGCTCTTCACCGGTTGAGAGCCTCTATGTAGAGGCAAATACAGTGGACCTCCGACATTCGACATTAATCCGTTCCTGAGAGCCATCGAATGTCGAAAATATCTAAAGTCGAATTAATTTTCCCCATAAGAAATAACGGAAATCAAATAAATCTGTGCAAGACACCAAAAAGTATGAAAAAAAAATTTTACCACATGAAATAATTAAGTTTAATGCAATAGAATAATTACAGTAGCAATAGATTAATAACAATAGAATAACTGACACTTACCTTCAATGAAGATCTGGTGATGATTGATGGGATGGGAGGGGGAGAGTGTTTAGAAGGGGAATCCCCTTCCATTAGGACTTGAACTGGCAGCCTCGCCATGCCTTACCACACTGTGTATGCCACTACGATTCTTAAATCTTTCAAACCAACCTTTGCCAGCTTTAAATTCACTCGCATCACCACTAGTTGCAGGCAATTTCTTTACCAAATCATCATCGCACTCCGACACACGCACTCCACTTTCGTACTTTGCAATTATCTCTCTTCATTTCAATAGTCATTAGCACCTTTTTTCTCAAAGGGTTGGCACTAGAAGCTTTCTTGGGGCCCATGGTTACTTATTTTGCAGAAAACAAGCACCAAAAACAGTGATAATATGGATAATATGGAATGTACCGAATGTATCCTTAGATGTCAGCACACGGCTGGCTTGTAAACACAGACACACACGGGGCATGTTCAGGCCACATGTGGACATGTCTCGTACAAATCGTATCGAATGTCGAGGCGAAATTTTTTGCGTTAAAATGCATCGAATGTCGGATTTATCAAATGTCGATGCCATCAAATGTCGGGGGTCCACTGTATTCCATCCTTGACAAATTGCCATGATGCTCATTGCCTTCGCTATTATGTTCACTCCTCTCACGACCTCTGCAATTCTTTCGTATACAGCCTCTAGTCACTTAGGGACGTTTGTAGATGAATGGTTCAGTGAACCGACATGTTGATAAATTAGACACATGTGCAACTCTTGGGTATCTTTATTGAGGAAACGTTTCGCCACACAGTGGCTTCATCAGTCCATACATAAGAGAAACTTGAAGAACAGGAGGAGAATGAGGTAATCAATCCCTCAACCTCGAGTCGATGTGTTTCAGTCCATCAATCTTGAGTAGAATACGGTATATGAGGGAGAAGCAGCTTATAAACCGTAATGGCAGGAGAGGTGCACCAGTCATAGGTGTTGTCACATTTGTTCAATGTGGAAGTAGGTCGTGCCCAAGAATTAGGCAAGCGAAGAATTCCTAAGTATTAAGATCCCAAGAAGTTGCAGTGTTTTGACAGGTTTGTAGATGAATGGTTCAGTGAACCTACCTACTTCCACATTGAACAAATGTGACAACACCTTGACTGCTGCACCTCTCTGCCATACGGTTTATAAGCTGCTTCTCCGCTCATATGCCGTATTCTACTCAAGATTGATGGACTGAACACATCGACTCAAGGTTGAGGGACTGATTACCTCATTCCCTCCTGTTCTTCAAGTTTCTCCTATTATGGACTGATGAAGCCACTGTGTGGCAAAACGTTTCCTCAATAAAGATACCCAAGAGTTGCACATGTGTCTAATTTATCAACTTAGGGACGTACACGTTTACCAATGCCTCGGACTTATGACTGGCTCTCAGACCATTATGCATACCTAAATAATGTATATTAGCGCTAATTTCCTCTATTCTGTTTTATTACAACATACAGTTCCCTACTGTATAAACATTTACAAATACAGTGGTCCCCTCAATAATCGTCCGGCTCGATAGTCGCCCTTTTCGGAAATCGTCGTGTTATTTTCGTCCAAAACATTGGCTCGCAAATGGTCGGTTGACTCGCTAATCGTCCTTCACACCCGGGACACGTACTCATGCTCTGAGCCGCCGCGGCCTCCCTTCCCAGCCAGTGTGCCGTTGTTTACCAGTGAGCGACGATCCCCTCACTTGTTCATACGAAATATTTCATATTCCATTCATTTTAGTGCTTGCAAGTGCTAAATAAGCTACCATGGCTTCAAAGAAGCTCATATTGCCAAGCCTTTGGTAAAGAAAGTGAGAATTACGATTGAATTTAAGAAAAATATCATTGAACAATAGGAAAGTGACGTACGTGTGGCTGAACTGGCCAGGATGTATAACAAATCCCGTACAACCATTTCTTCCATCGTGGCCAAGAAAAAGGAAATCGAGGAAGCTGTTGTTGCAAAGGGGGTAAATATACTGACAAATAAATGAGATCACCAGTACTCGAAGATGTTGAGAATTTATTATTGTGAAAAGGCTAGGCAGTTGCAGACAATTTGGTAAGAAATTGCCTGCAACTAGTGATGTGAGTGAATTTAAGGCCAGCAAAGGCTGGTTTGAGAGATTTAAGAAGCGTACTGACATACACAGTGTGATAAAGCATGGTGAGGCTGCCAGTTCGGACAAAATTGCAGCTACAAAATTCATAAGTGAATTCAAGGAGTACATAGAGACTGAAGGACTGAAATCTGAACAAGTGTTCAATTGTGACTAAACAGGCCTCTTTTGGAAGAAAATGCCAAAGAGGACCTACATTACTCAGGAGGAAAAGGGACTGCCAGGACACAAGCCTATGAAAGACAGCTGACACTCAAGTTCTGTGCTAATGCTAGTGGGGATTTCAAAGTGAAGCCATTACTAGTGTACCATTCTGAAAATCCCAGTGTGTTCAGGAAAAACAATGTTTGAAGAGTAAATTGTGTGTGTTTTGGAGATCTAATAATACAGCATGGGACACGAGGGAAATTTTCATCGAGTGGCTCAAATGAAGTGTTTGGCCCTAGTGTGAAGAATTACCTCCTGGAAAAGAAATTGGATCTCAAGTGCCTCCTAGTAATGGACAATGCACCTGCTCATCCTCCAAACTGGATGACCTAATTCTGCAGGAGTTTGGGTTCCTCACAGTAAAGTATCTTGCCCCCGAATACCACTCCTACTCCTCCAGCCCATGGACCAGCAGGTCATTTCAAACTTTAAACCCTTTCAGGGTCGACAGGGCCCTCTCCCAAACCTGTTCTCAGGGCCGGTAAAAAATTTGAAAACAAAAAAAATTATTTTTTTCTTATGAAAAGATAGTTTTTTTTCTGAATTTTATAGGCTAAACAAAAATTTTTTACTATCAATACTTACCGAGGTATGGTGGTGTGAAGTTGACAGAAAATGACCGGCATATGGTAACATCGCTGACTGCTGGTCACACGGTATTATTTTATTTTTTTAGGTACTATTTTCTATTATTTTTTAATTTTTTTGTCCAAGTAACTTTTATGACCTGTGAGACCAATATGAGCACTATTTTGTAAGTTATTTCTTTTTCTATACTACACAATAACTGCATAAACACTGCTTTCACTGTTTTGTTTACAAAACATATTTACACAAACAATAAAAAAATGTTGTTTATTACTATTTTTCTATATTTTATACACACATACAGTCACATGACATGTTTTTAGAAGTTCTGCAGCCTGTGGAAATCTTTGAAACATGTCATGCACAGTGGTGTTTTACACTTCTCACACATAAAACGGGTGTCTTTGTGTTGTTGTGGGCGTGTTTTTTGTATGTGCACAGACGTAACACCTCTTCTGAGCCTTTTCTTGAAAGCAGTAGCAGGCAGTTTTGTAGGAAGTGATCACCATGCTTCAGACGAAAAGGTAGTTGTTTGATAATACATGGGTGGTTTTCTATTGCAGGTGTTGTTCCTTGGTACCTGATTATTATTTGTCTAATGACAGACAAACAAAATTCGCCATATGGTGATTTGTTTCTGGTCCTCATCTTATACATATTATAAGCAATGAGCATGGAAGAGTCCAGAAGATGGAAAAAGAGTTTTATGTACTACTTATAACTCTTGCAAACACAATCAGCAAACCCAATCTGCATGTCACATTTGTCCACTGAATGCATATTGAGGGTGTAGTCAATCACAGCTGCAGGTTTTAGAATGGGTTCATTGCTTTCCCTATGCTGCCTGCCAGTGTCTGCCATTTCATTAGGGTGAACTGATGACAACAGTGTGACATCTCGTTTGTCATGCCACCGAAATGCCATGATGTCATTGGCAGCAAAGGCTTGCACCTCACCTCTATGAGTGCCAGTGTCAAACCTGGGCATATGTTTATGATTTGCATGCACTGTGCCACACACATTTATCATGTTCACTCACAAGAAATCACTGAGTAAGGGGTTTGGGTGTACCAGTTTGTGGGTTATAAAATATGCCCCTTACCAGATATGGTTCCATCATTGTTTTAACCACATCACCAGAGTTTACCCAGTAACTTCCTGGTATCTCAGTGTATTACTTCCAGTGTACAAAATTTAAATATCCAATATAAGACCACTGTAACAATCACAAAGCACGAACAATTTTATACCAAAGCGTTTCCTTTTGCTTGGTATGTATTGCTTGAATGAGAGTCTTCCTTTGAACAGAATCAAAGACTCATAAAAAGCTTTCTGAAAGGATAAAAATACATACTGAATTTCTGTTTCAGATACATGAACACATTCCTAATCTTGTATAACCTGTCGTTTCTGTCGGGCCCTGGTTTTGTCTGAGAAGTGAAGCATATGTAATAGCAGCACAAATCGATTCACTCCTATTATATCACTGAAACCTGGGGTTGCAATCAGGTGGTCTGTTGACCAGTATAAATTTCACACTGTGCTTATAACACATGTGGCATAAGCTTTATTTGGGCAAACAAGATACATCTCGGCCACAGTTGTCCCCTTTTCCATGGTGTAGCCGTTGATCTTGGTGAAAGTATTGTGTTTGCCATGGTGTACTCATAGTATCTATTGCTTTCCCTGACAATTTCCATCAGGGATTCTTCAAAGAATAACTCGAAACATTCCAGTTCCACTGGCATTGTTCCCAAGTGCACAAGATGGCCATATTCCACTTTGACTTTCATTAAAGTGATGGGGATTGGGAACAAAATTGGCAGCTTCCTGCCAATCCCCGGTGCAGTCTGCTGGTGGGTACTGGATACTGACAGGTGGTTGTGGAATTTGGGTGGTTGTGGAGGCTGGTGTGGTGAGTTGGTGGGGGATGGTGGCCTTTGCTGTAGATCACTGAGGCAGCGGCGTGAGTGGCAAACATGGCCCAATGCTGGTGCCTCATAGCCGGCACCACCACTACCACCACCATGCACATTTTCCATCCCAATTGCAACACTATCATCATCATTTTCACTGTCTGTTCGTGTTGTACAAACCACGGGATGCACTCCGAGATGTACTCCTTCCCCCCTTGGAATAGCATGTGGCACACTACCAGAGCGCAATATCGTCGTATATACTGAAGCTTTTCTGGAGAATATTCCACTTCACTGTCACTACTGGAACTGTTTTCAAGATCTTGTAATTCATATTCACTATCATATCATCACCAATGCTCACATCTGATCCGGGATTTGGAAAATAGGAGTTTTTCCCCTTTGATTCTGGTACATCTGAACGTGAACAAGACTGCCCAGCAGCAGAGGTGGAAGGCTGGGGTTTTCCTCACTATTACCCGTATTATGGTCATTAGTTTCGGTCACAACCTCACCAAAAACCTTGAAACTCATCTCACTGGCACTTCCATCTGTATTAGAACTGTCACTGGGGAACAAAAGTGTCCCAATTCGCCGAGGGGTGAGGAGCTTCTTACTGCGAGGCATGGTGAAAAAAGGTCTACTAAAATGGCATTCCCACAATGCACCACTGGGTCCCAGAATTTTTTTTCTACCGGCACACCGACCACGTAGAACCATCTCTCAAACTAGGCCTACCAGCCGTTCCCGCTTAATTTGAAGCCGCTAGAATTATGCGTACTAGTACGGCACCAACCCTGGCGGCAAGCCTACTGTACTGCACCAACCCTGAAAGGGTAAAAAACTCAACACCAAAGCAGTGTTTCAAAGGTGCTTTAATGTGACCTCAGACACTCACTTGACCCAAAGAGTTTTGGAAAGAACACTTCAGTATCCTCCATTGCATAAGCCTTATGGGTAAGGCTTGGGAGGGAGTGGCTACCAGGACTTTGAACCTGCTTGGAGAAAATTGTGGCCAAAATTGTGTCCACAAGAAGGATTTTGAAGGTTTGTGGCTGACCCTGATAAACCTATGTCAGTTGTGAACTCTCTTTTGTGGCACTGGGGAATTCCACGGGGTTGGATGTATTTTGGAGGATGGGGAAGATTTGGTGGAGGACCACAACGAAGAGCTCACCACTGAGGAGCTGCAAAGAGCTTCAGCAGGAACGGAACATATGCAGCTCAGAATCTTGCTGCAGAGGAGGAGGAAGAGAGGTGGAAGAAGGTGCCTTCTTCAGAAATTAAGGAGATTTTTGAAATGTGGTGTAGGATGGAAAGATTACGGAGAAACATCACCCTGAGAAGGATGTTGTAAGCCATATCGGCAGCTTTTACAGTGACAGAGTCCCTTGGGCCCCTTTTAGGGAAGTTTTAAAACCCCCTTTACTGTCGCGGCCGTAATAAATGTCTTAAAGAGGTACCGTGTTTGACGTATATATACTCATAAATTCTAGCGGCTTCAAAAACAAGAGGAGAAAGCTGGGAGGCCCCCATGTGAGAGAATGGGTCTGTGTGCACCATATAAAAAAAAATCCTGGAGCACGCAGTGCATAATGAGAAAAAAAAAACTCCGACCATTTTTTTTTAATTAAAATGCCGACTTTGTGGTCTATTTCGTATAGTATTTATGGTTGTATTCTCGTTTTCTTGGTCTCATTTGATAGAAAGGAAAACATGTAATAGAATAGAGGGATTTTGATTGATTTTACTATAAAAAGAACCCAGAAATGGGGCTCAAAGTAGGGGAAATGTTTGACTTTTGCCAATGTTCAAAAGTAAACAAATGAGCCATTGTCCAATAAATGTCCAAATAGCCATTCTAATATGCAGTCATGAATGGGTTGATGTTATTTATACAATTATTAAGTATTGCAGTAGTCTGCATAATAGTAAGTCTTCTATTTTTGTTTGAATAAAAATTCAAAATAGAAAGCAAGAGTAATATCAGAAAGGGGGCCCGGAGACATGACTGATAGCAAAGAAAATGTTATTTTAGAGCCAGAATGTCTGCATTGTTCATTCTGGACCTTATTTTTAAATTGTCCCTATTTTTTTAGTTTTCGTGAAATTGGGCCAAATTGCAAATTTCTGACCACATTATTAGGTAGTTGAAAACGGGAAAAAGGGGATTCTTGTACTCAATCGATAGAAAAAATGGAGTTCTAAGAAATAGCTATGAGTTTGGGCGACTGGAACAATGGAATTAGCCGAAAATAGGGCTCAAAGTGGGCGAAATCGCCGATTTGTAAACAACGCTGAGGTCGCTAACTTCGTGAGAGCATAATTCCGTCAGTTTTCCATCAAATTTCGTTTTATTTGGTGTCACTACAATTGGGAAAAGATTCTCTATCATTTCATAAGAAAAAAATAATTTTTTTTAAATTTTGCGACACCAGGAGACACCTCAGGATTGGGGGTTGCGACAGTCAAAGGGTTAAAGAGATGCCAGAAACAGAGCTCTCTGGACACTTATTTTTTTGTGAGACAGGACTCCAGTGACTCAAGCTGGTCCTAGTGATATTAAGAAACACAGAAGAGAAGTAACCCCAGAAAAGCACTTGGTACCTGAGGTGTTGATGGAAGGGGATTCCCCTTCCAAACAGTAACTAATACAATCTCTCTCCTCCTCCAGTCTTCCATACACTAAGAAGAATCGCCAATAAAGTAAGTGTTATGCTGTTAATGTTCATATCATCATGTCCCATTGTATTTTTATGTACTACATCTATATCTCATGTAAAAAAAATTTTTGTTTTAATACTTCTGGATGTTGGGAACGGATTAATTGTACAGTGGACCCCCGCATAACGATCACCTCCGAATGCGACCAATTATGTAAGTGATTTATGTAAGTGCGTTTGTACGTGTATGTTTGGGGGTCTGAAATGGACTAATCTACTTCACAATATTCCTTATGGGAACAAATTCGGTCAGTACTGGCACCTGAACATACTTCTGGAGTGAAAAAATATCGTTATCCGGGGGTCCACTGTATTTACATTATTTCTTATGGGGAAAATTGATTCGAAAATCGTCTATTTTGATAATCATCACACTTCCAGAACGGATTAACGATGATAAATGAGGGACCACTGTATACTAAAATATTATAAATGGTGCAAAGGTGACATTAAAGCAATATCAAAGATGGTTGACACAAATCCACTACCGTTATAGTATGCTCCTCACTTAGCAACAAATTTGTTTACTGACGTAGTCTTAGGAACGGAACTTCGTCATTAAGTGAGAGAGGTTGTATAGGATAGTCACTGATGTTAATTGTTCTTTATTTGTTCATCACCCCTGTTTACTCTGTCCCCTTTTCTCTTCGCCTAGATTCGCTCGCCTTCTTTTCAGTTACCACCTTTCTATGTTCATGTAGCATCTCACTTTTCCTTACCCCTTTGGAAAGTTCCAATGGTTCGTGTCTGTTCTTTCCCACTGTAATGCGTGAAAGCCCAACTGCTTACAGTGGCTTCCTGCTCTTTTTCTTAACCACTTCTGATCTCATTCTCATGCCATTACAGTGTACACTGATGGTTCCAAGTCTTCTGATGGTGTTGGATTCGCAGCAGTGTTTCTGGACAGCGTCGTGTTGGGGAGTTTATTATCCTCGGCTAGCATTTTTACAGATGAATTGTATGCCATTCTCACAGCACTTACCTGTATTCTGTCTATGCCTGTGTCACCATTTGTAGTCGTCTCAGACTCCCTTAGTGCTTTACAGGCTATAGAAAATTTGATACACCTCATCCCCTGGTTCTTCGTATCCAACTTTGGTTACGCCGTATCTCTAGCAAACACAAAGATGTTTTTTTTGTTGGGTTCCCAGTCATGTTGACATACGGGGCAATGAACAGGCTGACACTGCTGCACGGTCAGCAGTACATGACCTCCCATTTTCATATAGAAGTGTTCCATTCACAGACGATTTTGCTGCAATTGCTACCCACCTCGCACGCATGGTCTGATCTGCTACATAACAAACTACATTCTATTAAACCAAGTAGTATAGGTTTCTGGCTGTCTTCTTGCCATCAATGTTGAGGTTGGGAGACTACTCTCTCCCATCTTCACATCTGCCACACTCGTCTTACTCCAAGGTGTCTCGTGGAGAGGTGCCCTGTTCCACTCTGTGAGGATTGTCAGGTTCCAGTTTGTCAGCCATATTCTGTTGGACTGCCCACTCTATCACTGAGCATGCAGAATTTACTTCAGTCATTGTCACCGCTCTACTGCCCTTACTTTACCTTCCCTTCTTGCTGATGGACCCTCCTTTAACCCAGACTCTCTCATTGACTTTTTGACAGCAACTGATTTACTGCACAAACTCTGATGATGATGCCTCTAGCACTCCTCACAGCCCTTCCTACCTCAATCTCTTGCTACCCTCTACCCCTGCATTATCCACTGCCCTGCTGCACTCCATGACCTAATAATACTCCCTCTTGCTACCCTCTACCCCTGCACTATCCGCTGCCCTGCATGACCTAATAATAATCTCTCCCCCCCTTACTACCCACTACCCCTGCACCCTTCCCTGCCCTGCTGCGCTGTATGATCCTTGTAGGTTTAGCCCTTTTTTATTATAATGATAATTTCCAAGGGGGTTGATTCAGCTCTGGAATTATCTTTGTTGTACAAGCATTGCTGGCAGCTGATTAAAGCTAGTAATTATGAACTACTTAGTTCATGTACGTATATAGATAAAGATTATAATGTACAGTGGACCCCCGAGTTTCGTGATTAATCCGTTCCAGAGATTCTGCCGAAAGTCGGAATTCACGAATGTCAAAACCATTTTTCCCATAAGAAATAATGTAAATCCAATTAATCCTTCCAGACACCCAAAAGTATTAACAAAAATATTTTTTTGTTAGATTAAATATAGATTCACATACAGAAAAGAATGAGAAATAAAGTATAAAAGAATAATATCACACTTACCTTTATTGAAGACTCTTGTTGGTGTATGGAAGACAGGAGAGGGGAGAGGATGGAGAGGTAACACTATTGTTTGGAAGGAGAATCCCCTTCCATAAAGACTAGGTACCAATCCTTATCCAGGGTTACTTCCCTTCATTGTTTTTTAATGCCACTAGGACCAGCTTAAGAGTCACTGGACCCCTGTCGCTCAAAAAATTGTTCCAGACAGTTCTGTTTCTGGCGTTTCTTTAAAATTACCTCAAATGGGACAAGATATTGTTATTGTACATGTTGCCGACACGGCTTGCAACAGCTTTGTCAGGCTGATGTTCCTTCATAAACATTTGCACCTCACTCCATTTTGAACAAATGTCCTTAAACTTTGAAGAAGGCACCTTCTTCCATCTCTTTTCCTCCTCCTCTGAAGCAATTTCCTGAGGCTGTGCTCTGTTGCTGTTGCAGATGAAGGTCTTGCAATTGTGGTCCTCCACCAACTCTTCCACATTCTGGCCAGTCACATCCAACCCCATGGAATTCCCCAGTGCCACAATAAGATTGCACAACTGGCATAGGGTTGTCAGGGTCAGCCTCAAACCCTTCAAAATCTTTGTTGAGGACACAATCTGGCCACAATTTTCTCCAAGCAGAGTTTATCATCCTGGAAGTCACTCCCTCCCAAGCCTTATCTATAAGGCCTATGCAGTTGAGGATAGTGAAGTGGTCTTTCCAGAGGTCTTAGGTCATATCAAAGCACCTTTGAAACATTGCTTTGGTGTACAGTTTTTTTGAAGTTTGAAATGATCTGCTGGTCCATGGCTGGATGAGAGGAGTGGTATTAGGGGCCAAGAACTTCACTGTGATGAAACTAAACTCCTCCACCATCTGGGCCATCCAAGTCTGGAGGATAAGCAGAAGCATTGTCCATTACCAGAAACCACTTGAGTGGCAATTTATTATCCAGGAGTATTTCTTCACACTCGGGCCAAACACTTCATTGAACCAATCAAGGAAAATTTCCCTTGGACCCATGCCTTACTGCTAGCCTTCCACATCGCACACAATTTACTCTTGGTGACACTGTTTTTCCGTGAACATACTGGGATTTTCAGAGTGATACACCAGTAAAGGCTTCACTTTGAAATTCCCACTAGCATTACCACAGAACATGAGAGTTAGCCTGCCTTTCATAGGCTTGTGGCCTGTGTGAGGTAGGTTCTTTTTGGCATTTTCTTCCAAAAAAGGCCTTTTTCATCACAAATGAACACTTTTTTGGGGGACAAACCTTAAACCTCTAATAGAATCCTTCACCTCTCAAGCCTTGAATTCCTGCACGAATTTTTCAGCCCCACTTTTGTCGAACTGGCACCTCACCAACCTTCCACCTGCATGTGCCACTACGTTTCTTAAATCTCCAAACCCCCCTTAAACCCTTTAAATGCCAAACGTAGATCTAGTTTGCTCGCGTAGCACTCCGAAGTAAAATTTCGTTTTTTTACATTGTTTCTTAGGAGAAAATCAAGGTCGGAGCGTACGCTGCAAACGTAGATCTACGTTTTGGACATTTTTAAGGTTTAAAATTACTAACATCAGCACCATTTCAGGTTTTTTTTTAAAAGCGTATGCACGTTTCCCCATTCACAAATTATCGACTGCAAAAACACTATTCCTGTAATTGTTTTTCGTTGACCACACTAACAAAAAATTTTTTCAACATTTTTGAGTATTTGTGATCTCCTTTGGTGACATTCTACCTTTTTTGCACAACATTTCCTTTGTTTTCCTTTTTTTTAAAGACCGATGGAAGTGATCGTTTAATAGGGTTTTCGTACATCCTCTGAACCGGCCACACCACCCCACTTTCATATTTTGCATGGTTTTTTCTTTAATTCATCATGTTTCTCCCCTTTTTTTTACCAAAAAGGGGGCACAGAACCTTTATTTGGGCCCGGGTGGCTTATTTAGCATTTCAAGCACAAAAAGAAAGGGTTTTTTAAGAAATGTATCATTACGCCGGGAGGAGGGTCACTCACCAGAAACAAATCCCAACGAGCACGATTGTTTTGTGGGGCCTTTGTGTATGCCGGGGCCACCCCCCGCGCACAATGTGTTCCATACGGGACGAATCCAAGAAAATCCTAATTGAAAGGGGCTGTTTTTTGATAAAAAAAAAATTGCTGAAAGGCAAAATCACAAAAGCGCAAGGCCACAAAACTCAGGGGCCCTGAAATAATTTTTGTATTTTTGGGCATAAATAATTTTGAGCAAAAAAGCTTTTCATCCTGGGGGAAGGTAAAGTTTTATCATCATGACAAAAAACATTGAAATGAGCATTGGATACAAAATCTACGGAGAAGATTATGGAAAAGGGCATATTTTGGGCACGGGATGTTAGACAGGTAAGCTTACTGAAAGGGCTTACAAATCATTTAATGTTGACTTTTTTGAGATTCAAAAACCATAAAAACATCAAGTAAAAACAAAAAAATTAAATTTCAAAGTACGTATATTTTTTGATGTTGTGCATTGTTTATTAAATGCCAGGAGCCTTTTAGAATTTTTGTGTAATTACCAAAATTTTTTAACTTTTAGTCCTTCATTATCACTATTTTGAAGAGTTAACATTGTGGAAAAATCTAATAATAGCAATAGTTTTATTGGTTTGTACAAGATTATGCACAAAGAAGTGCAAAAAAAAATTTTTGAAATTTTGTTGTTGCCTGTAATGAAAATTTGAAGTTTCTTTGAAAAATCTAACCCTTCCTTTTAAAAATGTTTTACAAAAAGTTGAACAGTATGGACCCTTTCCCTTTTTTCTGGATGTTTTTGTATCCAAAGGAAAGGGAAGGACTTTAAAATTTTGTGTAAAGAACCTTGCAATGGTTACAACAAGTACACTACAGCCAAATCACCATAGCAGTTATACATATTCTTCCCTTGTTTTTACATGCATTTTTGCACCAAAAAACTAGTAAATTCTACAGTTTTCTTTGTTAAATGCAAACCCAGAGTGTGTGAACTTCCATTGACACGCAGCTTCAAAAAGTTAGCTTCATTTGGAAATCTTATGGTTGTTTTTTTTGCTTCTACATGGGGGTGACCATGTAGGGGTGGAAAATTTGTACCTCACTGAGTTAGATTTTCTTGTCGAAAAAAGCTTATACAGTACTCATCAAGAAGTATATTTTTTTATTTGTGTAGGATTTTTTTCACCTTTTGGGGAAATTTACACAGAAAATTGCATATATTATAAATGTTCATTTACCTTAATTATTTTTCTAATTTTTTGCTTAATCAGTTGCCCCGAAACCAAAAAGTCAAAACATTTTTTTATTATAATCAAGGGGAAGCGCTAAACCCGGGGATTATACAGCAATAGTCAAAAAAATAATTCAACAAAATGTTCACTTGCATTACCTTCTTTTACATATTAACCCAAAGTTTTCTAAATTTTTTTTTTGGGAAATAAACAACCTATTTTTTTCAGTTTTTTTTATTTGATGATTATTGTGAATTGCCGGGAAAATGAAAACTAAGAGAATTTCAAACTTACCTTCTCCTTTGGCTATGGTATAATAAAAAATAAGTAAATGGAAAAAAGACTCGGCTTATTTCATCTCTATAAGATTCCCTTCCTAATTTTTTTTTTTTTTCTGTACACCCCGTGGTATTTAAAACATACTTCAAAAACTATGCAATGATAGGGAAATTAATGTGGTGGGCCCAATATTTTGGTTCATTAATCCTTTTTCCTTTATAATTAGTTTGAGATGTTTTTGGATGAATTAAAAAATATTTGGGGCATTTTTTTTTTTTAGGATTTAAAATAGGGGGGGAAATAAGAAATAAAGGGGGTTTTGGGATGATTTTCTCCTTCCATTACTTAGATGAATTGACCTATATCTTTTTTTTTTTTTTTTGGAATTTGATGATTGTTTTTTTTTCTTTTATGATTTTAAAATTTTGAGGAAACTTTCTACTGAAAATTTTTGATATAAAAAATTTTTCTTGCATAATTCAAGAATGTTTTTCTCCCTGGGAAAAAATAGCTTTGCATTTTTAGTATTACAACCCCCTTTCTTCCTAACTAAGATACTTGACTTTTTTTTTGGTTATTACTTTAATCTAGGGTTTTGTTTTATATGGCAAAGGGACGACATTAAAAGTATAATTTTAGCAGTATTTTTTTAAAGTTTTTCAACAAAAAACATGGGCCTTGGGTCTTCCTGCATTCAAGGTGGATTTTTTTTCCCCAGGCAATAGTATTTAGTATGTCAGTATAAAAAATTTTCAAGACATTTTGGGGGTTTTGGAGTCTCAAGTAGTTTTTTTATTTACTTCAAAATTCACTAAAATTTTAAGCAAGGCTATTCTTTTTGATATCTTGGCCATTCACCCCCCTTTTTATCTTTCCCCCCTTTTCCCGTTTTTTCATGTCCAGAGTTAGCCAGTGTAAGCTGTTGATTTAAAATAAAACCATAGATAAAATTTCTTCTGACCTTATTTATATGTGTACCACCTATATGTTTGCAGGGGTTGAGTCACAGCTCCTGGCCTGCCTCTTCACTGGTCACTAAGGGCCACCCTGGCTTCAAAGCCTTGTTTCCCCCCGTCTTTAAGGGCCCTTGGGTCCTGCCTTTACCCCTTCACTCCTGACTGTTTCCCCCCCTTAATGAAAACCCAAAGCTGAAGAAATACTTTCTAACACCGATCCCCTATAATTCTCAACTTTCAGGATGCCCCTTATTTCCCATTTTCCCCCTTTTTTTTAAAAACAAAAAACCCGCCCAGGTTCCCTGGGGGAGGGAAAAAACCTCACGGGGGGGGATAAAAAATTAAAAAAACCCATGGGTGGAAAAGGAAACCCCAAGCTCCAGAAAGGGGGTGGGGGATCAAAAGTATCTCAGTTTGGGGGGTTCATCGTTGTGAATCAATAGGAATATTTTAAAAGGGGGATGCGAAGGGGGGTTTTAAAATGGGAAAAGCCCTTTTTAAATTTGCGTCTTTGATGAAAGGGGAGTTAAAAATGGAATGTTTTTCGAATCTCCCGAAAAAGGGCCCTCCAGGTTCCCTGAGTAAAAGTTTGGGAACCTTTTCCCCTGACTGTAAAAAAACCCCTTTCCGTTTTTTTTGTTCCCAGATTTAAACTTTTGCCCCTGGAATGGGGTTTAAAAATTTCCAAAAGGAACCCTGTAGAAAAAAGGTTTTATTTGAGCCCCCTTCTGCCTGTTTTTCCCCGTACTCGAATCCAAACCCAAAAAAAAAAACATGTTGGAAGATACCTAGCCAAAATTGGTCAGAAATAAATAAAAAGAAACCAACACTGGGGGTCTAGGGCCTTTCCTGGACACCCGGAAGACTTAAAAAATTGTCTGAAAATCATCGTTCCTTCTGTAAGTAGTTGCCCTGTAGGCCTTTCCGGAAACCCTGCCAGCCTCTTCTAGCATTTGTACCACTGGTGAAAAAATGTCAAAAAAAAACCCCCTACAGTTCCAGAAATGAAAAAACCCCCCAAAACCCCTTTTCCCATAAAAAAAATTTTACAAAATAAAAGGTGGTAATGGGGAACAAGATGGTACAAGGAAAGGGGGGGCAAAAGGGGGGAAGAAAAAAAAATTTTTTATAATATCTACCATTTTTTAAAAAATTTTTATGGGAAACGTACAATCAACAAACTCAGGGATAAAAGGATAACATTTGTTTTTATAAACCCAACAGGGGGAAACGAAAAAAAAGGACAAACTAACCCGTATGGATAGAGTTAAGGTAAAAATAAAATTTTTCCCTATCTTGATATGCTTGCCAGGTGGGGGTTCCATTGCACTGTGTACCCCAAAATACGGGCTTGATATACACAGTGTAGTGTCGTGAATGACTCCTTACTTAGATGTTGAAAGCTATTCTTAAATTTGCCAGATGTGCATTTGTTGCAGCAGTTATTTGACTGATGTGTGCCTCAGGATATGCTCAGTACAATAGTCACTCCAAGGTCCTCCTTGAGTAAGGTTTGAAGCCTTTGCCTCCTGAGCTGTACACTGTTTGCAGTCTTTTTTTGTCCTTCCCCAAGCTCTTATAACTTGCACCTGATGGGGTAAAATTCCAGGAACCATTTGTCAGACCAGACTTGTAGCCTGTCCAGATCTATTTGTAGCCCTTTCTGGTCCTTGTCCTCTTGTATTCTCGTTAATTTCACATCGTCTGCAAACAGGGATACCTCTGACTCTATCCCTTGTCATGTCATTCACATATACAAGAAACAACACTGAATCCTAGGACTGTTCCTTGTGGAACCCCACTCGTCACATGCACCCATTCCAACACCTCGTCACTGAACATCACTCCTCGTTTCCTTCCTGTCAAGTATGTCCTGATCCATTGTAGTGCTTTTCCTGTTATCCTGCCAGCTTCTCTAGCATTTGTACCAGTCTTGTGAAGAACTGTCAAAAGCCTTCTTACAGTCCAAGAAAATGCAATATACCCATCCTTCTCTCTTGTCTAATTCTGTTAACATGTAGTAGAACTGTGTGTGTATGTGCGTGTACATTGTATGTGTGTACAGTATATTGTACGTGTGTACATTGTACGTGTGTGTGTGTATGCATATGTATATTTGTGTATATATATATATATATCCTACTTTCTTTAAAAAATATAATTCATGGCAGGCAGTAAAGACTTCATATCTTCTCAGGATTTTTAATAAAGTGCATATCAACATTTTAGTATCATATCAAAACACCATCAACAGGATTCATTTCTGGGATATAGCAAAAAGGTACAGACTGTAACTAGTCATAGAAAATTGAGTAAAATGTTAACAAATTATTCTAGTGATTTCTTATGTTTTATTGTATTTTTTAGAAGATATGGTATGTACAGTGTCATATTCCAGAAATGAACCACAAAATGCCAACTTACGAAAAAGGAAGTTTCAACATCATTAGGCCTGTCTGGATCATTGTCAAGTCACACCTGTGAAAAAATATGAAGACCAGAGGACAGCGTCAAGAAAAAGGGACAAACAGGAGTGGTTGTGGTAGTTGTAACAGTACTAGTTGTAACAGTTGTAGTAGTCATAATGGTAGTATATACAGTAGTAGTGGGAGTTTAATGGCCCCCTACTAGGCAGGGCTAGTGATAGAGCAAATAGAGTAAATTATATCTCAAGGTGCAGAGGAGCACTATAGTAGGCATACTGGCCAATGCTAGAAAGAAAACAGAAGCAAAGGAGAAAGTCAGAAGACAGGTAAGAGAAAGGAAATACCGAAGACTGATCGAGCTGGACAGGAGAGGTGGCAGTAAAGGTCATGTTAAATCGTGAGTGTTCTGAGCATTAGAGCACTTGACAGTGTACTGAGAAAAGCCAGGATCTGGAGAAGCAAAACTGGGACTAAGATTGTTAGGAATATTGTGCATGAGGGCTGATTTGACAAGATGAAGTCATGAAAGCCAGAGTTGGGTAGATAATATTAAATTAAGTGCTAAACCCAAAGGGTCTGTAGTAAGGTGGACAGTCTCAGCAGAGGACTTATGGTTATTTATAGAATGGACTATAAGTAACATGACAAAAAAGAACATTGTGTTAGCAGGGTGATCACTTTGTGTTGTCTGTCATAAAACACAAAAGTGTTTGCCTTGTCAGTCCACTATATCTTAACCCTTAAACTGTCCACAGCCCCCTAAATTAAAAGCCCCTTTTGTGTCTGCATGTTTGAAAAAAAAAAAGTTCTTAAATGGTAGAGAAACCAGTTCTATTCGCAGATGACACTACTATTGTCTACTCCCATTCAGACCCAGCTGTGCTTGGAAAACACTGTAAACAATAAACTGCTAAAGATATATGCTTGGATGATGACCAACAAACTCACTCTCAACATACTTCATGCTGTTTGGCATCAGAGCCTCAAATATTCAACTCAACATACTGTTAAATGGTTCCCCTACATCAAGACACACGGAGGGCAAATTTCTAGGTCTTCTCCTTGACTGTAATCTTAAATTTCAGTCCCATACCCATCACATAGCCAAGATAATCTCCAAATCAGTTGGAATCCTTTCCAAGATATGCTACTGTGTAACCACAAATGGCTCTCCTTACCCTGTACCACTCTCTAATATATCCTTACCTCACCTATAGGTATTTGTGCCTGGGCTCAACCACTGCCAACCACCTTAGACCCTTAATAATCCAACAAAAAGCTGCTGGTCGGGTGATAACCAGCTCCTGTGCTAGACAACACACACCCACCACTTTTCAAAAGACTCAACTTGCTAAATATACAAGACATACACTCTTATGTTGTGCCATACTACATATACAGAACTTTAAACCCACTGTAAACCCTCCCCAAAAACTACTACTTGACAGCTACAACAGAATGCACAGTCACAATACAAGGCATAAGGCACTTTTCAACATCCCTCGAGTAAGACTCACTATGCAAGAACGCTATAGTACACATAAAAGGCCTGAAGATCTGGAACTCGCTACCAGAACAGGTCAAGGATCCCCAGACAGCTTATAAATTTAGGACTCTGCTAAAAATCATCTTATCTCACATATTAACCAAATCAACCAAACATCTACTGACTAGTTTTATCATGTGACCACCTGCTCTTATTCTGACATTCTATAAAATATTACCACCTGCACCATTCCTTGTAAATTTGATTTGTACTAAGTATACATAAGATTTATTAAGTCCAAATAGATTGTAAAACGGCTAACCACTATTCCATGTTTAGTTTTAAAGTATAATTACTATGTACTTTTATCTTATCTAGTTTTAATTGGTTACTAAGTATTAGGATTTTTTTGCCCGAAATGCCCCGGGATGAAGGGGGTTTGTATTTC
>NC_069440.1:11061756-11198872 GCF_026875155.1 Cherax quadricarinatus | reverse complement strand
TTTTTGGGTTCTCGACCTTTTTAATCTAAAATTTCCCACTACGTTTTTGAGGCTTTAAACAGTTCTGTGCAAACAATGACTCTGCAATGTACGGGCCCAAACCCCCCCCTTTGCCTGTTCACTTGTCACATCTGTATAGGTTGAAACCTGGGATCCAATTTCTTGTCCAAGGATCCTTTATGGGGGGTTCATGAAAGCCGCGAACATTTGCCTTTGCCTCGAAAAGCATTCCAGGGATGAAAAGGTATTTTTTTGTTTGTTGCGGGCTTTAAAAACCCTGTTATTTGCAAAGAAAATGTTATGGGACTGGTGGATTGTTGGTACTGGGGGGGGATTTTTTTTTTCCGGCATTGTATCTGTATCGTTGGTTTGGGTGGGGGCCTCGACTGTGGTTCCACCCGGGAATGACGGGTTTTGGGTTTTTACGTTTCTGCCTTTTTCCCTCCCATTTTTTTTTTCCTTCCGGGCACTAAAAAACCTCTCCCTCTTGAGGGCTTGGCCCCCCAGGGTTTTCCCAGGGCCTGGATTTTTTGATCTTTTTGCCCCCTTTGATGGTATCCTGGCAATTTAATTTAAAGCACAGTCTTTCCTGTACTAAAAGAGGTACACATTTCGGGGTAAAAAGCTTACAGGAAGGGAGTTTGCATTTCCTGTTGTCATGGGGGCAGGCATTTCGGGGTGGTTAGTTGCACCCCCCACTTTTTTTTCCATTTTTTCCCTCCAGCAGATCCCAAAGTGCATAGAGTGCACAGCTTGGTTTTCCCGCTTGCCTTGGTTTCTGTGACTGTATTCCCTTTTGGGTGCTGTTTCCCGTCTTACTTCAACCTCCCAACCAACAATGGAGCTCCCACCATTGGGGTTTTTGGGTAATTTATCCAAATTCTATTGGAGTCCTCTTGTTTGCTATTTCCGCGGTATTTCTATTTTTGCAATTTTGGTTTTATTTTATCTTTGACTCCCTTTGTTTCCCTACTATGGCTCCTATCCCTAGTGGTCATTTATATGTACCCTTTCCCTCGTTAATTTTTCCCCGACTACCCCTGGAAAAAAAACTCCAGTTTCATCATTACGTCTCCCAGCAGTATTTCCCTTCACCTTACTGTTCCCCAGGCAGCACCTCCAGCTTCCCATTACTGTCCCCAGGACAGCACCCCCAGTTACCATTACTGTCCCCCAGGAAGCACCTCCATTTCACCATTACTGTCTCCCGGGCACACCTCCAGCTTTAATTACTGCCCCCAGGAATAAACCTCCACCTTACATTTTGTGACTACATGGCCATATCAAGGGCAGTACCTTTCACCCCAACTTTTTTCCCCATCTGTTGTAAAAAGCTTCCAGGTTTTCTTTTAAAGCGCTTTGATGTTGTCCTTTTTAATCCCCTTGTGATTTTAGCCCCAAATTTTCCTCTTTGGGCATACCAGAAACACTTCTCTGTTTTTAAACGTTGAGCTAGTTCGGGGATACCCCCAAAAGGGGGCGTGACCCCTTTCCCACAAAAATGAAAATTTTTTACCCATGTGGAGGCCCCGTTTTTTTGATGACCAAGACTACACACAGCTTCATAAGATTTGAATGGTTGATTTACGCATTCACTACAACCCTTGAATATTATATAAAAACCCTTAAATGAAGCTCCGTATTTGTATTTCTGTTTTTAACTCTTTTTGTATTTGGCAGCTTACCGCACTTTCCCTGATTTTTAATTTTGGTTTATAAGGCGCCTACAACCCCATCCGTTTACAGTCTGTTTTTATTGTCCACGAAATGTTTGAAACCAGTCCCGGGTTCGGACCAGTAAAGGGTTGGGCCCAGTCAAGGTTCGGACCAGCCCCAAGGGTTTGGCCCAGCGATTGCTTATCAGTGGGTCACTTATTTAAAACAACGGGTCGGTGATTTAAGCTAACCATGGGGATCTCGGAAATTATCTCCCGAGTAAAATGTGATTTGACTGATACAAAAATATAACTTGCGTGTTTTAAAAGCCGGTGATATCGGCAGCTCCTACAATGACAACGGTCACCTCCTTGTTTATCAATCGCTGTTTCTGGTTTTTTATTTTTTTTTTTTTCCGTCTCCACCGCAAAAATGCAATTTTCACATAGTTGTCTGGTGCAAAATTTTGGGAAGGACGCTTTTTCGTAGTAATAATTCTTCTCGTTGTGTTAATGCGACCGCTGGGAACTACAGGTTATATAAATTCCGTAACGTCTCGTTTTCAAGAAAAACTAATGAAAGCATCCCCCCACAAGACCATTTTAAAAACTGGTTTGTTGTACTACAACCGTTTCTGCTATTTTACTGGTTTTCACTGATTATATGCGAGTACACTAGCACCAGGAAGATTTTTAAAAACACGACCTGGGTAAATTTTTTTGGCGACTTCGGCACCTTCCCATAGGCTTATCCTTCATTTCAAATTACCTGTTTTCAAATGACACTTTACCTTTATCAACAAAATTAGGGGGCCACTGTATATACTATACACATGTTAAATCGATTATCAGGGGGGACTTTCTTTCCTCTGACTGAAAATTCAATTATTATTTTTTTCCACACGGGACATGGCCATGATTCCCCCCCTGGCAGTAAACTCTGCTACGCATGCACACTAATTCCCCCTTTTTTTGACTCAGTATATAATGTTTTCCGCCAAATTGGTTCCAGGCGCAGAGGGGTGTATCGTATAGATGATACACAAAAATTTAAAATTCAGCACGTAAAGCGACCGTGAAACACGAGAAAAAAAAAGGGGGCACAACGAGGCACGCGACACGCTGTGTTTAAGTTAACACTTCTAAAATACAGAAGTGATCAAGGCCCCGGCCCAAAAGTTTTTTAAAAAATTTAGTGTTTTCTTCGTTCTTTCAAACCAACTTGTCGGGATTTTTTACAAAGGGTTTTTACCACCCTCCCGGACCTGGTTGAAGAAGATCTCTGCATTTATTCTTTCCACCTCTTTTGGGATGAATTTCCTTTTCCCTCATTTTTCCTCGGGGACTCCATTTCGTTCACTGACTTTCCTCTCCCTTCTCTAACCCATACATTGCTTCAAAATTTCTATCTCTTCGAATTTCCTTTTTAAACTGCCTTCTCGTGGGCTCCCCTTGCTGTTCTTTTCCCCTTGGGGACCAAACGTTAATGTATAAAATACCTTCATTGTAAGAAACTAAGGAACTTTTTTAGCAGGGGAAGTTTGTTCGACACGAAAGGGGAGCAAAACTGAAACCCGTAATTTTGGGAAAAAAAAAAAATTATGTCAAGAGATTTTTTCTGCGTGATCTATGGGGTGGCATATCAAATTCAAATTTAAATTCAAAGTTTTTTCTCTAAAGGGGTTACAAAGCAGTTTTCAGAAATTTGGGTTTTTGTTTGGTTTAACATGTAGTAAATTGAGATACAGAGTGTACCACTAGAACGCTTAGCATGGGGTAGGCTTTGGGCATACTTTGTTAAGTAAGATTTCGTTCGGAAATTTTTAACCCCGGGGGTTAGCCACCCAGGAAAAACCCCAAAAAAGTCGTGCGCACGAGGACTGTCTAACTTATTTCCATTGGGGTCCTTAATCTTGTCCCCCAGGATGCGACCCACACCAGTCGACTAACACCCAGGTACCTATTTGCTGCTAGGTGAACAGGACAACAGGTGTAAGGAAACGTGTCGGAATGTTTCCACCCGCCGGGAATCGAACCCGGGCCCTCCGTGTGTGAAGCGGGAGCTTTAGCCACCAGGCCACCGGTATAGGTTATCTGACGCTGCATACTAGTGTTAATCATATCTCCTGAGTCTTTATTCAGATTCATCTGTTTGAAACTGTATATACTGGTACTGCTGCTGCTATTTGTCCACGTGTGCTTCAGGCGTTAGTTGGTGTTAAAGTTCATTCCCTCCACTACCCTCTGATACTAGCGCCTTCTTCCTCTCGGGTGGTGTTGTACTACTGGTCTTTTAGCCTTACCACCTTGCATTTGTGATGTTAGACTAGGCAAGATTTGTCAGGAAACAGGACGAGTGTTTCCTGATGTGGATGTAATAACGGTCAAACTATCCATAAGTGAACACTTAAAAGACGATCCTGTGTTGGACAACTCGGCTCAAGTACGAGCTCAAATTGTAACAATTTTTTCCCATAATTTTTTTTTTTTAATGTTATCTACAACTTTGACAGTTATGTACTTCAGCCCGCGGCGGAAGATTAGAGGCACATGTTGGGTCCACTTGCAGCCCTTCAATCGTTTGTTGTTCTTGGGATCAGTTTGGCGTCAGTCACTCACATGAGTATGCAGGAGTCGCTCTGCATGTAGTTGGGTCATTTGTATGTAGAACAGCAAAGATCCGGGTGGTATTCTCTCGTTACTTCACATCCCGATGTTTCTCATTGACTGCTTTGTTACAGATACTTCCCTTCCTGATACAGTAGCGTACTCGCCCCTAATACCCAGTCTGCCTTTTCAATCTTTACAAGTCTCGCCTGAGACACCATATTAAAGACCATACAGTCCAAGAATATGCAGACTGTCAGTATTCTTCCTTCTTGTCGTACATAGTCATCCTGTCATAGAATTCTATTAGGTTGGTTTGCCCTATTCACCCCTCGTTGGTCTGTAATGAAGATCAAACTTTAGAGTGGTTTACCGTCTTTTTTTTTTGTGTGTGTGTACCTTTGGCTTTCCTCAACCCGTGCTGCTGCTGGTGATAGAGATGGTACTGGTGGTGCTTTTGTATTGGTGGTGGTGTAGTTGAGCTTGGGTGCTGTGGGTGGTGGTGGTGATGCTACCCAAGGGCCCGCAGGTAAATGACGTCAAAATATGCTTATGCGAATATAATGTATTATTGTTCCAAGGCTTTGTGTGGGTGTTGAAAGGGTGGAGTGTACATGTACGCACTCTTCACTCGCTGACAGCGATAAAATGAAAATGTATTTGTGAATATTAGTAAAGAAAACTTGGATGTGTAACTGTTCATGATTCTATTCGTCGTGATAATAAATTTCTAAGAATAATGAGCTGGCACCAATTTTAAATTGACAACAGCTCCAAGTGTTGAGAACGAGCGCATGCGTGTTCCAATCACGCGTCACATTTTCTACTTTCTCTAGAGAACTGCTTAATCATATAACTCATTTCCCGTCTTACAGTTGGAGAAAATATTAAAGCTACCACCAATCTGCGCTTATTGAAAGTGCAGAATGATCGAGTCAATTTTGTGATGGGTGTGAGTGTTTACCGTTGGTGTACAGCAGCATTACTCACACTTTACCACCGCCGCTTCCTCAGTCTCGCCTGCAATTGTCTAGCATCAATTTGGGTTTTCTAGATTCCATCTTTTGCACGTTTGTTTTTATAGTCATCCTTTAAGGAAAGGGATGTACATTGATAAAAGTCAACAACTCTTAAGGAATTGCTCTTCTCTGGGATCGAACTTGGTTACTTAAGCTTTCCCAGGTACTAGATGACCTGGATAGGTACCTTCAGGAAAGTTAGTCAACCTCTGGAACTCGGGACCCTCCTCCTCCGACAGTATAACTTGTGTAACATATCAAGATATCTTATTAATGAAAATAATATAGCAGATATAAGCAAATATATCTACAAGCAAATTTTCTAAATTTGCTTGTAGATAAGTGAACTGTGAATATAAATCCATATGTACTCCTGTGAACCCTTTTGGGGCCTAGTTCCTAGGCCTTTTGTGTATCCATATGCTCCTGAGTTACCCTCCATAGGATGGATATGGGGTGCACAATAAACTAGCCACTTCGTTGGCCCCCCCAAAAAAAAAATTAATCTCCCGCCTCACCCTTGGCACCTCCTCCCTCTTCACATTATCGCCTAATCACGCTTGTTCGGTATAAAGCTCTGCACCATAGTCACGTGCTGCTTCGAACTATAATTGATACTGGTGAGTGTAGTTGTCTACTAATTAAGAATTTAAACCAAGTAATTGTTTTCTGATAAGCATTCATTCATTCATTCATTCATTCTCTCTCTCTCTCTCTCTCTCTCTCTCTCTCTCTCTCTTCTCTCTCTCTCTCTCTCTCTCTCTCTCTCTCTCTCTCTCTCTCTCTCTCTCTCTTCTCTCTCTCTCTCTCTCTCTCTCTCTCCTCCCCCCCTCCCCCCCGGAAGGTTCTCTTGTATTTTCACGGGGTAAGAACCCACATGACACGCCTGACCTGACACTATATTTCCTGCCCTACCCTCTGTCCTTCCCAATCTCCCACCCACACCCTTAAAAAAAAAAAAGTCCTTCCATTGTCAGTCTCTTTGTCTGTCGTGTACTGTTTCTCTGTCCTGTTCGCTGCAATTTCTTGTTGTTACCGAACGCTTTAAATATTGTAATGGAAAACCTCAAATTAAAGTTAACTTCTTGTATGCTAAAACTTGTGGTTCAATAAGTTTTTTATAACCTTGATCGCTAGCTAGGTTGGAGAGGGTTAGAGGGTGAGTTATTACTGATTTTAAGTGGTAAAGTGTGATGAATGGTTTGAAAAACCGACATTCTACAAGATTGATGGACTGAACACATCGACTCCAGGCTGAGGGACTGATTACCTCATACTCCTCCTCTCCTTACGCCTTCCTCTTTGTGTTGGACTGATGAAGCCACTGTGTGGCGAAACGTTTCCTGAATAAAGATTCCCATATGCTGCATAAGTGTCTCAATCTTCAACTTGTCGGTTTTTCAAACCATTCATCACAACTGTCAGACACTGCAGCATCATGGGATCTTGTTACAAAGAATTCTTCAACACTTGTTCAACCTTTGGACAAAGACCTACTTCGACTAGTGGATGGTACCACTATGACCCCGCCTCCGCCTGCTTCACCTCACCTCACTACAGTATATAAGCCACGTCTACGGCCCTATGCTGTACATTCTACAAGATTGATGGACTGAACACATCTACTCCAGGCTGAGGGACTGATTACCTCATACTCCTCCTCTCCTTACGCCTTCCTCTTTGTATTGGACTGATGAAGCCACTGTGTGGCGAAACGTTTCCTGAATAAGGATTCCCATATGCTGCATAAGTGTCTCAATCTTCAAGTGGTAAAGTGTCCATTGAATTACCCAGCCGTGAAGTGTCTTGTGGGCAAGACTGTCCAGAAGTGGTTTCGGTGGTTGAGGTTAGAAAGTGGTTGCCTGTCTATCCTTGATACCTATAAAACAATTCATTCTCAAGCGGTGGGATCATTGCAACGTGAAGCAGTCGTGAGCTCTGGGGTAGCTTGTTTCTGTGTCCCATCTCTGGAACTGTGTGTTTGTGTGTGTTTGTGTGTGTTTGTGTGTGTTTGTGTGTGTTTGTGTGTGTTTGTGTGTGTTTGTGTGTGTTTGTGTGTGTTTGTGTGTGTTTGTGTGTGTTTGTGGTGTGTTTGTGTGTGTTTGTGTGTGTTTGTGTGTGTTTGTGGTGTTTGTTGTGTGGTTGTGTGTGTGTTTGTGTGTGTGTTTGTGTGTGTGTTTGTGTGTGTTTTGTGTGTGTGTTTGTGTGTGTTTGTTGTGTGTGTTTTGTGTGTTTGTGTGTGTGTTTGTGTGTGTGTTTGGTGTGTGTTTGTGTGTGTTGTGTGTGTGTGTGTGTGTTTGTGTGTGTTTGTGTGTGTTTTTGTGTGTTTGTGTGTGTGTTTGTGTGTGTGTGTGTTTGTGTGTGTTTGTGGTGTGTGTTTTTGTGTGTGTTTGTGTGTGTTTGTGTGTGTTTGTGTGTGTGTGTGTAAGAGATTTGTACGTGGTTTCAGTTTGTGTAAAATGATTGTGTGGACGTGTTGAAAGTTTCTGGCATTGCATAATAAAGCTTGGGCTTCCCGTAGTCATTAACGAGGCTGTGTACTGTCCCTTTGTTCCCACGCTGTTTCAAGAGGTGCGAGTCCATGAGGAGGGATAGTGTAAGTAAGTTTATTCAGGTATACATAGATAGTTACATAGATTATCATACATAGCAGCATATGTGTAGGAACCTAGGATAACCCAAAAAAGTCAGTGACTTATTTCCATTGGGGTCCGTCTGTGTGGTAGTGTAGTAGCTGAAGGATAAGACACTTGTGCAACATTTGGGAATCTTGATTGAGGAAAAATTTCGCCACACAGTGGCTTCATCAGTCCAATACAGAAAAGAAAGGTAGAAAAATAGTAGTTTGATGTAATCAGTCCCCCAGCCTGGAATCGACGTGTTCAGTCCATCAGTCTTGAAAGTACAGCATATGCTCGGAGTAGTGCTTTATATACTGTAGTCGGGTGAGTTGAAGCAGGAGGGAGCGGAGTTACAATGGAACCATCCACTAGTGTAAGTAGGTCATGTCCGTACGTTGAACAAGTTTTGAAGAATTCCTTGTATCAAGAACCCAAGATGTCAGTGTCTGACAAAAGTTGCACTAGTCTCTCGTTCTTCAACTTGGCGGGTTTCTAAACCATTTATCACAAAGCGTAGTAGTCACAAGCCAATACTCATTGTCTGGTAGGAAACTTGTGAAAATTGAGTTGTAAAAAAAACGATAGTTGGCAAATAGTCAAGTATTGGAGTCGTGAACCAAGGAACTGAAACTGTCCTCAGCATATGCGTGCGTGCGTGCGTGCGTGCGTGCGTGCGTGCGTGCGCGCGCGCGCGCGCCGCGCGCGCGCACGCACACACACACACACACACACACACACACACACACACACACACACACACACACACACACACACACACACACACACACACACACACACACACACACACACACACACACACACACACACACACACACACACACACACACACACAGTGTGTATGTGTGCATTTAACCATATAGTAGTCTGGCAACAAGGTAGCTGAGCATGAGCAGGAAACGTTCAAAATTGCACGAGTATTACTGGTAGTGCTAGGATGGGTTGTGGGCTGAGGGAGGCATCTTCCCACGTCTCCGTGGATGCTGTAATCACGTCCACGCCCAATTTGTCGTCGCCCAGAGTGTCGCTAAGCCCCGCCCACGGTAACGGCAGTGTCGCCCACCACCAGCGTTGTCCGTTACGAGATTACGCTGTGTGCCACCCACGATGGTTGTGGTGCCCCACCCACCATAATGGTGCCATGCCCTTCTAGCACCCCTTCCCTACCGCCCGGCACGAGTCGTGAAACTTTGGTGTTTAACTCTCATACATATCTTGACTGTCCTGTTTGTTGTTGGCCAGCGCGCGCGCACGCGCACACTTGTAACCATAATTAGGTTACAAGATATGCAGTTCGGTATATACTGTACATAGATGAATATAAATTCAAAATGTATGATCAACCTTAATCACTTATGGACCATGCTTGATTCTTCACTCATTGAGGAATATAGATAGTATAATGACTTGTGTTAAGGTATCTTAATGAAAGTAAGATACCAGACATACTGAGAAAATATCATAAACTTGCAACAAATAAAACAAATACAGATGTACTCCTGTTAATCCCCTTTGGGGTCTGGTTCCTAGGTCATATGATGGATGAGGGGCGCACAGTAAACTAGCCGCTACCATCCACAGGATGGACGGTAGAGGCTGCTGTGTACCTCGTTATGGTGTACACAATCTAGCCACTACCGTCCACAGGATGAATATAGAGTGCACAATAAACTAGATTCAAGGCAAAGGATATTCCAATTCCTTGAGTTAAGAGCTTTTGGTGGGCACTGGGAACCATCTTGGATAACAAGACACATGTCCAACTAATAACATTTTATCATGGCAGCATTTTGCTGTCCACGAGCTTGACAAAACTTCTGGAGAGCGAAAATTTACCGCACGTGTCCTTTTATCTAACATGTGGGTAATTCTAGCAGCATTATTACTACTGGCCCATGCTAGGCAGGTCTCTCACCCACCCACACCTCACGTACTTGTTCAACCTATTTTTTTTAAACTACCTTTGCTTCGAAGTGTCGCACTGTCATGTAAGTCGCCTATACTTCTGTGTATTCCGGAGTCATTGCCCCTGCGACCTGGTGTTAGACCAGGCCTTCTGGTTGCTAACTTGATCATCAGGCTGTTGGTGCGAGCATCACGCAATCTACCGTAGGTACTTGGATCATTAGGATCTGACTTGAACTTAGCGAGGTCCCCCATCTTGAAGATAGCCTGGTAATTACCCAGGTATGAAGTACGGTACCAGTCAGGTTCATTGGGAAGCTCTAAACTCGTAGTGGCCGTACATCGCATGAGGAATGCGAGGTATTTGGGTTTGATTTGAGAGGTGGATAGCTCCGATTCCTTGGATCAAAAGCCCTTCAGCATCTTGGCGTATATCATGTTGTGGAGGTGATGGGTGAAGTACTAGTCACTCCACAGCCCTAGAGATGGGGATGATGCTGAAGGGCTCTTGATCCAAGGAACTGAAGCTTCTTTTTCCCTGAATTAAACCTGATTGCCTTATATTCCCAGGCGATGTAGGACTCTTAGGGGTTTAGTTTCCCAAGGGATACGAGTGCAGGATTTGGACACAGAAAAGTGTGGGAAATGTTCACTTGCCGGCAGTTCTTGGCGAATGAGGCTTGTTGGGCTTGCTGCTGGCTGCTGCTGCTGCTGCACATGGACCATAAAGCGGTTGTCTTACTGGTAGTTTAATTTAAACTATTCTTGACTGAGGTCAGCAAGTTACATACAGCATTAATGACTTTCGTGTAGTAGATAGGCTTGGAACTGTTACTACTACTACTAGCACCAGTAGCCTAACTGATGAAACCCTGGAGCAGGGCGAGGATCCTTGGGTTGATGATCCACAGAACCATTACCAGGTAACAAGTAATGGAAGATGGAGGGGTCAGAAGATATGATCGGGTAATGGACTCAGGGTCACATCCTACACTCTCCTGCTCTTTGGGCGGACCTTTTAGCAAAGGTAAATAAATTTTACTAGTAGGTTGTGACCGTGGGACTGAAAAGTGTGTCTGTGCTCGTGTGTGTGTAGAAAGGTGGTGGTAAATTGCCGGCAGCAGACCAACCTGTCATGAGATAACCATTTACAAATTTCTCCCGTGAAAGTATTAAAGGCAGGCGCTGAACCCGTAAGGATCATACAGCTCTTGGGGAATAGGTAACTAGTTTTGATCCCAGGAAAGAGTAGCTACAATTCCTTGGATCATTATCCCTCCAGAGGCCTGGTCAAGGGCTGCGGAGTGTTGACCTCAAGAACACCCTCCAAGGGTACTGAGGAAGTAAGAGATGGTAGAGGCGCTCCAGGTGCCTTGGTGCCGGCCAAGGGATCTTGACCCAAGAAAATGCACCTATCCTTCCCTTCAGGCTTCTTGAATCGCACATGATTACTTCCCGTTTCCTAGATACTGTATGGTTCCTGCGGATTTAGCGTTCCCTTCATGAATACTATAATCCGTGCATGGATTCAGGACCAGATACAACAGATGCTAAAATGTTACATTAATTACTTGAATTGGCTGAACATTGAATATCGTGATAGGTTCTGAACCTCGGCTCAACCCTCACTAATACAGCAAGGCGGGTACACACGCAACTGATCACGTACAGTATGTGTGTGCACACGTGCGCGTATGAAATCACCTATGTTAGTGTGTACGTGTTTAATTATGTTTAATAACCTATTTGTAGTAACAGGTGCAGAACAGAAACCATGGTGTCCTGTTTTCTGTATTTCTATCAGCATGTGCAGAACTAAACTCAAGGTGCTCCACAGTCGACACTGCCACTGCATCATTCATAATTTGCTTAATATTCAATGTTTGTAACATATGCTCGTAATTATAACTCTTTCCTTTGTTCTATGGCTCTTGTCAGACACCCAGTAAGTATAGTCATGGCACATCTTGCTCAGTATCTCTGTTAATTCTTCTTCTTGTTTTATATTATCTTTGTATCGTGTGATTTTATTTTTTCTTTCAGCCAGTGAGACCATATCACTGCTTTTGCTCTCGGAGTAATTGTGTGCTTACGCGAATGCACGTGTGAACATTCAATTATGTGCGTTCATATAGAGGGGAGAGGCGTATGTTCTCAGATACACCTGGGTAGTAACTTGGGGAAGATAGGAAAGGGGGGGGGGGGACGGGGCGGGGCCAGCCTTGCTCCACTGGTCCACAACTGAAAATTAAGAAATATGAGGCACTGGTTCCTGTGCATCTCGCTGAGCTCTCGTGTGTACTTGTGTGTTCACGCGGGGCTGAGTGTCAGCTCCTGGTCCTTCTTTTGTTTATGTACAGTGGCCAAGTTGCGTGTACTCCCAAATTTGTTCCTATGGGGATACATTTCAGCTTCTGGTCACATTTCAGCTTTTGGTCCTGCCTTCTAACCTCAACTTGTTAACGTAATTCTGTATCTCTCGAGCCTTTTTACGTTCTTTGAAGACAATTTCTGTATTTGGCTTGCTGTCTACTACCTCGTCAAGTTCTGTCTATTACCCAGATACAGTAGAAGACTCGATTCCTGTTATTTCTGTGGCTCATCTTGTTCAGCTTCAGTGTTCCCTTTGTCACATATATCTTGCATCTCTCTCCACCGTCACTGCTCGTAAGTATCTTTAACGCCATGATAGCATCTCCCCTGACTATTAGCTCTTGCAGTGATGACCGTTCAACGTAGTTGAATGGTTATACGCCTGCCTCTGGCCACAGGCATGTGGGGATTAATTCTCAATTGAATATTTTAGAAAGTGATCTTCCAGTGATGTAAGGTTATGATGCTTTTAAACTCGTTTCCCTCAACCTCCCAACATTTAGTGATGACACTGGTAGTCTATACTATGACTGCATACTCTGCTTTAGCCTACATGTTTATTCTTGAACTATTAGTTATCTGTAGATGGTTCCTAGCATCGTCTTCATGGCCCGATCCCTGACTAGGCTATTTTCTTGTCGACAGCCTACACAGTTTGTATAAATTAAAAAGAAAAAAAAGCACAAGTGTGTGTGTGTGTGTGTTTTGCTTTTACTGTATAAGTTATGTTTTTTGCATCTTGGTTTATTTTTGTATGGAATTCAAGCCAAGCACATTTATATATATAAATCTTCATCACTTCCCAGATTGGCCTCTGCGGGCGAGTGGCGTTGTTGTCTGCACAGTGATTATGGTAGGACCTGTCTAGCAACGGTAAGTACTGGCGACACCTTTGTTGGTGACACTGTTGTTGGTAACTCAGTTGTTTCTTTACACACTAGTTGGTGGCACTTGATAACGTTCATAAGCGACACTGGTGTTCATGACATCTCTTGGTAACACCATCGTGTGTAACGCTTCCACACCATTTCGCAGTGTATACCTGGAGTTTACCTGGAGGGGGTTTCGGGGGTCAACGCCCCCTGCGGCCAGGTTCGTGACCAGACCTCGTGGTGGATCAGGGCCTGATCAACCAGACTGTTAAAGCTGGCCGCACGCAAACCGACGTACGAACCAATCCGGCTGGTCAGGTACTGACTTTGTGCCTGTCCAGCGCCGTCTTGAAGACAGCCGGGGGTCTATTGGTAATTTCCCTTATGTATGCTGGGAGGCAGTTGAACATTCTTGGGCCCCATACACTTATTGTGTTCTCTTAGCGTAGTCGTGGTGCTCCTGCTTTTCATTGGGGATATTGCATGTCCTGTCGAGTCTTGCTTTCGTAGGGAGTGTATCAATCTTGATTTACTCTGGGTTCTCCGAAGGTGTCTACAAACACTGGTATTTGTCCATATTTTGATATCAAACGACTACGTACTTTGGGATTTATTTGGTTTTGGAAGTAGAAGGTATGAAGCTACCAAAAATATGGATGAAAGTATACATAGGTTATCTTTAATGGATATGTCCGTCCCAGGACCGAAACGTATCCATTAAAGATATCCTGAGTGTATGCACTTTCTTCCGTATTTGGCTTCATAGTGGCAGGTATCGCTGTATGTACTGAGCTTCTCACAGGGTGATCTTGTGAGCTCTTCTCCCATGTAAACCTACCATCTCCCTTCCTTAGTGTAGAATATAACCTGCTGTCCGTTCAACTTACGGAAGCATATTGCGGCATGTTAATTTTTTGCCTATACTTCACATCAGTGTGTTTTCAAATCCTGTTTTAGGTCGGGCTACGTTATTTAAACCACACAACTTGTTTAACGATAAATAAGAAACGATGTTGCAGAGGGGGGGAGGGGAGGGGGGGGGGAGGCCCGTTTAAATCAACGTTTCAGTCAAGCGCGAGAATGGTGTGTAGTGAAGCATCTGTTGATCACCATGGTATTAAACCTGTCTGTTGACCAATCGTGTTGTCTTTATGCCTTTGTTAGTGACTTTTGTTGTCTCTTACTTCGACACGAGTACTATTAGATACGACTGTTCACATGCAGTCCTCTTTCGTCTGATCCCTTCGAGGGTATTGTGGAGAGGGGAGGTAGTGCTGACTTGATGAAGGTATCTTGATCAAAGGAATCTGAGCTACCTTTGAATTAAACCTCATTCTCCAGGCGCTGTATGACTTGTAAGGGATTAGCGCTTCCCCATTAATATAATACTTTATCTGATCTTACCTTTCTCACACTCTCGCGCGGGGCCGTATTATCAGATTCATCCTCTTCTCCTCGCCCTCTGCTCTTCACCTCTAATCCCTCCCCTGCGTCCCTCCATTCGGCGGCCACAGTCGCCCCTACATTAATGCAGCTGCCGCCCACCATATCTTTTGACCTTGAAGGCAGACAGTCTGGAGAAAGGGCCTCCCTTACCTGTTTCTATCACTCCTTTCTGGGGGGAAGCCAAGAGTGCTTGGCACTACTCTAACTCTGGGTTTTACTCACGAAATTCCTGTACATTTTGTTTTACAGTGAATTATACACACAGTTCGCACTTAAAACGTCACTATGACGCTTATGACGACGTTTCAGTCCGACCTTTTCTAGCCACGGTATAGTGACGTTTTTTTCTTTGTTTTACAGTGAATGAGTGAGATTGAAATGTAATGGAAGCGTGTTGAGCGAGGCGAGACGGTCGAGGGCATCTCTTGTCCTGGAATGTCCGCTGGCTCTTTTATCACCTTAAAACCACCTCTCCCACTCCCTCCCTTCTTTCACACAACCGTGACCCTCCCCTTCTCTCTCTCTCTCTCTCTCTCTCTCTCTCTCTCTCTCTCTCTCTCTCTCCTCTCTCTCTCTCTCTCTTCTCTCTCCTCTCTTAAGTCTCTTCTCTCTCTCTACCTCTCTCTCTCTCTCTCTTCTCTGCTCTTCTCTCATCTCTCTCTCATCTCTCCTCTCTCTCTCTATCTCTCTTCTCTCTCTTCTCTCTCTCTACTTCTCTCTCTCTTACCTCTCTCTCTCTCGCTTCCTATCTCTATCTCTATAAGGTATTCTATCTCTATCTCATCCACCATGAGAAGATCTAATTACGGAGACCTTTTGTCTTTTGTGGAGGTTATCTCTCAAATTAAAAAAAAAAATTCCAGCACTCCGTTCTCCCACCGTGCTGGGTTCCTTTACATGTGGTGGGGGGGGAAATCTGGATTGCGTACGACTCCACCCCGCTGTAGGTCACTTGTACGTGGTAATAGGAAGGTATATTTCGTGGATTTAGTAACCTACCAAGAATGGTCGTGAACTGAGCCTCATTTTTGGTAAATGACGAGGATATACTTTCCATCAAACAATAACGCTGTATTACCTCGAAAGTTGTCTGTTAACTAACAAAATAAATTTCGAAAACGTGGCAAAATATAATTATGGCAGGCTACTTGCCATGAAACCCTGTACGTAGTGATGATGACACGCATGTTTGCTTCAACCGCAACACGGATATTCACTATGGAATCGAATCCTTCAAGTAATGTTTGTAAATACTCGCTGCCCATTTAGTGTCAGTGTTTGTAGTGTTGTCCTAGCTAGCAGGCATGCAGACTCTAGTCTCTACATCACTTCATGGCATGCTAAACAATTTGAATTAGTGTTTCAACATTTTTTTCCCCCCCATTTCACATTACTGTACGTTTATTCCAACTATATTTCCAAATCTAACAAATAACCTACCAAGTCTAGTTCACTGAATGCAGCTTCACTCACTGTCATTGACGAACTTTATAGTGCTTTCATACTTAATATTTTTTTTGTTAGTTGTATGTCATATCTATGGTATGTTAAGTAGGATACCGTTACCTAGTGTCACATCATAGGAATGTGACTGTTGAGTTTGAGTGAAATAGGTCAGTGATTCTGACTTGCACGAGTTCATACCCTGGCACTGCCTGTGGGCATGGCAGCTAAGATGTAGGCGTCAGTGAGACAAGACAGCTGGCAGATGACACACCATTTCTACTTAATAAATCCTGCAGAACAGTCGTGTATTACTCCAATTGCCTCGTTATATTACTCGAACCTAACCACAATAATACTGTACCATCTTTGGGTTTTGCTATACCCCGTAATCATACATTTGTTTTTCAGTGTAGAATCAGTGCCTAATATTCATTTCTCTAGCGTCTGCTAGTCTTTGTATTACATGTATTCCATGTATTCTTAACCCTGCATGACGAGAATATCCCGAATGTAGCATGATCCAAGTTGTCAGTGGTATGTCATATCTATGGTATGTTAAGTAGGATACTATTACGTAGTGTCATGTCATGTTAGGAATGTGATAGTCGAGTTCGGTATTCCTTTGTCGGGAATCGGATCACACCAGACCATGTTGGATTGGTTCGTTGTGCATTTTTAACATCCCCTACCCTAAATGAAGGATAAACTACGATTGCACCAGTGTGACGAGACAAGGCATCTGAAACCACGTTCGACTTGCCAGGCAAGCGTGCGAAGGTAGGATTAACCCTTAAACTGTCCAAACGTAGATCTACGTTTTTTCAACATTTGAAAGTATGTAAAAAAAAATTAGATTTTTTATTTGAAAACGTGTAAAAAAATTTGTCTACTTTTTTTTTTATATTTGAAAATATGTAAAAAAAAAAACGTAGATCTACTTTAGGATCACTACACGTGAACGTAAATTTGTTTGGACAGTTTAAGGGTTAAACTCCTGAATGGTCTAAGACCATCTTCCTAAATGTCCAGTAGGTTGTTTTGGAACAAAGGAATCAGTGGTGCTTGATCTGTCAACACGTGAATTGGTTACAGGTAGATATCACGGGAATGTTTTAAATCCCAGACAATGGCTAATGCTTCTTGCTCAGTTACAGAATAATTGTGCAGCTTTGGTTAAGACTCCACTAGTAAATGCAACTGGGTTAAACTTGCCATCAGTCTTTTGCGCCAGGGCACCTATGTATCATTAGCACTGGCATCTGTTAGGTAGAAAAGTTTTCCAAAATCAGAAATTTTTAGTACAGGAGCAGAAGTTAGCTTATCTTTTAATGTCTGAAATGATCTTTCTTAATCGAAGGCCCTGTGAGAGGAGCATCTTTCTGAAGCAATTCAGTTAATGGAGCTTCAGTGGAAAAAAATGAAAGCTCTGTAAAAACTCTGAGCTCCCACAAATTATCTTACCGCATCAGCAGTCTTTGGTGCAAGAAAATTGTGGCAGTTACTTTACTTTGAATGGTCGTAACCCCTCTAGGAATCACTACATGACCAGTAAATTTAATGTTCTAAAGAATTGACAGTTATTTTTTTTCTTTAAATTAACTTTTTCAGTCGTACCAAGTAGCAAATCTATTCTCTCGCGATGCATATCCACGTCTTTTGACATGGCAATCACATCATCCGAGTACACCATAAAGATGCTGCCTATGAGGCTTCTAAAAATATTTGTCGTTAACCTTAAAAATCTGATACGAAAAGAGCATAACCCAAATTCATTTCGAGGAAATGAATGGCCTGTAGGAACGGAGAAGGCTGTTGACTTTTGGCTGTCATTATGGAGAGGGACTTGCCAAATCCCCTGTAAGAAGTCTAGGGTGGAGAAAACTGTCACCAATATTACGTAATAAGTCTCCGGGAATAGGAAGTGGGGAAACGATCTGGAATCGTTTAAGCGTTCAGCTTCGGTAAATCGATCGGACACTCTTTCTTGGGTACTAAAGTCACATTCTCGTTCCAAGATGAATTGCTGAGTGTTGACAGTCATTAAACAATATCTAGTTGACTGACTCTTCTACTACAGTATTGCCATTTTAAGTAGTTTGTAAATATAATGAAGCTGGTGGTAGGGAGTGTACGTGTTGTGATAGCCTACTCTTAGCAGCAACCACTCGTACTTCCAAACTATGGTTTTGTCAGACTGTTCATTGAAGCTCCTAAATTACCTGTGTTTCTTGGAATGCAGGCAAGGGAGGGAAGGCAGGCAAGCAAGCAAGCGAGCAAGCAAGGGAATGGAAGGGAATAAAGGAAGGGGGGGAGGGGCAGAAGTATGAAGAGTGGTAAGTTATTAAGACTAATTCTAGGAAGGGCTGAGACCTGTGAGAGCGTGGCTGTCGCACCAACACCCACCCACCCCAACACACCTGCTCTGTCCCCCTCCTCCATCCCCTCCTTCCCTTCCTCCCCTCCGCCATCTCCACCGGTGTTCTTTAATTTGGTTCTTAATAAGTGACCATCTGTGGCCATGTACTGTACAAGAGGCATTTGATTTTGATTCACTTGCCTTCGATTAAGGATCTAAGAGATTAAGTTTCTCTTATTTAATGTGAAGTATCTGTCTCGTCCAAGTTAAAGTACATTTTAGTTTAATATGTTTATTATGCACCCCATACCCATCCTGTGGGCGGTAGTCAAAAGATTACAGAGGTACATAATGGGTCCAGGGACTGGGCCTCAAAGTTTTGATAGCTGAGCAAGTTACAGAGGTAATGAATTCACAATTTACAAAGGTAATGAACTCACAATTTACAAAGGTAATGAACTCCAGGTAGGTCTAGTCACAATCATGACAAGTTACAAAGGTATTTACAGATTACAGAGGTACACAATGGGTCCAGGGACCGGGCTCCAAAGTTTTGATGGCTGAACTAGGTACAGTTAAAGTACATGCGAGGTGTTTTGTGGTGGGTGTAGCAGTATTGGTGGCACATCCTAGCAGACAGTGCATTCCAGGTACCTGTAGAGGTCACGGTGGTATTGATGGCAGGTACAGTACACGGGCACCACAGTAGTACTGGTACGTACTCGTATACCATGCATTGATGCAGTGATATTGAGTGAAAACAGTCATCACTTGGGTGGAAGCAGTCATATTAAATAAGCAATAAAGATCTGTAGGTGATACCTGCCTGTTAAAATGACGCAAGCACAGTAGTCCATAGCACAAGAGGTAAGTGCTGTCACCGGCATAGTATTTACTGTTACGAAGTTTTTCAAAATCAACCCCTGTCATAGTCGTATCATCGGCAACGTGGACGGTGTGCTCTTTTAAATGTTTGGTGATCTGACAGTCACTCTGGTATATTGCGCATGGTCTTCCACTTGAAATGCGGGATCATGCAAGCACTTGATCTTTGTTTGTACTAGGCCTTAGAGGGGAAGAAAGGGGGCGCCTTGATGTCAGTGAATGATTTAGATCTAAGGAATCGCAGCTCTCCTTCCCTTGGTTCAAATCGGAACTAAGGGAAGGCGCAGTATGACCCCTATGAGTTTAGCTCGTCCCCATTAGTATAATATCGCTCACTCACTGTTGTGTACGAATGGTATATAATACCGACAAGATGAGATTAAGACACATGTGCAACATCTGGGTATCTTTATTGTAGACGTTTCGCACCATAGTCGTGGAGATTCTGAATCTCCACTACTATGGTGCTCTTCGCACCTACTCCTAGGTTGAGGGACTGATTACCTCATCTTCTGTACATAGTTCTACTGTCTTCAAGTTATGTCCTAGAATTTGTATTGATAAAGCCACTGGATGGCGAAACGTCTACAATAAAGATACCCAGATGTTGCACATGTGTCTTAATCTCACTCACTGTTGATATCTCTAGTTCTTCAGTGTTATACCGAGGCATCTTTCATGCTAATTTTAGTATTGTGCGCAAAACATGACGCGTAGCTGTGTGTTTTTGTCCGTCTAGTCTGAGGCTGAGAAAGAGTAAAAGAGCAAGGACAGTGCCTTGAGCGACGGAGTTTTTCTTTTTCTTTTTTTTACTGTGGTCACTTTGTGATTTATTTGTCAGTAATTTAAATATACGCCTCACTACTTTAACTCTTGACTCATTTGTTTTCACTTTGAGTAGATCAACATCAAACTGGATCTGTTAATATCCGACATAGGATTCATAAGAACATAAAGAATGAACACTGCAGCAGGCCTACTGGCCCATGTGAGGCAGGTCCAGGTCTCCTATCGGCTTAAGCCAATGCCCCAACCTAGTGAGGTCACATTCACTTAAGGAACACTGCAGTTGACCTAGTAGCACAAGCTAATCGGGTCCAACTCACACCCACCCACACCTACTCGTGTATTTATCTAACCTATTTTTAAAACTACAAAACGTTTTAGCCTCT
Organism: Cherax quadricarinatus; assembly: GCF_026875155.1. Lineage (NCBI taxonomy): Eukaryota > Metazoa > Arthropoda > Malacostraca > Decapoda > Parastacidae > Cherax > Cherax quadricarinatus. Next base: position 11,178,497 of record NC_069440.1, on the reverse strand, counting down.
ATAACTGTACTGGGGAGTTTGTTCCACTCATCCATAACTCTATTACCAAACTAGTGCTTTCCTATATCCTTCCTGAATCTGAATTTTTCCAACTTAAAACCATTGATAAGAGTCCTGTCTAGGCTAGATATTTTCAGCACGTTATTTACATCCCCTTTGATTCTTCATTTAAACACCTCGTCATACCTTCAAATATAACGCATTACTCGAGAGGCGTCAGGGCTGTCTATCCTCAGGGCTCGGTATGGTTTATCATCCCCTTTACTTTTTCCAGCATATTTCCATGTATATACACCTCGATAATAATCCCATTGTAAAAGTACTAGCACTTCATATGTATGCAGATTTCAGGCCTCGGCTATCCTCAATTAGGGAACAAAACTTTCTATAATATGTTAAGTTTGTCATGTGTCTTTCCAAACCATTTATATCCATTCTGTAATATGGTGACCAAAACTGTGCAGCATAATCTAAATGAGGCCTAACCAAGGATACATAGCTTTATTGCGAACTCTTATGCACTGTTGTCTTGGTGTCAGATTACTGCTAACCAGAACTCCTAAATCTTTTTCGCAATCCGTAATATTAAGCTCTACATTATTTAGTTTATATTTGGCATGGTTATTTTCCTATCCAACATTTAGAACTTTGCATTTGTTTATATTAAACTGCAGCTGTCAGTTTTGTAAAAGATGATTTTCTTGAATACGACCTTCAAGGTGGTTCAGGATAAGACAGGCTAGAGGTATGGCTTATTTTCGTTCGAATGCATTCCTCCTCTTCCATAAAATGTTTCCCACAACCGACGGTTTAACCCACGGATATCTGCTTGCTGCTGTGTCAGCAGGTACTACAGGTGTAAGGCGACTTCCCCATGTGTCACTTCACCTGGGAATCGAACCCAAATCAACCACTGAGCTACGAGTGAAGTTTTAGGTGATTATCATGTTTTAAGCACGCTATAATTTAATAACTGTTCTTTTATGGGTAAAGATGACGGGGTGCTCCGCAGGAGCAGCAGCTGACGTCTTCACACCGGTTCATGTATCATCATGGAGGTTTTGCATGAAGTTAAGTACATGATAATTAGTGACTGTTAATGTATATAAAAATGTCTATTTTGAACTCTTAAAAATAAAAAAAAATATTTAAAATCCCTGCCACAGTGCTCATGTGTTTTAATGGGTATCTTACAGAATGGTGGATTGTTGACAAAAGTCATAATGCGAAATATTAAGCCGCAAATGACATTTTTATAAGTATTGTATACACGGCAGTGTGCCGATATTTTACACCCATCAGTTGAATGCTTGCAACAGGTCTGGTATTGCATCGTGACATGTTACACAGTGTTAACATATAAACTAGGTCACAAGCTGCTATAAATTATACTTTATTAAGTAATATAACATTCACACTCCATTTCCACTGTGGGCAAACATATTCTAGTTGTGGAGGTATTGAAGCTGGGTAGATACCCTGGGTACTGCGGGCAGGGGCTTCCCGTTCCAGTATAGTCAAGTGTAGATACTAAGTTGTCTATCACCGTCGGCAGGATGTGTTGACACGGCCTATCAATCAATCAGTTGGTCTGTTATTTTAGACTTTGATTAACGCATTGTGAGCTTTAAATGGAACGCGACCTTTTTGTAGAAATAAAGATTATTATTAAAAGTACATGATAGAACTTGTACAGACCTAGCTGACATCAGTGACATACTATAGAAAGTCCCTGGTTATGTAGAGTATTTCAGGCGACTTGAGTTTTGTCCCCAGGATGACTCTCACCAGTCGGCAAACGTCCAGGTACCTACTTACTGGTAGGTAACAGACAGCAGGTGTAAGGAAACGCCAAAGTAGCCATTCAGCTGCTGTACCTCTGGTTACCCATCACCTGGTTGGTCACTGCTCGTCATTAATCATGTCCAGTCTCGCAACCACGTTCTTGGCTGTCCAGATTAGAATAATCTTTAATAAGAACCTGTCTTGATTCTCATGGTTCTTAATCCAAGAAATTGGAGTCAGCCGCCCTTGACTCAAATCTCAGTGCCTCGTATTCCCCAGGTGTTGAAATTTAAAATTATTTCCAGAAAATTATAAATACATATAGTTGGAAAATTAACCATATACGGATACGGACTTTGATCTTCCCCGTGTTGCTCACTTTGCTTTCATCATTCTTCACGCTTCACTGTTGAACTTTCTGCTCAGGTCGACGCTTGTCATACCTCGCGTGTGCCACTTGTTAGTGAATAGGGTAGCAGCACACTGCGGGTGTATCAGACCTTGTTACAAAGGTCTTCCAGTTACCTGGCATCGCTACACCTGTAACTGTCAGTGTTTCCAGCACTTGCACCACTTCATATAACAGCAGCACATAATATGAAGGAATTTAATTGTATTTCACGAGTGGATCCTAATATTTTCAGTCGCTTTATTTTTGTGTTGTCAGGGATGTGGGCAGTAGTTTAGATCGTCCCATATGCCGCCTCTTTCAATAGTAACTGATGAGCTCAGTTTGCTTAAAAATCTGAGTGTTTTGGTTGTCACACAATCTCTAGTTTTAATGTGTTCTCTAATTATTTCTCCATTTCCTTTACATGGCATTTTATTTGCATAAAAATCAGTCCTCCACTTGTCGCTCCATGTACTCAGTTTGATTACTCTTGTTAGAATTTATTAAATTTAATAACTGCATAAGATCTTCATAGTCTTCAGATAAGTTCATATATATATTTTTTTTAGTCCTTCTGGAAAAATGTGGATCTTGCGTATTGCATTTTCCATTCACTTATTTACTGTAATAGTTTGCCATTTGTCGTAGATTTCAAATTACTCTCGTGGCAAACTTTGTTTTGTCTGCTAAATGCAGTCTGGCAATCCATTTTTTCTTGAATAATTTGTGAATGGCAGTACCTTAATGAATGACTTGTACATGACCTTGTTGACCGCAAGAAGTCATTTTTTTTATCTGACTGTATCGTCCATTTTTTCTCAGTATTTTTACAACTGCATTATCATTAACAGAGGTATGTAGTTATTTTTTTGTTGTATAGTAAAAGGACACAAGTGCAACTAATGTGACATTTATTGTGGCAACGTTTCGCTCTCCAGGAGCTTTATCAAGCCTTTTACTATACATATTTTTTTGTTCTCCAGATGTGTGGGTGTGTCATGTAGGTACATAACTACTCAGTTGAATAGTGCCTCGCTTGTCACTGCTTAAGAATCAACCTTGTAGAATCTTGTTGAAGCATCAGGGAACTTTGCCATTACCAGTTCATTGAGATGAGCTCCTCCGTCACTCAGTGACTCAGTACAAAACACTGTAACCTTGAAACACCGTCTGGCAGCCCTTATTGTTCTGCCTACCGAGTCTGTAAAAGACACTTTACTCTCGTAGTGTAACATCGAACACCAGAGACAAAATAGTATTATTCTAGAATAACTCGATAAAGCCACATATGACATTTGTAATGAGCCTTTGATGCGACCTACAACAGTCCACCAACACTCGGGTACCTATAGAGGCAGCAGGTGTAATAAGACTGGAACCTGGTCCTTTAGGTTGAGGCGAAGGTACCACCAACAGCAGGCGTAAACCCCCTGATCGATCAGGCTAGCAACCAGTGTGACTTTGTAAATGGTCAAAGTTGGACCGAAACGTCGTCGTAAGCTCCTCTCTTCTATGTGCGGGTTGAAATTAAGAAACGTGTGCAACATCTGGGTATCTTTATTGTAGAAGTTTCGCCATCCAGTGGCTTTATCAATACAAATTCCAGGACATAACTTGAAGACAGTAGGACTATGTACAGAAGATGAGGTAATCAGTCCCTCAACCTTGGAGTAGGTGTGAAGATCACCGTAGTCGTGGAGATTCTGAAGCATAGGCAAGGAACCTAGCGCTTATATACTAACGTCAGGTGGAAATGGGACATGTAGCAGACGAGGGCATAGTCACTGGTAGGCGGCATTCCCCAGTGGAAGTAGGTCCTACCCAAAGAGATGGGTTAGTTGTAGTTGTCGTAGAATGTACATGTCCTCAGAATCTTAATTCTGAGGACATGTACATAACCTTCACGACTACGACAAATACAACTAACCCATCTCTTTGGGTAGGACCTACTTCCACTGGGGAATGCCGCCTACCAGTGACTATGCCCTCGTCTGCTACATGTCCCATTTCCACCTGACGTTAGTATATAAGCGCTAGGTTCCTTGCCTATGCTTCAGAATCTCCACGACTACGGTGATCTTCACACCTACTCCGAGGCTGAGGGACTGATTACCTCGTCTTCTGTATATAGTTCTGTCTTCAAGTTATGTTCTGGAATTTCTATTGATAAAGCCACTGAATGGCGAAACGTCTACAATAAAGATAACCAGATGTTGCACATGTGTTAATTTCATCTTGTCGGTATTGTATACCATTCTTGTACAATGTGCGGGTTATTAGTGAATCGTTCCAGTCACGGCATTGTGCCTTTTTGTTATTTAGCAGCCAGGAAACCTGGTCTGAGACCAGACTGCGGAGGCGCTGATCTCTAGAAGAGACTACAGGTAACCTACTGGTAAGCAAGCTCTTGAAAATCTCGCCAGATAATCTATGGTGCTCCTCGCTGTGTCTAATTTATCAGCTCCTCGCTATATTGTCTCACTCACTCTTAACTATTTTATACATTATTTGGTATTAATAAGAACAAAATTGACATTTAGTTTTTGTTTATCTGTAATATGCATCAGCTGGCATGTAAAATCCTTTGTTTATATTGCTTGATGGTTGAGGGGGTCATTGCCCTAGAGGCCTGCTCCTGAAACAGGCCTCCTTGCTCATCGCTTGTATGTTATGAAGATTGAGACACTAATGCAACATGTGGGAATCTTTATTGAAGAAACGTTTCGCCACACAATGGCTTCATCAAATACTTGTATTGGCCTGTTTGCATTAGTGTATCAATCTTCAATTTGTCGGTTTTAAACCAATAATCACACTTGTATGTTATCTATTAAGGGTTAGGTGATCGACTCCGCGACACTGTCAGATCAGGTCGCCTAAATTAGAAAGAAAATATTACAAGATTAGGAGAAATATACATTGTGTTAATTGAATGTAACTAGACTTGTAAGACATGCCTGTTACCTCGCACGAGTGGTGTTCCACAGGGGTCAGTGTTGGGCCCCTTGTTGTTCACAGTCTACATAAACGACATAGATCAGGGAATAAAGAGCGACATAAGCAAGTTTGCCGATGACACCAAAATAGGCTCGTCGAATTCATTCTGACGAGGACATTAGAGCACTCCAGGAAGATTTGAATAGACTGATGCAGTGGTCGGAGAAGTGACAGATGCAGTTTAATATAGACAAATGCAAAGTTCTAAACATTGGACAGGAAAATAACCATGCCACATATAAACTAAATAATGTAGATCTTAATATTGTGTAAGAAAGGTAGGTAAGACATATGCAACAGTTAGGTATCTTTATAGGTAAAGATACCTAACTGTTGCATGTCTTACCTAACAACCTGTCGGTATTTTATACCATTTTAATGTTCAGTAAGAAAGGTATAAAATACCGTGCAACATCTGGATATCTTTATTGTAGACGTTTCGCCATCCAGTGGCTTTATCAATACAGATTCTAGGACATAATTAGATGACGGTAGAACTATATACAAAAGATGAGGCAATCAGTCCCTCAGCCTCGAGTCGCTGTGATCAGTCCATCAGTCTTGAAAAGAATACAACATATGTGCTGTACCTCTCCTACCTACAGTATATAAGCCACTTCTTCGCACATATGCTGTATTTGTAGATGAATGGTTCAGAGAACCGACATGTTGATAAATTAGACACATGTGCAACTCTATTCAAGATTGATGGACTGACCACATCGACTCAAGGTTGAGGGACTGATTACCTCATTCTCCTCCTGTTCTTCAAGATTCTCCTTTGTATGGACTGATGAAGCCACTGTGTGGCGAAACGTTTCCTCACCAAGAGTTGCACATGTGTCTAATTTATCATATGCTGTATTCTTTTCAAGACCGATGAACTGACCACATCGACTCAAGACTGATTACCTCAAACTGCTCTTGTTCTTCATCATTCTCCTTTGTATGGACTGATGAAGCCACTGTGTGGCGAAACGTTTCCTCATTAAAGATACCCAAATGTTGCACATATCTAATTTATCCACTTCAAAAGTTGGTTTAGAAAGACACGTAAGCAAACACTATAACATATTTATTAGAAAACGTTTCGTATCATACATGATACTTAAGCAGCACCAACCCAACAACACAGGAGTCACATGATTTCATCGTCTACTCGTCCTCATCATAGGCAGAGGTTGTTTTGAGGCAATGGTATGGTGATACCGACAAGATGTGGAAAAAGACACTTATGTACAGTTCAGGACATTTATTAAAGGAAACGTTTCGCCACGAGTGGCTTCTTCAGTCCTAATACAGAGAAAACTAAGAAAACACACATATATATAGTGGCGGGAGTCAGGTGAGGTGATGCGTGCGTAGGGGTGGTAGTAGTAGTACATAAGAACATAAGAATGTAGGAGCACTGCAGAAGGCCTACTGGCCCATACGAGGCAGGTCCTTATCAAAACGACATCTACCCAAAGCTACTCAAGAAATAACTCCCGAACCATTTGAAACCAAACTATATATATGTGTGTTTTCTTAGTTTTCTCTGTATTAGGACTGAAGAAGCCACTCGTGGCGAAACGTTTCCTTTAATAAATGTCCTGAACTGTACATAAGTGTCTTTTTCCACAGAGGTTGTTTTGATAAGGACCTGCCTCGCGTGGGCCAGTGGGCCTTCTACAGTGTTCCTCCATTCTTATGTTCTTATGACATTCCTCAGGTCACGTGCGTCACATCTCACTCTCCGCCTATATATATAATGTCTTTCTACCTCTGTATGTTAGAAGTGATCAAGGTCCCAGGACCGAAACGTTTTCTAATAAATATGTTAGTGTTTGCTTACGTGTCTTTCTAAACCAACTTGTCGGTATTTATTACCAAGGTTTATACCACTTCAAAAGTTGTACGAAATTGTTAAAAAATCTCAACTGTCACAAATCATTAACCAGTGTTGTATAAAATGTCAAGATTGCAAACCATAGCATTCTATTAAACTAACCAAATAAAATTATTCAGTACTGTAGTTTCAAGTTTAATTTTAAGTCTGTCCTTAATGTTCTGGCTAACAAGGTACTTTTTGACGATTAAGACACATGCGCGACAGTTGGGTATCTTGAAACTTTCAGCCTACACAGTAGGCTTCTTCATTCAGATACAGATGGAGCAAGTGTAGTAGTGTAATAAAGATGTAATCGGCCCATCAGTCTTACAGAAAAACTATTTGAGGTGGTCAGTCCCTCAGCCTGGAGAAGAGTTCAGCTCAATGGTCCAGGGACTGAAAAACAGCTTTGATAGGAAAAAAAAGTGTTAATGTATTTTACACGTTTATATCTGGTTATAATCGTAATGGGTTATTTATGCAGACATGAATTAAATCTCAAACATATTAGTATAGATTACATGTAGTTTTGAATTATTTGTATCGACTTACGTTTTAGCAAGGTACGCTTAAATTTAAAAACGTTGAAGTGTTTGTATGTTATTTACAGTAGGCAAATCCAGGGTGTTTTCCATAATGTAGAGTAATATGCCACTGTGGATAAAATGCTCAACATTTTTAACCATTTGTGAGTGAGTGACAATAGTTTCTCTGCCCAAGTTTATATTTAGTTGTCTGCATCAGCTGGTGACGCAACCTCCCAGAGATACTTGTCTATCATGCACCTGAAGACCAGTGAGATGGGATCCACTCTCTGAAATTTTACTATACTTGCTTCTGACACAAGGATGCCAAAATTGGTACTCCTGGAGTTAAGGGCATTTATGGACGAGTCGATTACATTTATGGTGTCAACTTTAGATACATGGACGCACTTGATTGCAAGGAGTATAGCGAACAGTTCAGTTTGAAGGGTAGAGGCCCCAATTGTTGTGTGCTCCAATTTCTGATTTCTGGCAGAGCCATTACCCTGTGACAAAAGTGGCACCACCAGCTGTCCCAGTGATGGTGGTGGTCGGCGCATTGTGTTGGTCTCCCCAGTCTCTTATGAGCTGCGGTGGCATCCAAACTTTCTCTGGAGTGGAAGAAAATGCTGGAACTGCTAAAGCAATCTTAGTATTTCCCGCAGATCCGGACGATACTCGGGGTTGGTGGGGATGGGGAAGGGGGGGTAATAAAATGTGGAAACTGAAGGCGAGGCTTGAGAAGCTTCACGGGTGTGTTGGGGGCTCGTCCAAGGTGCTGGGAGCTGTCTGGGGAGTGGTGGGAAGTGTCGGGCATCCTGTGGGATGGTCAGGGGTGCTTGGTTGGGTGTTCCAGGAGAGATAGGATTAGGTATGCTGGGGGGGGGGGGACCCGGTCCAGCCCGGCGACCCAAGAGCCAGCGCCCAACCACAGACAAGTCAATATAGATAAGAAAGAGCCTGGTATTGACGGTGGTGGGCCAACGGCGGCGAGGAGAAAGTGCAAGAGAGATTATATTAGTTGTCTCGCTTGTTCCTCTGCCTCCTCCCATTGTCTTCCCTTGTTTACCCGTCTTCTCCTTGTTTACTTGTCTTGATGCTGCTGCCGCCGCTCTTCTTGATGTACTTTTATCATTTGCTGATGAGTTTTATAGATTGTTCACTGCTTTGTTCATTCGTTCAGGCCTTTGGTTGTAGCTTAATAGCTCGGGGGATTTACTTGAATCTCGTGTGTACCGGGCGCTGGTATATACCAGTACAGTATTGTTTTTTCACCAGTGACTTGTATATCGGTCAGATTTATACTACAGACCACGTTGAGTGGATCAGTGGTAGTATGATGCATTGCATGTACTGGTGGTAGTGGGACATTGCATGTACTGGTGGTAGTGGGACATTGCATGTACTGGTGGTAGTGGGACAGTGCATGTACTGGTGGTAGTGGGACATTGCATGTACTGGTGGTAGTGGGACATTGCATGTACTGGTGGTAGTGGGACATTGCATATACTGGTGGTAGTGGGACATTGCATGTACTGGTGGTAGTGGGACATTGCATGTACTGGTGGTAGTGGGACATTGCATGTACTGGTGGTAGTGGGACGTTGCATGTACGTGGTAGTGGGACATTGCATGTACTGGTGGTAGTGGGACATTGCATGTACTGGTGGTAGTGGGACATTGCATGTACTGGTGGTAGTGGGACGTTGCATGTACTGGTGGTAGTGGGACGTTGCATGTACTGGTGGTAGTGGGACATTGCATGTACTGGTAGTGGGACAGTGCATGTACTGGTGGTAGTGGGACATTGCATGTACTGGTGGTAGTGGGACATTGCATGTACTGGTGGTAGTGGGACATTGCATATACTGGTGGTAGTGGGACATTGCATGTACTGGTGGTAGTGGGACATTGCATGTACTGGTGGTAGTGGGACATTGCATGTACTGGTGGTTAGGTAAGACACATATGCAACAGTTAGGTATCTTTATTTTGAAACGTTTCGCCTACACAGTAGGCTTCTTCAGTCGAGTACAGAAAAGTTGATAGAAGCAGAAGATACTTGAAGACGATGTAATCAGTCCATCACCCTTAAAGTTTTGAGGTGGTCAGTCCCTCAGTCTGGAGAAGAGCATTGTTCCGTTGTTGAAGTGACAGAATCGGGCCTTATATAGTCCCAGGAGGTGAGACGTAGGTTGATTTGGGAGGGCAGGTCCTTCTCAAACCCAGCCGTTCTCACTAGTAGAGGTTGTCGAAGTAGATGGTCTGTACCAAGATACCCTTGTGTTGCAGTGTCTGACAGAATGAACATTAAAATGGTATAAAATACCGACAGATTGTTAGGTAAGACACATATGCAACAGTTAGGTATCTTTATTTTGAAACGTTTCGCCTACACAGTAGGCTTCTTCAGTCGAGTACAGAAAAGTTGATAGAAGCAGAAGATACTTGAAGACGATGTAATCAGTCCATCACCCTTAAAGTTTTGAGGTGGTCAGTCCCTCAGTCTGGAGAAGAGCATTGTTCCGTTGTTGAAGTGACAGAATCGGGCCTTATATAGTCCCAGGAGGTGAGACGTAGGTTGATTTGGGAGGGCAGGTCCTTCTCAAACCCAGCCGTTCTCACTAGTAGAGGTTGTCGAAGTAGATGGTCTGTACCAAGATACCCTTGTGTTGCAGTGTCTGACAGAATGAAGGGACTGACCACCTCAAAACTTTAAGGGTGATGGACTGATTACATCGTCTTCAAGTATCTTCTGCTTCTATCAACTTTTCTGTACTCGACTGAAGAAGCCTACTGTGTAGGCGAAACGTTTCAAAATAAAGATACCTAACTGTTGCATATGTGTCTTACCTAACAATCTGTCGGTATTTTATACCATTTTAATGTTCATTCTGTCAGACACTGCAACACAAGGGTATCTTGGTACAGACCATCTACTTCGACAACCTCTACTAGTGAGAACGGCTGGGTTTGAGAAGGACCTGCCCTCCCAAATCAACCTACGTCTCACCTCCTGGGACTATATAAGGCCCGATTCTGTCACTTCAACAACGGAACAATGCTCTTCTCCAGACTGAGGGACTGACCACCTCAAAACTTTAAGGGTGATGGACTGATTACATCGTCTTCAAGTATCTTCTGCTTCTATCAACTTTTCTGTACTCGACTGAAGAAGCCTACTGTGTAGGCGAAACGTTTCAAAATAAAGATACCTAACTGTTGCATATGTGTCTTACCTAACAATCTGTCGGTATTTTATACCATTTTAATGTTCATGTACTGGTGGTAGTGGGACGTTGCATGTACTGGTGGTAGTGGGACGTTGCATGTACTGGTGGTAGTGGGACATTGCATGTACTGGTGGTAGTGGGACATTGCATGTACTGGTGGTAGTGGGACGTTGCATGTACTGGTGGTAGTGGGACATTGCATGTATTAGATTTAACACCCCGGCTAATGCTACCTGCCCCTTATAGACCAAGATATCCATCCTCCAGGCCTGGTACTTGCACTGACCTTGGTCTGTCAGGTGACACGAGACACTAACGTACTTTTTCCAGTATGGAAAGATCACGGGGTCATATTCTCTTACTTTGACTCGTGTTTTATTGACGCGAGTGTTTAGAAAGAGCGGTGATGGGTCATTTAGATCAGTAAAGGTGTAGATTGCGTGAGTGGAACCAGCTGGAAAGTGCTCTCGAGTTCTCTTAATGTCTTGTTATATAGCCCAGCAACATGTGCGTTACGCTGTCTGAATTTGCTGTTGGAGTGGTTGTTACGGGGGACGGGGGGGTTGTGCTGGGGGGTGGTCGTGATGGGTGGAGATTATGGGAATGGTTATCGTGAGGATGACAATTGAGAGGTAGTGGTGAGAGTTACTGGTGGTGGTTGTAATGGCGTGAGTGTGTTGGTGCAGAAAATAAGAAAGAACAACATATCTTGATGCTGGAACACGTGAATGACGGGTGAGTGACAGCACCCGTGAACTGAATGCACGCCGCAACACAGTGAACACTCAAGTGTTAGTTACATTAAGCACTCAGGTGGTACACTAAAAGTAAGCACTCTAGTAATACATTTGCGGTATCAGAGTGCCACACCTGCGCTCCATGCCCTACTTAACAATCCCTCCCTCCACAAGCAACGGTACACTTTGCATGTTATCTGATTAGTAAGTTAGTTTATTCAGGTATACACAAATTGTACAAGAATGGTATACAATACTGACAAGATGAAAGATTCTGAGGACGTGTACATAACCTTCACGACTACAACAACTAACTCATCTCTGGGTAGGACCTACTTCCACTGGGGAATCCCGCCTACCATACCATCTGCTATCTGTCCCCTTTTCCACCTGACGTTAGTATACAAGCGCCAGGCTCCTTGCCTCTGCTTCAGAATCTCGACGACTACGGTGCTCTTCGCACCAACTCCAAGGCTGAGGGACTGATCACCTCATCTTCTGTATATAGTTCTTCTGTCTTCAAATTATGTCCTGGAATTTATGTTGATAAAGCCACTGGATGGCGAAACGTCTACAGTAAAGATACCCAGATGTTGCACATGTGTATACACGCACAGTTACATAAATTATCATACATAAGAAAGAAGGGACACTGCAACAGGCCTATTGGCCCATGCGAGGCAGGTCCAAGTCTCCCACCGGCTTAAGCCAATGTCCCAATCTAGTCAGGTCAGGTCACATTCACTTAAGGAAGGAGCACGGCATCTGACCTAGTAGCACAAGCTAATCAGGTCCAACTCGCATCTAACCTATTTTTAAAACTATCCAATGTTTTAGCCTCTATAACTGTGCTCGGGAGTTTGTTCCAATCATCCAAAACTCTATTACCAAAGCAGTCCTTTCCTATATCCTTCCTGAATCTGAATTTTTCCAACTTAAATCCATTGCTGCGAATCCTGTCTGCTAGATATTTTAGCACGCTATTTACATCCTCTTTAATCTTGTTTTCCATTTATACACCTCAGTCATATCTCCCCTAATTCTACGCCTTTCTAGAGTGCAGATTCAGGGACCTCGGTCTATCCTCATAGGGAAGATTTCTGATACGTGGAATCAACTTTATCCTCCTTTGTATGGTTTCCAGAGCATTTATATCCATTCTGTAATACGGTGACCAAAACTGCAGCATAATCTAGACGAGGCCTAACCAAGGATATACTATAGAGTTGAACAACCTCAGGACTTCTATTATTTATGCTTCTTGATATTAAGCCAAGGATTCTGTTCGCCTTATTGCGTTGTAGTGACTAGAGTCGGCCCTAGAATATCACCTCTGCAGAGCCACTCTTACACCAAGCTTTTTAAATAGGAAAAGAAATGCAACAAAACTAAGTCAAAGAATTCCTTAAATCACCCATGATTATCTTTCATTCCCCAAGCCTTTTACAATGATAACCACCATTAATCATTCCCTAGGAAAGTGGAAATGTGTACTAACTTTAAGTGGCCTTTGTCGATTTAATTACTTAAAAATATTTTAATATTAAATTTATTTTGCTAATGTTACTTCTAGTTTCAGAGAACACAGATGTGTTTTTGTTAAGCATTAGAGTAAATTGTCGTCAGGAAAAGTAATGTGTATTATCTTGCTACTCTCGGATCCCGGCTAGGTTGATATGTAAGATCTCAGAGTACACGTAAATAGTACAAGAACCTGAATTTCCTGAAGAAAACTTTAGTTGTATATATTATATATTCTTATACCATAATTTTTAAAGCGGTGGACCGGTAAGCCAGCTGAAGGCCTCGGTCAAATGACCAAAAACTCCAGGCTGCAGGTATCATATGACTAAAACCCGCATCAAGAAACATTTGTCCTGTTTTCTGACAAACCTTACCTAACCTGACCTTTAGTTGTCAGCCGCACGGATAGTACTAGGTTAAATAATTCTATTTACAAAATTAACATAGGTGGAGCAATGCCGGAAAACTGTCAGCCTCGATTTATCGCTGACAGATTTGTAAGCACTTGCGTGCCAAGTAAGTAATGTTATTGTCACGTGACCGTCTGGTACTCTTGCAACACTAGGATAGTGCAGAATGTGGTTGTCGTTTGTGAAGCTTGTGCTATATTCTTCCCTCTAAGAATAAACTTGTTTCCGATGTTCAGTTCAACCTTCACAAAATTGCTTCAGTTTACCACTTGACAGAAGAACGTTAGCTATAACGGCAATTAAAGTTGAACAAGTTAATTCACCTTATTTCTGTACATGTGCTGTTGCTGTTGCTGGTGCTGCTGCTGCTGCTGTTCCTCCTCCTCCTGCTGCTGCTGCTCCTGCTCCTCTGCCTGCTGTGCCTCCTGCTGCTGCTTTGCTCGTCCTCTGCTGCTGCTGTAGCTGCTGCTGCTGTCTTCTCTCCTGCTGCGCTCCTCTGCTCTTCCTGCTGCTGTCCTAGCTGCTGCTGCCTTCCTGCTGCTTGCGCTTTCCACTGCTGTCGTAAGGGCAACTATCTGACACTGCTTGTCTGCCTTTGTGCTGCTCTGTGCTGCTGCTGCTTGCTGCTGCTGCTGCTGCTCCTCCTCCTCCTCCTCCTCCTCCTCCTCCTCCTCCTCCTCCTCCTCGGTTGTATGAATTAAAAAAAAAAGATATAAAAATTATGAAGATATAGTAATATAAATATGTACTATGCTGCTGCTGCTGCTGCTCCTGCTGCTGCTGCTGCTGCCTCCTCCTCCTCCTCCTCTCCTCCTCCTCCTCCTCCTCCTCCTCGTTGATGAATTAAAAAAAAGATATAAAATTTGAATAGAATATAAATATGTACTATGCTGCTGCTGCTGCTGCTCCTGCTGCTCCTGCTGCTCCTGCTGCTCCTGCTGCTGCTGCTCCTGCTGCTGCTGCTGCTGCTTCTGCTGCTGCTCCTCCTCCTCTTGCTCCTCCTCCTCCTCCTCCTCCTCCTCCTCGGTTGTATGAATTAAAAAAAAAAAAGATTATATAAAAATTATGAAGATATAGTAATATAAATTTGTAGTATGGTTGTGAAGGAATATAATGTTTGAGGCATGAATCAATAATACATTGTGTATGTTTAACCTATGATAACCAGGGTCAAGCGTGACTTATATCTAGCAGATTACTTACACTTGTGGAGCAGTGTGCGAGGAGGTGAAACCAAGCGAGCGCTCAAGAGAGCGTGTGAACCTCTTAAATACGTTTTAACTCAACAGACTGTGGGTATATTGTTAAAACTGACAATATTGACAGAACCTGTTGTTTAGATATCCAGTGTAGTCAAGTTTTGCAAGAAGTTTAATTTTACTGATGTGTGTACTCGCCTAATTGTGGTTGCAGGGGTCGAGACTCTGCTCCTGGCCCCGCCTCTTCACCGACCGCTACTAGGTCCTCTCTCCCTCTGCTCCATGAGCTTTATCATACCTCGTCTTAAAACTATGTATAGTTCCTGCCTCCACTACATCGCTTGCCAGACTATTCCACTTCCTAACTATTCTATGACTGAAGAAATACTTCCTAACATCCCTTTGACTCATCTGAGTCTTCAGTTTACAATTGTGACCCCTTGTTTCTGTGTCCCATCTCTGGAACATCCTGTCTGTCCACCTTGTCTATTCCACGCAGTATTTTGTATGTCATTATCATGTCTCCCCTGACCCTCCTGTCCTCCAGTGTTGTCAGATCGATTTCCCTTAACCTTTCTTCATAGGACATTCCCCTTAGCTCTGGAACTAGCCTTGTTGCAAACCTTTGCACTTTGTGTGTCTGTATGTGTAATCTAGAAAGTAGGCAAGTGAATTTTTAAATTTAAGTTTTGCATCATTTGTGGGTGATACCAAATTAAGTATGAAAATCACCACGGTAGAAGACTGAAAATTTTCAGGTAATAAAATTTGTAGGCCATGAGAGAGACTGAGTATTCTGCTCTCCTAATGACCCACCTGCAGTCCATAATGTTTAAATATAACATAGCGAGTAAATTTCAAAAAGTTAAACTTTAGACGATGTTTCGGTGCGTTCTGGACCATTCTCAAGACAGTCGTAACCTGATGGTCCAGGACAGACCGAAACGTCATTTAATGTTTCCTCTTTTGAGTTTGTGATTTATGCCAGCCACGTTGGATATTATTCTCGTCATATCTACTGCCTCTGTTTTTCTAACCGTAAATAATATATATTCACGTGTAGTCATGCACAGCCTAAGGACTAAGCAGTAATTAGGTTTAATCCAAGGAAGCGGAAAGCAGCTCAGATTTCATGCATGAAGAGTTTTTTTTTACTGCCTTCTGATTGTCTCCCCGTCCCCTCCTTGTCTGAAGGGTTGCGGTAAATAGGTACCTGGGTTGTTAGTCTATTGTGGGTCGTATCATCGTGCGGAGGACCAAAAGAATTCCATTTGGAAATAATCCAAGGTTGCTTAGCTTTCCTAGGAGTAACTCTTCGGGTTTAATAACACAGTATCTTTTACACTTGATCTGTAATCTAGCTGGGGTAAGCCAGAGTGATTAAGCAGTTGTGGGGCCATTATTTGACGATGACCTGCGTCAGGAGAGGCTGCATCTACCAGTAAACTCAGGGATTCAGCAGTATTGAAGGTCACTTGCCCCATGGGCGGCGCGGTGGGTCACGACCCCCTGACCACGCCCAAATTCCCCCCACACGCGTGCCAACAAAGGCACAAGAAAATTGCGAGTCGCATGTACAACACTGATATCCTGCCGAAACTTTTCACCAGCACAACAGGCTTCATCTGTCGTTTACAGGCGGGTATAACACTGGAGACAACAGTAGTAGTATGCAGGTGATCATTCTTTCAGCCTTGGTAAGTAGGTGGTGGTGGTTAGCCTCTCAAACCTTGAGGATGACAAGAACAGCACGAACAAGAACAACAAGCACAACCACCGTGACAAGTTGGGATGAGTGCAAAATTATAAGTATGAAAATGTACCTTTTATTTAATGTACTTTTAATGTTTTATCAGACCTGACTCAACCATGTACTTTTTGTAGTATGTAATAGTATTTGGAGTTGAGAGGGAATGCCGCATACAAGATCAGGTGGAGACGAACGTGTGTAATAAACGTTTAATGCACTTAACGATTTACAAGACAGAATTTGTCTCGTAGTCCCTTACCTTTTAAGCTTTATCAGGTCGCATTACTGGTTGCTGACCTTTTGAACCCATTTTATACTTAAGGTTTAAAATGTATAGGCAGTGTCCATCTGTCACTTCCAGTTTATTCTATTTACCTATAGTCATGTGACTGGATGAAAGTGCTGCTTAACATCGTAGTTTCTCTTTTCTCTTTTTCTCTCTTTCTTTCTCTTTTTCTCTCTTTTTCTTTCTCTTTTTTTTTTACACAGGGTTTGACAAGGTTAAGGATCCCTAGCTTTATTGACAAGTTATTTACAGGTTAAGGATTCCTAACTTTATTGGCAAGCTAAGAGCTGTTACCTACATCAGCTCATTTGAAAGCATTTTTATTGTTATGAGACATACAAGTAGGGAACAGGATAAAGTTGGAGCCATCTGTGCGCCAGCATTTTCATTTGATCAACTGACTTTATCTCGTTGACATCATTATGCTGAACGAATGTGTTCCATACTCGAGTCATCCTGGGTATGTATGATCTCAGATGGAGTGATGTTCTGGAGAAGGGTACAGCCAGAGTGAAGTTGCTGCTTTCTGTCCGTCTTGTGGCATAAAAGCTTGTTTCACGCTCTCCTCGAAGTGGATCCAAGTGTGGTACTTTGACAATATTGGTCTTGTACATAACAGTAAGGCCACCCACATCTCTATGTTGAAGGCTCTGCTGAAATGACAGATCTATCCAGGATGGGTCCAGGCGAGAAATGAGACGTCTTGCTGTGTTCTCTACTGTCAAGCAGTCGCAGATGAGAGGGGGGGGGGGCAGGCAAACCAAGAAAGTGGAGCATACTCAAGGTGTGAGCGTACTTGTGCCTCGTACAGGATCTTGCAACCCCTACTGTCAAGCAGATGCGAGATACGGCGAAGTGCTGTAAGCTTCCTGGCTGCCTTGTTTGCAAGATTTACAACATGGTTCTTCATGGTTAGTTTGGAGTCAAATTTCACCCCAAGGATATCAACTTCTCCAGGTGCCAACACCCTCCCATTCATCCTTACTACTGCACCAGCATTACCATCATGGTGCCTAGAGACGATCATCATTTGCGTTTTCTCGGTTGCAAATGTTACTTGCCATCTATTTCCCCAAGCTGATATAGCTCTCAGCTGGTGATTGATGTAGCTTAGAGCACCTGGCATTTCTTCTCTTGGATAAGTGAATGTCAGTGTACAGTCGTCTGCATATGCATGTGATTCTGGGATGAGATGAAGAAGGTCTTTGAAGTAGACATTCCATAACAATGGACCCAGCACGCTTCCTTGTGGAACACTTGCCCCAGTAGAATGTCTTGCTGATTCCGTTCCATTGAGAACTACACTTAGAGATCTACCATGAAGGTAGTCACTGAGGAGACAGCGTAGAGCCTGCAATTCCCAGTGCTTGAAGTTTTGCTAAGAGGCCCTGGTGCCACACCCGGTCGAAAGCGCCAGCAATGTCCAGGGCTACCACACAGCTGACTTTGGATTCATCCAGTGACTGGTGCCACTTAGTGGAGAGGTTTAACAACAGATCAGCAGCAGAGTCACCTTTCCTGAAGCCATATTGACGATCACAAAGTAGTGAGTGGTAGTCAAAAAACTGTCATTTGTCTTGAGATTGTCTCGAGGATCTTACCAGTGATTGACAGGAGTGACACTGGTCTGTAGTTGCTGATTTCTGCTCTGCTCTTCTTTTTGTGAACAGGGACTACATTTGCCTCTTTCCATAGAGAGGGCCATTTACACTGTACTAGGCAGTGCTGAAAGATGCGAGTTAGAGGTGCTGCTAGCTGGTCTGCACATCTTCTCAACAATCTTGGGCTCAACTTGTCTGGGCCCACAGCCTTTTCTTGGTCAAGCGATTTAAGAAGGAAATGCACCTCCTCCTGCCTTATTGTCACCACTGACAGTTTTGACACAGTTCTCTCTCTCTCTCTCTCTCTCTCTCTCTCTCTCTCTCTCTCTCTCTCTCTCTCTCTCTCTCTCTCTCTCTCTCTCTCTCTCTCTCTCTCTCTCTCTCTCTCTCTCTCTCTTCTCTCCTCCTCTCTCTCTCTCTCTCTCTCCTCTCATAGCGCATACCCCATATCCCGCAGCTCTGGGGCTAGTCTCGTTGCAAACCTTTGTACTTTTTCCAGCTACTTGACATGCTTCGTCACACATGGGCTCCATACTGGCAATGTATAACCCCAAGAAAGGCTTAATATTTGTTGAGTGTATACACGTTTACATGTGCATTGCGTATTGGGGGGGGGGGGAGGTCGACAGTGAGGTGCACACAGGCGTGTGTGAAAACTGGTGTAGTCACAGTTGAAGCAAAACAAGACACACGAGTGGCCAGTCACAATGGTGATACTGGCCAGGCGTGAAGATGAGGCAGACAAAGGTGACGCAGGTGAGGTCATGGCCACCCTCACCTCACATCACTGCCCCACACCACCAGGCATACTTTATTCCACAAAATTAAGTACATGAGCAATGTGCTGCTCTACATGATAGTTACATAGCGGGCAGAACTAGCGAAGCAAGGGATCACATGTTCAGGAGTGAAGGGTATTTTATTAATTAATGGGGGATTACTAATAGACCCCTAGCTGTCTTCAAGAGGGAGCTAGACTGAAACCTAAAGTCAGTACCTGACCAGCCAGGCTGTGGTTCGTACGTCAGTTTGCGTGCGGCCAGCCGTAACAGCCTGGTTGATCAGGCCCTGATCCACCACGAGGCCTGGTCATGAACCGGGCCGTGGGGGCGCTGACCCCCGGAACACCCTCCAGGTATACTCCAGGTACCTTGAAGAGTTCAGTATCCAGCCTGCAAAGAACAAGTAACTTGAGTATCGTCATTGACTCGGCATCCCTTGGCTTCAGAGTTTATGTAGCCAGTCACTTTCCTTGCTCTAACAATAGCAACATTGTTGTGATCTTGAATGTTAGATCTTTTCTGACGTCATTACTCCAAAGTTTCTGGCGTGAAGCTTCGCTTGTTGAATGGTTCGAGTTTGTCCTGTACTCAATTTGTCTTTATTTTCTTTACTTCCTCCTGGATGAAACCTTGTTACCTCCCATCCTCCAAACATTGCATGACCTACACGAGTTGAGCTTTTCCCAGTGAACATAGATATATTGTGTTTAAATGGTTACTGGTAAACTCATTCTTGAGTTTACCAGTAACCCTCTGTGGTTTAGACCACTTATGTGGTATCCTCTGGTCAAAGTTCTGGATATGCAATAACAGCCTGACTTTTTTGCAAATAATGTTGGTGAGTGCTATCATTGCTTCTTACCAGCACTTACTAGCAAGTCCCTGGAAGCAGCAGCAGTAGTAGCGGTCATAAACACCATACTACACCACACAAGTCAGGCAGTTCTAGCATATCTACAACCCTTGGTAAACGATTGCTACTCAAGTGATACAGCCATTAGACAAGAAACCCAGCGTTCTAGTGGTACACTGTAATCACTATTTTACTACATGTAAACCACACAATAACCAAATTTCTGTAAACTCAGCATTGTAATCCTTATAGAGAATAAACTTGAATTGAATTGAATTTGAACAGTGATATAGCCATTAGATGACAAATTGTACGATCCAGGATTGTTTTTTAAAACAGTTTGTGACAGAGCCAACTAGGGGAAATAACCTCCTTGACTTGGTTCTTGCCAGTAGGGAAACACTAATTAATAATCTTGAGGTTAATGATGAGCTTGGGGAAAGTGATCACAAATCACTCAGTTTTAATATATCATGGAATTCCCCTAATAATGGCAATCAAGTCTCCGTCCCTGACTTTCGCTTGGCTGATTTCATAGGACTGAAAAATTGCTTAGGTGGGCTGAACTGGAATGACTTGACTAAGGGTCAGGTAGGTGGTGATGGTTGCCGATATGATGCTTTCCAGGGCATAGTTCTAGCTGCTCAGTCAAATTATGTTCCAAATAGGGAAATCAGATCAAACAAAAATTATCCTAAATGGATGAACAATAGATTAAAATATCTGATTGGTCAAAAGAGAGGCATATATAGGCAAATCAAAAGAGGAGAGGGGCAATTAAGAAATCGATATATTCAGTTAGAGAGAAATAAAAAAGGGAATTAGAAAAGCAAAGAGATTCTGAGGTTAAAGTTGCAAGAGAATCGAAGACTAACCCAAAAGGATTCTTTCAGGTATACAGAAGTAAGATCAGGGACAAGATAGGCCCACTCAAAAGTTCCTCGGGTCAGCTCACTGACAGTGATAAGGAAATGTGCAGAATTTTTAACATATACTTCCTCTCAGTTTTTACACAGGAGGATACCAGCGATATTCCAGTAATGATAAATTATGTAGAACAGGACGATAATAAACTGTGCACGATTAGGGTCACAAGTGACATGGTCCTTAGGCAAATAGATAAATTAAAACCTAACAAATCCCCAGGCCCTGATGAACTGTATGCAAGGGTTCTAAAGGAATGTAAAGAGGAGCTTAGCACACCTTTGGCTAATCTTTTCAACATATCACTACAAACTGGCATGGTGCCAGATAAGTGGAAAATGGCAAATGTGATACCTATTTTCAAAACAGGTGACAGGTCCTTAGCTTCGAACTATAGACCAATAAGCCTAACCTCCATAGTGGGAAAATTTATGGAATCAATAATTGCCGAGGCACTTCGTAGCCACCTTGTAAAGCATAAATTAATCAACGAATCTCAGCATGGTTTTACAAAGGGGCGTTCCTGCCTTACGAATTTATTAACTTTTTTCACTAAGGTATTTGAGGAGGCAGATCATGGTAATGAATATGATATTGTGTATATGGACTTCAGTAAGGCTTTTGACAGGGTCCCACATCAGAGACTATTGAGGAAAATTAAAGCACATGGAATAGGAGGAGAAATTTTTTCCTGGATAGAGGCATGGTTGACAAATAGGCAGCAGAGAGTTTGCATAAATGGGGAGAAATCAGAGTGGGGAAGTGTCACGAGCGGTGTTCCACAGGGGTCAGTGTTGGGCCCCCTGCTGTTCACAATCTACATAAACGACATAGATGAGGGCATAAAGAGCGACATCGGCAAGTTTGCCGATGACACCAAAATAGGCCGTCGAATTAATTCTGACGAGGACATTCGAGCACTCCAGGAAGATTTGAATAGACTGATGCAGTGGTCGGAGAAGTGGCAGATGCAGTTTAATATAGACAAATGCAAAGTTCTAAATGTTGGACAGGACAATAACCATGCCACATATAAACTAAATAATGTAGATCTTAATATTACGGATTGCGATAAAGATTTAAGAGTTCTGGTTAGCAGTAATCTGAAACCAAGACAACAGTGCATAAGTGTTCGCAATAAAGCTAATAGAATCCTTGGCTTCATATCAAGAAGCATAAATAATAGGAGTCCTCAGGTTGTTCTTCAACTCTATACATCCTTGGTTAGGCCTCATTTAGATTATGCTGCACAGTTTTGGTCACCGTATTACAGAATGGATATAAATTCTCTGGAAAATGTACAAAGGAGGATGACAAAGTTGATCCCATGTATCAGAAACCTTCCCTATGAGGATAGACTAAGGGCCCTGAATCTGCACTCTCTAGAAAGACTTAGAATTAGGGGGGATATGATTGAGGTGTATAAATGGAAGACAGGAATAAATAAAGGGGATGTAAATAGTGTGCTGAAAATATCTAGCCTAGACAGGACTCGCAGCAATGGTTTTAAGTTGGAAAAATTCAGATTCAGGAAGGATATAGGAAAGTACTGGTTTGGTAATAGTTGTGGATGAGTGGAACAAACTCCCAAGTACCGTTATAGAGGCCAGAACGTTGTGTAGCTTTAAAAATAGGTTGGATAAATACATGAGTAGATGTGGGTGGGTGTGAGTTGGACCTGATAGCTTGTGCTACCAGGTCGGTTGCCGTGTTCCTCCCTTAAGTCAATGTGACCTGACCTGACTAGGTTGGGTGCATTGGCTTAAGCCGGTAGGAGACTTGGACCTGCCTCGCATGGGCCAGTAGGCCTTCTGCAGTGTTCCTTCGTTCTTATGTTCTTATGTATCAGGAAGCAATGTTGGAGGTCCATCGGCCTCGCTTATATATCAGGCCAACCAATTTTTGAGAATCTAATGTGTTGCTCCACTTCTAACCTATGCTCACCTGACCACTTGCATTATCTTCTTGTTCTAGTTTCTCTGTATTAGGACTGAAGAAGCCACTTGGGGGGGGGGGGAAGTTTTCTTAGTCTTGATAAGTGCACACATCTTTTAACCTAGTTGGTATTGTGATGGATGCCTCTGCATAATATGTTAAGTATACTGATATGATGGTTGCCTCTTATATGAAGAATCATAATGTATAAAAAGATTGCATTTTTTCTAGACCTTGGTCAGGCATTACCCGCATTAATCGCTTTTGGGTACAGGAAGGTCAGTGACCTCTTATAGACCATGTGTTATGTTCAGAGGGAGGATGAGTGGTAGTAGTTGGTGGGGTTCTGACCAGCCTAGTCGAAGGACTAAATGAGTGGTTCTACCTGCGACTAATAATTATCACTATACGACGGTGGAGAATCTTATGAATACTATTTCCTGGAGTTTACCCTTCATCAGTGCATCCCTCCATTAATAGTTCTCCCCTCCCTCTCTTGGTATATCATTGAAAGTGTAATGAATGGACATAAATCTGGTGGAAAATGTACGGAGAAGGATGACTAAGTTGATCCCATGTATCAGACATCTTTCCTAGAACAGACTGAAGACACTGAATTTGCACTCTGGAAAAACTTTGTGATAAATGATTAAGTGTACAAATGGGCTATAAATAATGTGCTGAAAATGTATCTAACCATCAGGATTTCAACAATTGATTAAAGTTGAAACCATTTAGATTTAGAAAGGATATCGGAAAATACTGGTTTGGCAGTAGTTGTAGACGAGTGGAACAAACCCTCAAATAACGTCATTGAAGCAAGAACTTTGGGTATTTTTATATAAAAATAAATTCGACAGGTACAGGAGTTGGACTTGCCTGGCATGCCTTAATATACCTGCTGCAGTTAGTTATGCAACCTGAGCGGCTACTTCATTTACACCCTCTGAGAGGTAGTGCATCACTAAAAAAGAGGATTACTGAAGTAACAGTGGGCAGTTACAGCTCTACAAATGCCAATTTTACATGAATTACGGATGTGCAACACTTGGGTGTGCAACACTTGGGTATCTTGTAGAGGTTTCGCCATCCAGTGGCTTTATTAATATAATACATGGACATAATCTGAAGACTGTAAAAATGTGTACAGAAGACAGTGGAAGAGGTAATCAGTCCCTCGACCTAGTAGATGGTGATCACCGTAGCCGTGAAAAATCTGAAGGACAGATATGAAGATTGGCGCTTATGTACTGCACACAACACCATTTGGAGACAACCTCAAAAACTTTAGTATCAGGGCCCCGTCTATTCTTATTTAATTAATTTAATGATTATCAGTATGTATTGTCTGTGTTCGTGACTTGGCAACGGTGACGATATAGGTTTATTCTCCACAGGTGATGTCACGATAACCAATACCACGAGCTCTTTCTCTCCCTTCTGTATTATCACCCTACCAGCTTCCTCTCCTTTTTCCTAGGTTTCTTCATCCACTGCCTCCCCCTTTTCCTTGCCCACTTTCCCCTTAAATCTCTTTCCACTCTTCTGTCCCTTCTCTAAGATTTCTCGTATTTCTTGCTTGCTCCTGACCTTCCATGCTTCTCCTTTCCCATGTCTTCCCCCCCTTTTAGCTTCTCATTTGTAATTTCATCCTAACATTTCTTCCCATCCCACTTCCTTCTTCCCTCCTGCTGTCCCACCTACGTCCTGCTGCCCTGTCTCCTCCCTCGTGGCTGGTGATGGAGGAGTTTGAAGAGCTGACGACGCATTACGTGGCTGGGGTCTCCCACACTACCCACCACCACTCCCTGCTCACATCCACGCCCGCAGCAGGTGAGCCATGACCAGCATAGCGTTGTAGACCTAAAAGCAAATGAATGTTGTTTATAAATTGATCTGTTATAAAAGTGATTTGTTTATTTTCTGCAGATGGCGGTGAAGACAGCACAGTACCCAACAACAGCAGTAGTTTGGGCGTAGTGTACCTGCGAGCGGCACCGTGGGTGGTGCCTCTTCTGGCTGCTGCTGCAACCAATGCGGCAGCCATCGTCGCCTTCGAGGTGCGTGCTGGAGAGACTCGTGGATATGACGGGACCTAAAGTAATTCTAAAAGTGGCGTATAACCCCTCCCACCGAACACGTGGTGGTGACTTGTATACAGGTGTTCACAGTTACCGTGAAGTGAATTTTTCATGACTATTTTTTAATTACTATTACACCCGCCCCAGATCCTCCAACTTGATATCTCTTAATTTTAAATTTCTTTAATCATCGTAACTACTACAGAGCCAAAAAGAGAATCTCGCTCGCAGGAGTAATTTATTTCGAGCAATAATTCAGAAGTAGAACTCTTGAATAAGAGTAGGTAATAAGTACTACAACCACTAAAATTTATAAAACTTGGAATACTTTAAATGTTGTAGATGCGACACCACAGGCATACATTATTATTATTGTTTAGAAGTCTGGTGAAAAGAATATGCTGAGCCTGAATAGTGTAACCCGTGCTTTATGTATCTTTTATACCCGGTTTGTGTTTATGGATTGATAAATGAGGAGAGGACGGGTCTGCCTCGTTCAGGCAACCAGCATCAATATTTTTAAGTGCTGTATGAAGTTAATCCTGTATTTTTATGCGAGTGCCATTCTTAGGTGGCGGCACTGAGGATGTGGTCTCCGGCAGGTGTACGTGTTAGTGCGTGCTGCCCATGGGACGCCCTCTCGGCGACACCTCTTCCTGGGGCAGTGTCTGCTGGTAGGGCTGTTGCTGTGCTCGCTCTCAGGGCTTCCCATCGCTCTAACTCCAACACCTCTCTCCTGCGCTGCTACACGGTACACCCAGTCTCCTTATTCTTGCCCCTTAGCAACTGCTGTGCTAGATATATTTTTTTGTTTTGTCAGTGTGCGATTTCATTCCAGCATTCTAGTGCTTGTTTTCCTTGGTTTAAGTGCAATTTATTGGAAATCAGTAAGGAACACGAGTCATTTCTGAGTTGTTTCTTACTGATTGGGTTAATATTCAGCATCAGGGGCGTCGTAAGGGGGGGGCGCCCCCGGTGACACCATTTAGGGGGTGACACTATAGAGCCTCTAAATGTGACACTAATGACCAAAGCCATGCTGCAGCAACCTAAGAAAAATTCTTCGTTTCTATATAGCCTATTTTAGGATTACAGAGTACAAATAGGCCTAAATAGGGGGAAATCATTGATTTTGATGTGATAGATGATTTTGCAGGATTGAAGGCAAGGAAATGAAATATTAGATTCTTTGAGATGTTACCTGTACTCAGTTAAATCGGAACTAGTTTTTTTTCTTTATTTTTCAATTTTTTTCATTGTTGAAGATGAATAAATGTAGGATCTGTAGCCTGTACTCAAAGTGGTATTTGAGTTTTTCCTCATTATTACTACGATTATTTATTTTATCATTAATAAAGTTCGGTTTATGGCCTTTAAACGTTCCCATTGCTAAACATTAGTCACTGGTCATGCAGCAGTGATGTAACTGGAGTTTACTACCCCTATCCCCCCCGCCCTTGAATTTCATGGGGGTGACACCAAAGATGCTGCCCCGGGTGGCACCAACCCTAGCGACGCCTCTGTATCACCATATTGATAGTTGATTGAATATCATTATTTTGTAGCTCTTCTCTAATTTAACTTAATTTCTCAGATACATAATTTTCCATTATTCATATTAATTAGTTGAAGTTGCTTTAGTGTTTCTTTGACTGAATCACGTATTAGTTAAATAATCCTTGGCTGTACTGTAGCAGCAGATTAGAAAATATTTCATTAATTTATGAATTAAATTATTTTTAACAAAGATATAGTACTTAGTCCAATGAAAGTAGTTACTTGCACCCAGAATATCCCCCACTAGAGCTACAGTAGAATTAAAGAGAAACTTTCTTTGTAAAGGTAAGCGAAATGATGATATTTGACCTGATTTCTGAGGATGACCAAAATCTCTGCCATCTAGATTGCTGGATATTGATAGAAGCTTCAGTTATTAGGTACCCAGATGATAATAGCTTCTGATTTTATCCATTATTTTAGGTATTGTTCACATGTTCGTCTTTACACCTTTTGAGTGGTATGCCTTTGTGGGTACCAGCTTTTATGAGTATCAGAGACAGCCACTTGAGTAACATATTTGATGGCGAGAGATTTCATTGCTACAGATTGTTGGTTGGGGTGTCAAGTGCTCTGGTGTTTGCAGCGTTACTAGTAAAGTTTGTGTTCCTCATCTCCTTGAACTCGGGTGTGTACCTGCCAGCCCATTACCAAGGTCTGCTTCTCTTTTTCGTCGTCTTGGTGCAGGTCAGTGCCTCTGCTATTGCTTTTGAGTGTTAAAGGCATGTTGGTTATATTAGAAATTATACTTGATGCTTGTGTACGTACAGTATTTGCATTTAGTTATATTTAGTGATTTAGTTAAAATTATGTAAATAGTCCCAATAAATTGTATTTTGGTATGCATGTGCAGCATTGATGAATGGACAAAAACATTGCTGTGTTCACCATTAAGTAATATATTTCTGTATTAGTAAGAATATGATCACTATTTGCTGTACATTCAAACGTTTTACCGAAAATTGACGAAATTACGCTTTCACGAATTTTGCTGTCAGCTATATTTACGTAAGAGATTTTGCCCAATTTGAGTCCTATTTTAGATCAATTAGTACACTGTTTTTTCCAGTAGACCAAATTCACAGCTATTTCGCTAGGATGTCTTCCATTTTGTCGATTGAGCACAAGAAACTGCCTAATCAACTATTTCAACTGCCCAATAAAGTGATTAGAAATTAGTAATTTGGCCAATTTCACATAAATTTCAAAATATTCTAATTTCAAAATAAGGTTCTGAATAAACTATGCAGACATTCCTGGCACTAAAATAACATTTTCCCTATTCATTAGTTACCTTTCCAGGTTTTACATGTGAATTCCCTTTTCATTTTTTATTCACACATAAGAATAGTTTTACTGTTATGCAATTTTGTAATAATTTATACTTGGAGTGTTTCGGGGGTCAACGCCCCCGTGGCCAGTCTGTGACCAGGCCTCTTGATGGACCAGGACCTGATCAACCAGGCTGTTACTGCTAGCTGCACGCAGTCCAACGTACGACCTACAGCCCGGCTGGTCAGGTACTGACTAGGTGCCTGTCCAGTGCCAGCTTGAAGACTGCCAGGGGTCTGTTGGTAATTCCCCTTAAGTATGCTGGGAGGCAGTTGAACAGTCTCGGGTCCCTGACACTTATTGTATGGTCTCTTAACGTGCTAGCGACACCCCTGCTTTTCATTGGGGGGATGTTGTATCGTCTGCCAAGTCTTTTGCTTTCGTAGCGAGTGATTTTCGTGTGCAAGTTTGATACTAATCCCTCTAGGATTTTCCAGGTGTATATCATCATGCATCTCTCCCGCCTGCATTCTAGGGAGTACAGGTTTAGGAACCTAAAGCATTCCCAGTAATTGAGGCGCTTTATCGCACTTATGCGTGTCGTGAAGGTTCTCTGTACATTTTCTAGGTCAGCAGTTTCTCTCTGCCTTAAGGTGCTGTTAGTGTGCAGCAATATTCCAGCCTAGATAGAACAAGCAGCCTGAAGTGTCATCATGGGCTTGGCATAAGTAATATCAGTGCATTCGTGAACGCATATTAGACCCACCAGTTGGATGTGTATTGGACAAATGACTTGAATTGTTTACTCTTAAATAGCGGCAAAAATCGAACATTTCCACTACTTTGAGCTCAGTTTCAAAGATAAAGATTTTATTTCTTTGCAAAGGTTACAATGTGTAATTACAATTTTGGTTTGCCAAGTACAAAGAAAGCCACAATCATGCTAGGGCATTTCGTTAGCTTTAGTTTAATATCTTTATTATGTACCCCATACCCATCCTGTGGGCAGCAGTCAAAAGATTGCAGAGGTACATAATGGGTCCAGGGACTGGGCCCCAAAATTTTGATAACTGAACAGGTTACAAAGATAATGAACCATCTACATGTCTATACATGGATACAATCGTGAACAAATTACAAAGTATTGAGCCATTCGTACATCCACATCCGGTCACAACTGTAATGAGTTATTAGTGCAAATATTAATTGACTGACACGCACATGTACATACGTACGTGGTAATGCATTATTTACAGTGAGCAAAGTCGGGGTATACACAAATAACCCGCACACAGGAGAGGAGCTTACGACGACGTGTTACCTTGTAAATGGTCCAAGTCGGACTGAAACCTCTGACCGCTGCGGTCAGAGGTCACGTGTGGTCACTGTCCTAAGCTGTCTGGAAATTAGTGTGGGGTGTTACTGAGCAACATGGCCTGCTGTAGTGATTTGGAATCTCGGGTTAGTGTTGAAGGAGGCTCTACTTCAGGAGGAAAATAGGAGGCTGAAATTTCACCTAGATGGGTTTGGGAGCGAGTGTGAGATGGTGAGAGCTGGTGAGGAAAAGGATACCAGCAGTGAGCTACAGAGTTGCAGCTGCTTTAAGTGGCAAGTGGTTCACACTTCAGGAAGAAGGAAGATAAGAAAGGTTAATAGAGAAGATGTGAAGGTGTACTTCAGTGGTTAGTGAGGTTAAAGGCACCACTGACTCCCCTGCTAATTTAGGTAAGAATATTCTAATTGTAGGAGATTCTCAGGTAAGATATACGGACTGTGCTTTTTGTAACAGATAGGAAGGTCAGACGGAAGGAGTGCCTCCCAGGAGCTGGTGTTGGTGACGGTCAGCAGGTTGGATATGTCGGGTAATGGAAACAATCCCATTATCTGTCTTAGTGCTAGTGGAAATGACATCAGGAAGGGCAGGAGACAGGAGCTGCTGGATAAGTACAGGTCAGCCATAGAAGTTGTCAGGTCTACCTGGAGTTTACCTGGAGAGAGTTTCGGGGGTCAACGCCCCCGCGGCCCGGTCTGTGACCAGGCCTCCTGGTGGATCAGCGCCTGATCAACCAGGCTGTTGCTGCTGGCTGCACGCAAACCAACGTACGAGCCACAGCCCGGCTGATCAGGAACTGACTTTAGGTGCTTGTCCAGTGCCAGCTTGAAGACTGCCAGGGGTCTGTTGGTAATCCCCCTTATGTGTGCTGGGAGGCAGTTGAACAGTCTCGGGCCCCTGACACTTATTGTATGGTCTCTTAACGTGCTAGTGACACCCCTGCTTTTCATTGGGGGGATGGTGCATCGTCTGCCAAGTCTTTTGCTTTCGTAGTGAGTGATTTTCGTGTGCAAGTTCGGTACTAGTCCCTCTAGGATTTTCCAGGTGTATATAATCATGTATCTCTCCCTCCTGCGTTCCAGGGAATACAGGTTTAGAAACCTCAAGCGCTCCCAGTAATTGAGGTGTTTTATCTCCGTTATGCGCGCCGTGAAAGTTCTCTGTACATTTTCTAGGTCGGCAATTTCACCTGCCTTGAATGGATGTCTAGGGCAATTGGTATAAATTGCTGGCTAAACAGGTACTGCAAGGAACTTGCAATCCCATTCATTGATAACTGGGACAGATTCTATGGCAAGGATATATGTATGCAAGGGATGGGGTTCATATCTCTGGGGTTGGAGTGGTTGCATTAGTCAGTTTGATTGAGGGGGTCATTGATGACTTGTCTAGGAATTTAAACGGATAGATTATAGAGGTATGGGTGTTTGTGGGAA
Organism: Cherax quadricarinatus; assembly: GCF_026875155.1. NCBI lineage: Eukaryota > Metazoa > Arthropoda > Malacostraca > Decapoda > Parastacidae > Cherax > Cherax quadricarinatus. The sequence goes on along the minus strand of NC_069440.1, from coordinate 11,148,017 downwards.
ACAATCAGGTTGAAAACATCAGATATTACCAGGATCCCCCAGGGATATGTTTAAAAGACAATATTCAAAATAAGCCTAGGTAGTAGGTTGGTAGACAGCAACCGCCTAAGAGAGGTACTACTGTCCCGCCAAGTGAGTGTAAAATGAAAGCCTGTAATTGTTTTACATGATGGTAGGATTGCTGGTGTCCATTTTTCTGTCTCGTGAACATGCAAGATTTCAGGTACATCTTGCTACTTCTACTTACACTTAAGTCACACTACACATACGTGTACAAGCATATATATACACGCTCACCTCTGGGTTTTCTTCTGTTTTCTTTCTAGTTCTTATTCTTGTTTATTTCCTCTTATCTCCACGGGGAAGTGGAACAGAATTCTTCCTCCGTAAGCCATGCGTGTTGTAAGAGGCGACTAGAATGCCGGGAGCAAGGGGCTAGTAACCCTATTCTCCTGTATATATTACTAAATTTAAAAGGAGAAATTTTTGTTTATTTTGGGCCACCCCACCTCAGTGGGATGAGGCTGGTATGTTGAAAGAAGAAAGATTCAGAATAAAGTTGCTAGTAAAGGCAAAGCAATTACTCAACAGAGATAGAGGGCAACGAGTGACTAGCTGCCTTAAGGTTTACTATACAGATAGTAGGAGTCTGAGAAATAAGATAGATGAGTTAAGATTACTTGCAAGTGCAGGTAATATAGATATTACTGCTATAACAGAGCTCTGGTTCGACTTGAAAGATAAAGAAATGCCTTCTGAATGCAACACAGGGTTATAAACTATTCCACACTGATAGTCAACAGAAAGGGTGGTAGAGTGGTGATGTATGTCAGAGATAATTTAAATTGCTGTTAGACAGGATGTAAGATTAGAAACATCGGACACAGAATCTGTTTGGCTACAGTTTCTCAAAGGTCGTGAAAAATTAATTTTGGGTGTGATTTATAGGCCCCCAAGCCTTGATAGGGAGTGTGGTAGGCTGCTGTGGAACGAAATTCATGTGTCTAGATATGAAAATGTTGTGCTAATGGGAGATTTTAACTTTAGACAAATTGATTGGAACAATGTGACAGGAAATATCGAGTCTAGTGACTTTCTTGATACGGTTCAAGACTGCTTTTTAAAATAGTTTGTGACAATCAACTAGAGGAAACAATCTGCTTGACTTGGTTCTTGCCAACAAAGAATCACTAGTTAATAATCTTAATGTTAGTGATGAGCTAGTGGAAAGCAGTCACAAATCACTTAGTTTCAATGCATCATGGAATTGCCCAGATAACCGCAATCAAGTCGCTGTCCCAGATTTCTGCTTGGCTGACTAAATGGGTATGAGAAATTACCCGAGTGGGCTAAATTGATATAAGTTTACTGTGTGTCAGGTAGGTAGAGTTGGTTGCCAATATGACTTATTTCAGAGCATAGTACTGGCTGCCCAGATGACTTTTGTCCCAAGTAGGGAAATTAGATCTAACAGAAATGATCCCAGATGGATAAAGATTAAAACATCTCATTGATCAAAAGAAAGGCATATATAGGCTTATCAAAAGAGGAAGAGCAGTTAAGAAATCAATATATTCGGTTAGAGAGAAATAAAAAAAGGAATAGGAAAAGCAAAAAGGGATTACACGAGGCTTAAGTCGCAAGGGATTAAAGACTAACCCAAAAGGGTTCTTTCAGGTATACAGAAGTAAGATTAGGGACAAGATAGGCCCACTTAAGAGTAACTCGGGTCAGATCACTGACAGTGATAAGGAAATGTGTGAACTTTTCAATATCTACTTCCTCTGTTTTTACTCAGGAAGATACTAGCGAAATTCCAGAAATAATAAACTACGTAGAACAGGACAATAATAAACCATGTACGATTAGGGTAACTAGTGACATGGTCCTCAGACAAATAGAGAAATTAAAACTTAACAAATCCCCAGGCCCTGATGAACTGTTTGCAAGGGTTTTAAAGGAATGTAAAGAGGAACTTAGTATACCTTTGACTAATCTTTTCAATAAAAAACATAACGAAGGAACACTGCAGAAGGCCTACTGGCCCATGCGAGGCAGGTCCAAGTCTCCTACCGGCTTAAGCCAGTGCACGCAACCTAGTCAGGTCAGATCACATTGACTTAAGGGAGGAACACGGCAACCGTCCTCGTAGCACAAGCTATCAGGTCCAACTCACACCCACCCACATCCACTCATGTATTTATCCAACCTATTTTTAAAGCTACACAACGCTCTGGCCTCTATAAGTGTACTTTGGAGTTTGTTCCACTCATCCACAACTCTATTACCAAACCAGTACTTTCCTATATCCTTCCTGAATCTGAATTTTTCCAACTCAAAACCATTGCTGCGAGTCCTGTGTAGGCTAGATATTTTCAGCACACTATTTACATCCCCTTTATTTATTCCTGTCTTCCATTTATACACCGCAATCATATCCCCCCTAATTCTACGTCTTTCTAGAGTGCAGATTCAGGGCCCTTAGTCTATCTTCATAGGGAAGGTTTCTGATACATGGGATCAACTTTGTCATCCTCCTTTGTACATTTTCCAGAGCATTTATATCCATTCTGTAATACGGTGACCAAAACTGTGCAGCATAATCTAAATGAGGCCTAACCAAGGATGTCTAGTTGAAGAACAACCTGAGGACTCCTATTATTTAAGCTTCTTGATATGAAGCCAAGGATTCTATTAGCTTTATTGCGAACACTTATGCACTGTTGTCTTGGTTTCACATTACTGCTAACCAGAACTCCTAAATCTTTTTCGCAATCCGTAATATTAAGATCTACATTATTTAGTTTATATGTGTCATGGTTATTGTCCTGTCCAACATTTAGAACTTTGCATTTGTCTATATTAAACTGCATCTGTCACTTCTCCGACCATTGCATCAGTCTATTCAAATCTTCCTGGAGTGCTCTAATGTCCTCGTCAGAATGAATTCGACGGCCTATTTTGGTGTCATCGGCAAACTTGCTGATGTCGCTCTTTATGCCCTCATCTATGTCGTTTATGTAGATTGTGAACAGCAGGGGGCCCAACACTGACCCCTGCGGAACATCGCTCGTGACGCTTCCCCACTCTGATTTCTCCCCATTTATGCAAACTCTCTGCTGCCTATTTGTCAACCATGCCTCTATCCAGGAAAAATTTCTCCTCCTATTCCATGTGCCTTAATTTTCCTCAATAGTCTCTGATGTGGGACCCTGTCAAAAGCCTTACTGAAGTCCATATACACAATATCATATTCATTACCATGATCTACCTCCTCAAATACCTTAGTGAAAAAAGTTAATAAATTCGTAAGGCAGGAACGCCCCTTTGTAAAACCATGCTGAGATTCGTTGATTAATTTATGCTTTTCAAGGTGGCTACGAACTGCCTCGGCAATTATTGATTCCATAAATTTTCCCACTATGGAGGTTAGGCTTATTGGTCTATAGTTCGAAGCTAAGGACCTGTCACCTGTTTTGAAAATAGGTATCACATTTGCCATTTTCCACTTATCTGGCACCATGCCAGTTTGTAGTGATGAAAAGATTAGCCAAAGGTTTGCTAGGCTCCACTTTACATTCCTTTAGAACCCTTGCATACAGTTCATCAGGGCCTGGGGATTTGTTAGGTTTTAATTTATCTATTTGCCTAAGGACCATGTCACTTGTGACCCTAATCGTGCACAGTTTATTATCGTCCTGTTCTACATAATTTATCATTTCTGGAATATCGCTGGTATCCTCCTGTGTAAAAACTGAGAGGAAGTATGTGTTAAAAATTCTACACATTTCCTTATCACTGTCAGTGAGCTGACCCGAGGAACTTTTGAGTGGGCCTATCTTGTCCCTGATCTTACTTCTGTATACCTGAAAGAATCCTTTTGGGTTAGTCTTCGATTCTCTTGCAACTTTAACCTCATAATCTCTTTTTGCTTTTCTAATTCCCTTTTTTATTTCTCTTTAACTGAGTATATCGATTTCTTAATTGCCTCTCTGCTCTTTTGATTTGCCTATATATGCCTCTTTTTTGACCAATCAGATATTTTAATCTATTGTTCATCCATTTAGGATCATTTTTGTTTGATCTGATTTCCCTATTTGGAACATAATTTGACTGAGCAGCTAGAACTATGCCCTGGAAAGTGTCATATCGGCAACCATCACCACCTACCTGACCCTTAGTCAGGTCATTCCAGTTAGCCCACCTAAGTAATTTTTCAGTCCTACGAAATCAGCCAAGCGAAAGTCAGGAACAGAGACTTGATTGCCATTATTAGGGGAATTCCATGATATATTAAAACTGAGTGATTTGGGATCACTTTCCCCAAGCTCATCATTAACCTCAAGATTATTATTGTTTCCCTACTGGCAAGAACCAAGTCAAGGAGGTTATTTCCCCTAGTTGGCTCTGTCACAAACTGTTTTAAAAAACAATCCTGGATCGTATCAAGAAAGTCACCTGACTCTAAATTTCCTGTCAAATTGCTCCAGTCAATCTGTCTATAGTTGAAATCTCCCATTAGCACATTTTCGTATGTAGATGCCTTACGAATTTCGTCCCATAGAAGTTTACTGCACTCCCTATCAAGATTTGAGGCCCTGTAAATCACACCCAAAATTAGTTTTTCTCGGCCCTCGAGAAGCTGTAACCGAACAGATTCAGTGGCTGACTCTTTTAATTTTATATTTTGTCCAGCATACATAAGGGGGATTACCAACAGGCCCCTGGCAGTCTTCAAGCTGGCACTGTACAAGCACCTAAAGTCGGTTCCTGATCAGCCGGGCTGTGGCTCGTACGTTGGTTTGCGTGCAGCCAGCAGCAACAGCCTGGTTGATCAGGCTCTGATCCACCAGGAGGCCTGGTCTCAGACCGGGCCGCGGGGGCGTTGACCCCCGGAACTCTCTCCAGGTAAACTCCAGGTATGTATGCTGAGAGGCAGTTGAACAGTCTCGGACCCCTGACACTTATTGTATGGTCTCTTAACGTGCTAGTGACACCCCTGCTTTTCATTGGGGGGATGTTGCATCGTCTGCCAAGTCTTTTGCTTTCATAATGAATGATTTTCGTGTGCGAGTTCGGTACTAGTCCCTCTAGGACTTTCCAGGTGTATATAATCATGTATGTCTCCCGCCTGCGTTCCAGCGAATACAGGTTTAGGAACCTCAAGCGCTACCAGTAATTGAGGCGTTTTATCTTCGTTATGCGCGCCGTGAAGGTTCTCTGTACATTTTCTAGGTCAGCAATTTCACCTGCCTTGAAAGGTGCTGTTAGTGTGCAGCAATATTTCAGCCTAGATAGAACAAGTGACCTGAAGAGTGTCATCATGGGCTTGGCATCCCTAGTTTTGAAGGTTCTCATTATCCATCCTGTCATTTTTCTAGCAGATGCGATTGATACAATGTTATGGTCCTTGAAGGTGAGATCCTCCATCATGATCACTCCCAGGTCTTTCACGTTGGTTTTTCGCTCTATTTTGTGGCTAGAATTTGTTTTATACTCTGAAGTTTTAATTTCCTCATGTTTACCATATCGGAGTAATTGAAATTTATCATTGTTGAACTTCATATTGTTTTCTGCTGCCCATTGAAATATTTGGTTGTCTGCCTGGAGCCTTGCAGTGTCTGCAATGGAAGACAGTCATGCAGATTTGGGTGTCATCTGCAAAGGAAGACATGGTGCTGTGGCTGACACCCTTGTCTGTCAGATATGAGGATGAGGAACAAGATGGGAGCTAGTACTGTGCCTTGCGGAACAGCTTTTCACCGTAGCCACCTCAGACTTTACTCTGTTGACTACTACTGTGTTCTGTTTGTGAGGAAATTATAGACCCATCTACCAACTTTTCCCATTATTCCTTCAACATGCATTTTGTGCGCTATTACGCCATGGTCACACTAGTCGAAGTGCAGTGAAGAGCCCCAGAGGATATTAATTTTTATCGAGGGCTGTATATATTAGTTCAAGCATTTGTATAATAGCTTCATTCGTACTTTTTTTGGGTCTAAACCCAAACTGGCATGGGCTAAGTTTGTTGTTGGATATAAGGTAGGAGTAAATTTTTTTTTTTTTTTTTTCAAATATTTTAGAAAGTAAGGGAAAGTTTCATATAGGTCTATAGTTGTTCAAATTGGTTGGATCACCACCTTTGAGGATCGAGGTAACTCTTGCTGTCTTGAGTATGGATGGGAAGGTTGATAACTCTACGGATTTGTTAAACAGTGTTGCAATAATGGGTGACAGCACATGACCAGCTTTTTTATATATAAATGGTGGCAAGTTATTTAGGTCTCCTGCTTTGTTTTTTAATGATTTAATGATGAGTGAGACTTCAGTAGAATTAGTTGGAGCTAAATAGAGTATTTGGGTAGTTGCCAGTGAGGTTGTCTTTCGGCCGGGTGTGTGAGCTAGGAATTTTACTTGCTATCTTTGATCCTACAGTAGAGAAGAAGACATAATATTTGTTGGCCAAGTCTATAGGCTGTATGTGTTTCCTAGAGCCCAAAATTTTGGAGAGGGTTTGCCAGTTACTTTTCATATCACCTATTTCAATAAATCTATTTTCGTAATACATTTGCTTTGATTTTCGTATTAGTTTTGTGAGTATTGATGTGTATTGTTTAGCCAGTTCTTGAGTAATCAGGCCTAATCTGAACAGTTTTTCAAGTTGGTGCTTTTTATCAATAGATTTGAGGATATTTGTTAGCCATGGCACATAGTGTTCAAGATAGTGACCATATGCCTGACCACATAATTTGCATTTAGCCTGATAATCGTCTGTCTCTCCCAAACTGCCAGTACTCATAAGCAAGCCTAAGCCTGGCCACTACATCAGTCAGTCTGTTCACATTGCAGGTTGCTCCATAAACATTATTATTATTATTATTAATTATTATATCTTTATTTACTAAAAGTATGCAGGCCTAGGTAACATCAATAACATACTACTATTTATTTATTTATTTTTATTTTGTCTTTGCAAACAGTACATTGAGATTTTGTATTTACAATAGTGGGTTGCAATACAAAGGGAGCCTCTTTTATGCCTAGGCATTATGGACCAACTTAACATTATTGGCTTAGTCTACTTAACACTAAGGAGTATATCATAGTTGTACAGTAGAATATTAATTATAAATGAATCAAAATTTGTATAATACAAAGATATATTTATATTCTAAAATGCTTTTGTGAAAACAATGATTCAATTATATTCCTGTCAACAATGGATAAAAGGTTCAATGTGATTGTTTCAGTTATGATGTGGGAGTACATAGGTGAGTAAATGTGTACTGAGTATTTAGCATTTAGTCTAGGGTGATTAAGTTGCTTTTGAGAAGTCTTAAATTGATTTTCAGACTGGGTTACTTTAATATCTTCTGGTAATGAATTCCATATTTTGGGGCCCTTTATGTGCATAGTTTTTACACAATGTGATATGGACACAAGGTATATCAAAGAGATCTGTGTCTTGTGTTGTGGTCATGTGTCCTGTTTAGGTTGGCGAGGAGAAGTTTGAGTGGGGGGTTTATATTTGCATGTATTGTTCTGTGTATGTAGTAGGCACATGAATAAGTATGGATGTTCCTAATGGTGAGCAGATTCAGACTTTTGAAATTTGGTGGAGTATGCTGGCGGGAGTGGGAATTTATCATTCTTACTGCTGCCTTTTGCTGGGTTATTAGAGGTTTTAGGCGATTGGATGTTGTTGATCCCCATGCACAAATTCCATATGTAAGATAAGGGTATATGAGTGCCAGGAGAGCTGATTGTGGAACGTAGTACCTTATCTTTGATAGTATGCCTACAGTCCCTTTGGGATTTGCTTGGTGAAATTTTTGTATATGTGTCTGGAATTAAGGCTACTGTCAAGGTGGAAAATCCTAGGAATTTTCCATCTGTGAGTCTTGGGGACTGATGATCCATTTAGGTTTTTATGTTATTGGATCATTTGCAGCTTTGTTTCCAAATGAATGTAATAGGATTTATCAGTGTTCAGGTAAGTTTTATTAGTCATCACGAGGCAGATATTATTCGGAATTTTGATTCAGCTGACTGTGTTTGCTAGTATGACTGGGTTTGGGTGGGAAAAGACATTGTAGTGTCATCTGCAAATAATATGGGTTTGAGTAGCCGTGATACATTCGGTAGATCATTGATGTAGATGAGAAAGAGGAGTGGTCCAAGGACGCTTCCTTGTGGGACTCCTACTGTGATTGGTTGGGTGGAAGAGTTTGCATCATTTGCATACACATATTGAGTTCTGTTACTAAGGTATAACTTTAGGTAGTTGAGGGAGTGGCCTCTGATACCATAGTGCATTAATTTGGAGTACAGCAGTTCATGGTCGACTGTATCGAAAGCTTTACATAAATCAACGAAAATGCCCAGCGGGACTTCTTTCTTTTCAAGTGTGGTATATATTAGTTCAAGCATGTGTATGATAGCATCATTTGTGCTTTTATTATTCCTGAATCCAAACTGACAAGGGTTTAATATGTTGTGTGAAACGAGGTAGGAATAGATCCGTCTATGAATTAATTTTTCAAAGATTTTAGAGAGCAGTGGTAAGTTAGATATTGGTCTATGGTTATTCAAGTCAGCTTGGTCACCTCCTTTAGCGGCTTTATAGAAAGCCGCTTGTTATACAGAGCATTTCGGGCAAATTAGGTCAGTTTTGTCCCAGGATGCTACCCACACCAGTCGACTAACTCCCAGGTACCCATTTTACTGATGGGGAACAAAGACAACCGGTGTAAAGAAACATGCCCAATGTTTCTACCCTCACTGGGAATCGAACCCAGGCCCTTGTCATGTGAAGTGAGAGCTTTAGCCACCAGGCCACAGGGCACTTGTTATGTGGGTTATAGATCTACTCAGACTTCTAACTGCATTCCTGTAACATTAATTTTCATTATTTACTTCTCTCCTAATATTGTGCTTTTGGCATGTACACCCAGCTACTATATTCCTTTGTACAATTGTTTTTTTTTTTATTATTATTAACACATCGGCCAATTCCCACCGAGGCAGGGTGGCCCGAAAAACTTTCATCATTCACTCCATCACTGTCTTGCCAGAGGGGTGCTTTACACTACAGTTATAAAACTGCAACAGTGACACCCCTCCTTCAGAGTGCAGACACTGTACTTCCCATCTCCAGGACTAGAGTCCAGCCTGCCGGTTTCCCTGAATCCCTTCATGAATGTTACTTTGCTTGCACTCCAACAGCACTCCAACAGCACTCCAAGTATTAAAAACCATTTGTCTCCATTCACTCCTATCAAATACTCACGCATGCTTGCTGCAAGTCCAAGCCCCTCACACACACAACCTCCTTTACCCCCCTCCCTCCAACCTTTCCTTGGCCAACCCCTACCCCATCTTTCCTCCACTACAGATTTATACTCTTGAAGTCATTGTTTTGTTCCATTCTCTCTACATGTCCAAACCACCTCAGCAACCCCTCCTCAGCCCTCTGTATATTAGTTTTGGTAATCCCACCTCCTCGTAATTTCCAGACTTCGAATTCTCTGCATTATATTCACACCACACATTCCCCTCAGGCATGACATCACCACTGCCTCCAGCCTTCTCCTCGTTGCAACATTCACCACCCATGCCTCACACCCATGTAGGAGTGTTGGTATAACTATACTCTCATACATTCCCCTCTTTGCTTCCACAGACAAAGTTCTTGGTCTCCACAGACTCCTCAGTACACCACTCACCCTTTTCCCCTCATCAGTTCTGTGATTCACCTTATCCTTCATAGACCCAGCTGCTGACATGTCCACTCCTAAATATGTATCTGAATACATTCACCTCTTCCATACTCTCTCCCTCCAATCTGATACCCAATCTTTCATCACCTAATTTTTTTTTTTATCCTCGTCACCTTACTCTTTCCTGTATTCCTATATCCTCTGCAGCTTCTCTTCAGAATCTCCCAAAAGCAGTGTCATCAACAAAGAGCAACTGTGACATCTCCCACTTTGTGTTATTCTTTATCTTTTAACTCGCACCTCTTGCCAAGACCCTCGCATTCACTTCTCTTACAACCCCACCTTTAAATATATTGAACAACCACGGTGACATCACACATCCTTGTCTAAGGCATACTTTTACTGAGAAATAATCTCCTCTCCTACATTTTTAAAACTTGTAAAACTTGTAAAAATTTAAAAGAAAAAGGGATTATTACAGTACAGATACATACATACATAGCATACATACAGAGGTACAAAAAAAATACAGGTAAGAGCAGCATGCCAAAGCCACTTATATGCATAGCATTACGGGCTGGCCTAAAATTAACTTAAGATTAACTAAGCAATGATGAAATCAGTGATAAGACATTATTGTAAACAGATAACTATAAAGCACAAATGAGTATTACAAAGACAGGTCATATGGTTGCATGCATTGCTGTTCATTCAGTAGAATGGAGTATTCTGTTAGGTAGTGTATTTAAAAAAATAACAGTTAGATTGGGTCCTAGGTTTAACATTTATGTGATATAATTGTGAGTAACATTTTGGATATACAATTTATAAGGTTCAGTTATTCAGTATTTATTTGGTTTTGAGTAAGTGAACTTTGAGAAGAGACTTGAATTTATAAACAGGTAGTGTTTCTTTTATATTTACAGGTAATGAATTCCAGATTTTAGGGCCTTTTATGTGCATTGAGTTTTTGCATAGCGTGAGACCGGGTGTGGAAGTGTGAATTGCTCATTACTCTATAATTTGTTCATGATTGTAGCCAAAGTATAAACGTAAGTAACCATTCTACAGAATTCATTACCTTTGTAACTTGTGAGCTCATTACCTTTGTACCTAGTTCAGCTATCAAAACTTTGGGGGCCCAGTCCCTGGACCCATTACGTACCTCTGTAATCTGTAAATACCTTTGTAACTTGTCATGATTGTGACCAGACTTACCTGGAGTTCATTACCTTTGTAAATTGTGAGTTCATTACCTTTGTAAATTGTGAGTTCATTACCTCTGTAACTTGCTCAGCTATCAAAACTTTGGAGTCCAGTCCCTGGACCAATTATGTACCTCTGTAATCTTTTGACTACCGCCCACAGGATGGGTATGGGGTGCATAATAAACATATTAAACTAATTAACTGAGATGGACACGAGGAACATCAAAGAGTGATCTGTGCCTTGTGTTATGGTCATGTGTTCTGTTGAGGTTGGCAAGGAGATGTTTGAGGGGAGGGTTAATATCAGAGTTAAGTGCTCTATGTATGTAATAGGTGCAATAATAAGTATGGATGTTTTGTATGGTGAGTAGGTTGAGTGTTTTGAATATTGGTGGAGTGTGTTGCCTGTAGTGAGAATTTGTTATTCTAACTGCAGCCTTTTGTTGGGTAATTAGTGGTTGAGATGGTTAATTGTTGTTGAGCCCATGCACAAATTCCATAGGTGGAGATAGGGGTAAATAAGAGTGATAAAGGCCAGGAGGGCTGACTGTGGAACATTAGTACCGTATCTTCGATAGTATGCCTACAGTCTTGGAAATTTCTTAGAAATTTGTTGTATATGTGTATCGAAATTTGAGTCTATTATCGAGGTGGATTCCTAAGTAATTTTCCCCTCTGTATAGCTTGTGTGATTAGGTGTGTATCACGTTGTATCGTTATGTTAAGAGGACATTCCCTGTGGAGCTCTGTTACTCAGTAACAACTGATACTTGAAGAGTTAGTTTTGTCAATGTTTAAGTGTAAGTTTTAGATCCTCATCCAGGTAGATTTTTTCTGCTAATTCGGTGTTTACAGTATGGTGCCGCTAGCGTGATGGGCTCGGTGAGAGAAGACGTATGTAGTGTCAATACGCAAAAATGTGAGGTTTGAGTAATTTACGAAGCATTGGTAGGTGATTTATGTATGGAGAAAGAAAGAGGGCAAGGACACTTCCCTGTGGGAACCACTGTAATTGGTTTGTGCGGAAGAGCTTGCCCATTTGCGTACACATATTGGCTTCTTTGCTGAGGTAAGACTTGAGTAATTGAGGGAGTGCCCTCTAATACCATAGTGTACAATTTCTGTGAGCAAGATGTCAACTGTTATACCAAAGCTTTATGTAAGTCATGAAGATCCCCAGAGGACTTCTTTTTCTCTATTGCAGTGTATTATAGTTCAGCTGTGTATAAGGGACGATCATTAGTATTTTTATTAGGCAGCTGATCCAATTGGTCAGGGTTGAGAAATGTTTTGGGAGAAGAGTTAGATTCGTTTTGAGGATTATATTATTTCGAAGGATTTTTGAGAGGGTGATGTAATTGGATATTGGCCAAAGTTATTCAATCTGTTTGGTCTCCTCCTTTTGGATCGGGGTGACCCTTGCTATTTTGAGAACTGTAAGGGAAGTGAGGATTCAATGGATTTGGTTACAGAGTGTTGCAATGATTGCGATAGTACTTGTGACGCTTTTTTGTATATAAGGTTGGTATAATTTTTAAATCTCTGCCTGTTTTTCAGTGCGTTGATAATAAGGGAGACTTCGGTATGGGTTAGTCGGAGCTAGGAACAGTGTGTTCGGGTAGTTCAGTTAGGTAGTCGTTTGGTGGGTATCTGACTTGGGATTTTATTGGCAAGGTTTTGACCTATATTGGAGAGAAATCATTGAGTCGTTTGCTGTTTCTGTTGGTGGAGTTGGGTTCATCTGATTTGCTAATTTTATTTCGCTATGTCGTGATATCTTTTTTTGGTTCCTTAAGAATTTCTGATAGGGTCTTCAGTCTTTTAATCACTCGTAAGTTGGATAATCTGTTCTCATAATCAATTTTTTGTGCCCTCTATCAGGCTGGTTAGGATTGCGAGTTAACGTTTTTTGGGTCTCTGGTTATGTGACCCATCTGTACTGTTTCATATCGGTGTCTTGTATTTTAAGGATTTGAGAATAGCTGGGTGTGCAGGCTGTTCGTCCCTCATAGCTGTCATTCTGTTTAGTTTTTTTAGGGCAGTGCTTGTATAAAGGTATTGGGTCCTTTTTTAGAAATATTAAAACATCGTCAATATTGTATGATTTCTAGCTCATGTGCAGTCAAGTTTGTTACTGCTGTTGTGAATTATTAATGCTCCTCATGGTGAAGTCAGAAGTGACTTTTAGTAGTGTCTTGAGGGTATTTTACCAAGATTATGAGGAAAGTAGGGTAGTGGTCTGTGGTATAATCTGAATTATCCTGATTTTAAATGGGGATATGGTGTTGGTCCAGATGTGGTCAAGTGGAAACTAGTCTCTGTAACTCTTGTAGGTTGTTACTTTGGTAGCAACATGCAGTTGCTCATTGTGTTTGTGAATTCAGTAACGTGTGGGTCTGGTCTCTGCAGGAGATTTATATCTGAAGTCACCTGAGATAGAAGTGCTTTGTTCATGCGTGCACAGTTATCTATTCCTGGGCCTTTTTGACTAATTGGTAATGTTTGATTGTGGAACTCTGTAGATGTTTATCACTGTGAGAGGTTTTTGTAGGTATTGGATTTGAATTTAGCTTTATAGTCATTCCATGTTATCCTTGTGCAAAGTATTAGTGATACATTCTAGTGGTCTGATAGTATATAGAGTGCCACCCCCTTGTTGGTCTGGCCTACAGGTGTATGGCTGTGTAACCAGGAATGGCATAGACATCTGTAGTATCAGGCTTTAGCCAGGTTTCAGTTAGTGTAATGGACATATTGGCATGCAAGGAATTTAGGTCATCATAATGCTTGCTTAAAGATCTGATATTGTAGTTAAAGATAGTTATGTTGTTGGCTCTGAGAAGTGCCTTTGATTGTTCTGCTGTGTAGTAATTACAGTAACTGTTTGAATCATTTAAGTCATTAAATAAGAGGTTGGTATCAGGATCAATGCTTGTAATCATAAGATTTGTAGTGAATCTATAGTTAGAATTAAGTAAAAAATAAAGTAAATATTCTAAAGCTAAAAAAAAAATAGCACCTGAATTATTTAACAAATGTAAAGATAATGAGCTAAGGTAGTTTTTTAAAGCTAAAATAAAGGAGACAATATAAAAGGGACTAAAATAATTTGTGGTGAACAAATAGTGATGATCAAATAATGGAGCTTGGGAATATGATAGTAATAATAATAATAATAATAATAATAATAATAATAATAATAATCTTTATTTACTACAAGTACATGTACATGGTATACAGTCCTAGCTGGCAACAATGACATACTACTACTTAGAAAGCCACTTGTTATGCTGAGCATCTCGGGCAAATTAGGTCAGTGTCCCAGGATGCGACCCACACCAGTCGACTAACACCCAGGTACCCATTTTACTGATGGGGAACATAGACAACAGGTGGAAAGAAATACACCCAATGTTTCTACTCTGGCTGGGAATCGAACCCAGGCCCTCGCCGTGTGAAGCAAGAGCGTTAACCACCAGGCCACCAGAGCCTGGTAGTACTTTAAAAGTAATTCTTTAAAGTTAGAATTATAATATAAAATTATAATATAAAAGGGACTAATATAAGTTGTGGTGAACAATAAAGTGGTAATCAAATAAATGAGCTTTGGAGTATAATGGCAAAATAGTGAACTAATTAACTTTAGCACCTGAGAATAGCACCTTGATTATTTTAACAATTGTGAATATGAGCTAAGGTAGTTATATAGAGCTAAAATAAAGGAAAAAAAAATATGTAAGGGACTACAATTAAGTAATGGTAAACAAGTTAAATGGACAGATAGTCACTATGAAATAATATTGGTTTAGGAGTAAGATCTGATTTGTAATATTAAATAAGTTGAGCAGTTTATTGCACAATAAAAAGTAAAAAAATAATGAGGTAGTTGGTACTAGCTAGCAAAAGATAGTTTTGGTACTTGCAAAAAAGTAATTGGAATATACACTAATTGCACACACAATAAAAAGTGACTAAAAAAACAAGTAGTGGTAAACAAAATTAAATGGACAGGTAAGAACAATGAATAATATTAATTTGGAGTAAGATTTGACTTGTAACATAAAATTATGAGCAATTAATAGCAGTAAGAAAGAAGTAAAAAAGTATTGGAGGTAGTTAGCATTAGCTTGTGATGAAAAAAATAATAAAAATAATAATGCACAATATAATAGTAAGGTACACTATATGCACCACACGTATATATGTATTAAGGGCACTTATCTAATCTGTTACAGAAATGACAGCTTTTCTAAGGAAGGTAGAGAAATCGTGTTCGTTTGAGATAGTATATTGTTGTCCTGTTGATGTTTTCCTTACTAGTATTTTCCCATCTCGCATGAAACACTGATGTATTTTGTTTTCCTGTTTAAGTTTTCTCAGCCTGAACAGAAGGTTTTGACGTTTTCTTGTTAGACGCTCATTTATGTACACTCCATTTTTCATTGTAAAATCACATACTCTAACCTGAGCCACACTATCCTTGTAAAGACTCTTCACTGCTTTCAGTAACCTACCTCCTATCCATACACCTGCAACATCTGCCACATTGCCCTCCTATCCACCCTGTCATACACCTTTTCCAGATCTGTAAATGCCACAAAAATCTCTTTACCCTTATCTAAATACTGTTCACTTGTTTCACTGTAAACACCTGGTCCACACACCCCCTACCTTTCCTAAAGCCTCCTTGTTCATCTGCTATCCTACTGTCTTACTCTTAATTCTTTCAATAATGACTACCATACACTTTACCAGGTATACTCGACAGACTTATTCTCCTATAATTTTTGTGCTCTTTTGTCCCCTTTACCTTTATATGAAGGAATTATGCATGCTTTCTGCCAGTCCCTAGGCACCTTACCCTCTTCCATACATTTATTAAATAAACACACTAACTACTCCAAAACTATAACCCCACCTGCTTTTAACATTTCTATCTTTATCCCCTCAATCCCAGCTGCCTTACCCTCTTTTCATTCTACCCACTGCCTCAAAAACTTCCCCCACACTCACAACTGGCTCTTCCTCACTCCTACAGGATGTTATTCCTCCTTACCCTATACACAAAATCACAGCTTCCCCATCTTCATCAACATTTAACAGTTCCTTAAAATATTCTCTCCATCTTCCCAATACCTCTTAACTCTCCATTTAATAACTCTCTTCTATTTTTAACTGTCCGATCCATTTGTTCCCAAGGCTTCCTCAACTTATTAATAACATCTCACCCACTCTCTCATTTGCTCTTTTTACTCCTTGTGACCAAATAAGATTGTAAAGGCGTAATAGGACTGCAAGGGCTGACTGATGTAAATGTTGTAGCATACGAATATGAATGTCGTCGGGCCCAGCTGCCGATGATCGACAAGCTGAGTGTGTTGCCTCCAGTTCTTGAAGTGTAAAAGGCACATTATACTGTTCTTCTTTGAGAGAATAAAAGTCCAAGGGTGCTAACTCTCTGGCAGACTTTGAGGAAAGAAATGAGGGGCATAGATGGAGTCCCTGAGAAATACGGACTAGTGGGTTTGCTATATCAACACCGGCAACCCGCAGAACAGGAGCCGGGTCAGGAGAATATTTACCACTCAGTTTTCGTACTTTTTTCCAGACTGCACTCATAGAGGAAGCAGAGGTGATGGTGGAGACATAATCTCGCCAGCAAGTGCATTTAGCGTCACGGATGACACGGCGAGCGATCGCACGCTTCTGTTTAAAATCAAGGAGTCGCTCTGTGGTTCTATTGTACCGGTACCTGCCCCATGCAGCGCGTTTCAAACGTACTGCACGAGCACAAGCAGGAGACCACCAAGGCACGCATTTCTGAGAATGCCTGCCCGAAGTTTGGGGTATAGAATGAGAAGCTGCGGTGAAAACAGAGGACGAGAAGAGGTGTAAAAGCTCATCGATGGAGGACGAAGAAGGAACCTCTTTAAAAACAGTTAGGTGTGAGTAAAGGTTCCAATTTGCCAGATTAAATTGCCAGCGTGGGGTGCGAAGAGGTGGCGAATATGAAGGGGAAGTAAGAATGATTGGGAAATGATCACTGTCATGTAAGTCCGGGAGAACAGACCAAATGAAGTCTAATGCAGCGGAGGAAGAGCAGACTGAGAGATCGATGCAAGAGAGAGTATGAGTCCGAGGATCAAAATGGGTGTGAGTACCTGTATTTAAAACATGGAGGGGGTGGGTGGCAAGAAAAGCCTCTAACTGAATTCCACGGGAATCACAGTGAGACCCCCCCCAGAGGAAATGGTGGGCATTAAAATCACCAAGTAACAGAATCGGTGGCGGTAATGACGAAACAAGGAAGGCAAAATCCGAATAGATAATGCCCGAGAAGGAGAGAGATATAAGAACAGAGCGTATACCACCTATGTAAGTGGATACGGGCTGCTGTGTAATGCAGCGAAGTATGAACAAATAGCTGATGGTACGGAATATCAGTGCGGAGAAGAAGGGCACTTTCATTAAAGGTCCCATCAGGAAAAGGATCTGAAGAATACAATAAATTATAGCCTGAGATGTGAGAAATAAACAGCAGAGTGTAATTTTGGTTCCTGTAAGCAAACACCAACAGGGGCAAACTGGGAGAGTAACATCTGAAGCTCACCCCGATTACCCCTGAGGCCGCGTATATTCCACTGTAAATAGGCCATGATTGGCAATGATAAAGATACTTGAAATCCGCAGGTAAGGGTTCCTACGGACTAGAAGGGTTAGAAAAGTCCACATGCGGAGGCAGTGGAAAACGTTCAAGCAACGAAGGAACGGTGCGCTGTGAAGAAAGGAGTTGCGCAGATGGAGCAGAGGAGAGAGAAAGAGCGGAAGGTGGATCAGTGTCCATTGATGGTTTGGTCTCTGCAATACATTCAGAGATTGCTTCAAGTGTTTCGGAATTCAGAGATGTCGTATGGGAGACAATATTGGGAATGGTAGGGGGAGGATGAGTAAAGATTGGAACTGTATTGGACTGTACCAAGGTAGGGGGGGGGGGCGAAAGGGTGGAGGGAGAAACTGGAGAAGCGTGGCAGGGGACAGAAGAGGCAGGAACCTGGGAGGTGGCAGAAGAGGAAGAAACTTGGGAGGGAACAGGGGAGGAAGGTACATTATGAGGAGGAGGGTGAACCTCTGCACTTGTAACTGAGCCAGTGAGAGGGGAAGAACCAGGGACAGAGACAGGGAGGGTAAAATTGAGGAGGTGGAAGATGGGTAGGAGGTGTTAACGGACCTTTTTTTGACTTTTGAGAAGTAGAGGGACGATTGGGAGGAGGTGTCGTACGAGGTCTCGTCGATACTTAGGCTTGTGAGAGAGAACTCGAAGAAGCGAGATTAGACTGAGGCGTTGAAGTAGGGACGTCTGAGCTGAGGACAGCAAAAGGATTAGATACAGGAGTGATTATGGGAGAGGTAACCACAGAGGTGGGTGTAGAAGATGGGATACCAGAAGTGGGGGGACGTTTTGAAACACGGGAATAAGAAATGCGTGGGAGTCTCCCTTGGAGGCGGAGATGAGAAACTGCCATGGCATAAGGGAGACCTTCTGTCTCTTTGAGGTAACGGATTTCCCGCTCGTTTAAATAGACTGACAACGGCGAGAGTACGAAGGGTGAGCCTCATGACAGTTAAGGCAAGAGGGAGATCGATTGCAAGATGTACTAGAATGGTCATCGGCTCCACAGACTGGGCATTCGGCGATAGATCTGCAATATTTCGCTGGATGGCCAAATCGTCAGCAATTTCTACACTGTTGTGGTGTAGGGATCACCTTTCGAACTTGTAACCGATGTCCTGCTATATAAACTGAGGATGGGAGTTCTCGGCTGTCAAAAGTTAAACGAGCCACATTGCTAGGGTATCGTCTCCGCCCACGGGCAGGAAGAACGTAAGTGTCTACCTTGAGGATTGGGAGATCTTGGAGTTCCAGCTGTTCTAGAATGTCAGTGCCACATGTCTGGAAATTTTGTTGAACTATGGTATGGGGCAGAATGACGGTACCACTACAAGAATTGAGGGAATGATGTTTTTCAAGAGTGACAGGAACAGTATCGATATGGGAAAGACGAGAGAGCTCATGAGCCTGGGTAGCATTCTGTACTGTAATGATGCGCGTACCGCTCTTAAGAGCATGAAAAGAAATATCTTTACCAACATGGCGTAGGAGTGCCTTGCCAATACTATGGTCAGAAAGATAGGCAGTAGAGGAAGTTGGTCGTAAAGTGAAGAATTTAGTCCACTGTTCAGTCTGAAACTGAGCGTGGAAAGGTAGTGAAGGACGTGTCGATCGTTTCTGAGAAGAACGAGAAGGTGAAGGTGGAGAAGTATCATCAGCAGGTAATTGTCGTTGGCGTTTAGGCGTGGGACCAGAGTTGGTCCGACGTGGAACGGGTCGGCGATTTGAAAATTGCCGCACCATAGAGGGAGAGGCCGGAAGCATAGTCAGAGGAGAGCGAAGGTCCGATAAATCGAAGGAGTCAGTCGAGGCCTCAGTACCTGAAGCGGGTGAGGAAACAGCACCGGCAATAGGTACAGAGGCATGAGGAATGTCTGAAGAGTGGTCCAAAGACGAGGCGGGGTCAGAACGGGGTGCGGTATCAAGAAGGGGCCCGGGGTACCAGGTTCATGGACTAGGGCTGCCATGGTTAGGTTACTTCTTTCTTTTTGTTTTTAAGAAAAAAAAAGAAAGAAGAAAAGAAAATAAAAGAAAAAAAGAAAAAAAAAGGGGGGACCGGGGAGGGATAGTTCCTAGGGGGAATGAAAGGGCCAGAAATCTCCCTCCGCGCCCAAGAGGACCTCAGCACCGCAAGTAGCGCAGATGCAGCATGGAACCCGTGCCATACCCTACCCATCATGCTAGTAAACTAACAATCCGGGATAGCAACCTCACATCTGCCGAGCTACCTCGGTGGACAAAAGAGAGGGCGGCCGGATATCCGCCACAAAGCATACCTCCTTCGGCCACCACCCCTGGAATCCGAAAGGTGGCTTCCAGAGATACACTCGTCGCCCGAAAGACACCCAAAGCTACTCCGGGATACCGGAGAGGGATCGGGACATCCTCAGGCGATCCAGATTCCACAGCAAACTACGCCACCGCTAAGAACCTCAACGGAATGGGATGGACCCCGATATCCTTTCCCCTACCTAGGAACTAGCACGCCTGTGGGAGAAATCCCAAAGGACAAAAAGAGGAAGGGCAAAAGGGAAGGGTGGGGAGGAGGAGGAGGAGGAGGAGGAGGAAAAAAGGGAGGATGGGATAGGGGAGGGGAGATTGGGGGGTAATTAGGTTCGGTCTGAGGAAGAAGACCGATAGGTCTAATTCCTCAGACCAAGAGCCTCTTCACCATGCCAAGGAGCCCCCCTTGAAGAGGATGATGGGATCCATAGCAATTGTACATGAATTCCTTTTTCATGGATTTTTGAGTATATCTGGCTTCTCCAGTGAGCATGTTGGAGTCATTACACGAGTCAAGAGCCTTCATTGATGACAGAATCAGTAAAGATGATAGTCAAGCTCAGTGTCATAAGTTAACTTTGGTGCCATTAGTTGCAGTGTAGATGCCCAGTTTATTATTATGCCTAACATAATAAATTTATTGTTGCACCTCCCTTGTTAAGAACAATAAGAGCAGATGCAGCCCTGCCAGAAGACTCCTGTTTAGATTCATCAGTGTATATAACTTGTGATAACTTATTACTACTAGCTAGGTGAAAAATTTCTTCTTGAGCAGTTGCTTTAACAAGTGATTTAAGGAAAATACACCTCAAAGTTGCAGATTTAAACCAAAAATATTTTTCTTCATGCACTGCTTGCTGCAAGATTTCTTATGATGCACAGTTACTGCATAGACCCATTCTCTCGTATCTAGGCCCAGATTTACTGCTCACAGCTTATCTGAGTGAGCCGAGCTCATTGCATAGTACTACGGTATGGACTGACCTCAAACCCATAGTATTACAGCATGGACAGGGAAGGGGTTAAAAATGCCCCAAAATAAACACTAGACACTCCAGGCACTGAAACATTTCCTCTGTTCATTAATCCTGTTCATAGGCCTTTCCTTTATTACACTTCCATTTTCAATTCATCACAAAAAAGTAAAGAATTCCTCTATTGTATTTAGACTAAATGCTAAATACTCAGTACACACATACTTATGTACTCCCACATTATAACTTCAACAGTCACTTTGAACCTTTTATCCATTGTTGACAGGAATATAATTGAATCATTTTCACAAAGCATTTTTGAATATATGTATAGATCTTCTGTCTTGTACAAATTTTGGTTCACTTATTAATAATCTACTGTACAACTACGATATAATCCTTAGTGTTAAGTAGTCTGTAAGTCAATAATGTTAAGTTGGCCCATAATGCCTAGGCATAATAGAGGCTCTCTTTGCACTGCAACCCACTATTGTAAATACAAAATCTCAATGTACTGTTTGCAAAGACATTAAATAAATAAAGGAGGGGTGTTAATGTTGCAGTTTAAAAACTGTAGTGTAAAGCACCCTTCTGGCAAGACAGTGATGGAGTGAATGATGGTGAAAGTTTTTCTTTTTCGGGCCACCCTGCCCTGGTGGGAATCGGCCAGTGTGATAATAAAAAAAAATAACCAGGACTAATTGGCCATGGTTTCCAGTGTCCCAATAATTGAGATCTAATAAAATTCCATAAAACAGACTTGGGGGGGGGGGGGGGATGGATATGTAGAGAAACCTTACCTGTCCTTTGGAATATTGACAAAAATTGAATATTTTGAATGGTTTCTGGTCCAGAAACCATTCAAAATTCTCTTTTAGTAATCTTCCATTCTGTCAAATGATACCATAAAGACCATTTGAGAGAACACCTCAAAGGTGCTGTTTTACACCAAACACAAGCTCAGTTTTGTTTTTCCCATCAATCGCTGCATAGAGTAGGATTTTTTTGATACCGCACACTTCAGACCCATTCTCTCGTATCTAGGCCAAAATTTAAGACTCGGCTAATGTGAAGGAGCTATGCTCGAAACTTGCATGTGCGCGAGGGACCCCTGGCATCAATAACGTAGATCTGCAGGATAGCCACTGCGAGGGTTAATGTGTTTTAGGCATTATTACAGTTTGAGGGTGTAATAACTGGCTGTGCTGTAAGAAAGGGAATAGGAGGAGACTAAATAGTTGTTTTAAGTAATTTGGTATGGGTGTTGGCAGGTGAGCATCAACATCCAGTGGCAGTGGTCCCAGCCAGCAGGGGTGACTGTTACACGGGACCATGACACTGGAGAACTCCACCAGTCTTGCCTTGCGCCTTACAGGCACTTCCTCCTCTCCCTCATTTATGTCATCATACTCATTATTTCTGTTGCTGCACTAGCTATTAAGGTGAGGTTTGCTGCTTGCTTCAAACATCCTTTAAGTATGTGTAATTACTGTACATTTTTGTAGCTACAGGAGTAGAGCTAAGCTTGTGTTCAGTTATATATACTGTGCCTATATTTTGAAATAAATTGCTGTACTGTATTTAGTATTATTGGGTTATTCCAAGTTAATGTTTGCCATTGTATACATGCATAACAGTGTTTAATGCAATAATTTTGGAAAAATAAGGTATCATTTGCAGACCATCTTTGAATTAACTATTAAAGTGATCCACAGTATTCATTTGCTCATATGGTAGTATCACATATGGTAAATTCAAGCTCCATAGGTCATATTTTTAGACACCGTTTTACCATTACAATAGTGCCGTGGGATCCGTGAAAACTACCGTGAAGCAGCATACATAGGAGCAGCTCTGGGTTTGGTTCTGCCGCTCTGGTTGGCTTGGACTTTGGCTGGTCTCATCCTTCCTCCACCCCACCAGCCAGCATGCCTCGGTTTTGGCATTGTTGCCACTGCTACTGTCGTCTTCATAGTCATGTTCATACCAAAGGTCAGTGATGACTTATCAATAGTAACAGGGACTGCACTGAGAAGTCAGTAGTAAAGTTAGTGATTAGTGGTAACAGAAATTGGGGGTTGGTTGTTAACCCGTAAACGGTCCAAACGTGTATGTACGTTATCTACCATAGTGCCCCAAATTTTTTGAGAAAAGTGTTTTAAATAGGAAAAAAGAGCATATGGTACCCAGGCATCCCCAATTATTTTAATATGGCACACAATGAGTGCGCACACCCATTCTCTCATGTCTAGGCGGCTCGGGCTTATCGTGGCAATGTTAAATGTATGACACAAAATGTATATACAGTGGACCCCCGTTTAACGATATTTTTTCACTCCAGAAGTATGTTCAGGTGCCAGTACTGACCGAATTTGTTCCCATAAGAAATATTGTGAAGTAGATTAGTCCATTTCAGACCCCCAAACATACACGTACAAACGCACTTGCATAAATACACTTACATAATTGGTCGCATTCGGAGGTAATCGTTATGCGGGGGTCCACTGTATATGTATATATATGTTTGGGGCACTAGCGGTAAAAACGTATATATACGTTTGGACCTTTTACGGGTTAAAAGGATCGCTGATATACTGAAGGTCAGAGGTAGCAAGGTACGTATTAATCTTTGTTTTATTTTGTATTAAAATTGTGACTTTTTTAATTTTGAGTTAATCAAATTGTGCACAAATATGTTCTGTTTGTTTTAATAAGTGCTGCTTTTGTTAATCAAATATATATGTATTACAAAATAGGAATAAAAAATTGCATGAATGGTAAAATGCAACAAGGCTTTTAAATATGTATAACAGTTTGCTCGAGAGGCACTTTCTCATCCACAAAAACAAACAGGTTAGTGCAATTAATCTCACAGTTTGTAAGATCCAGGCATAAGTTATGCTAACATCTAACAATTTACTTTCCAGACACTTGGCTTTCATATGAGCCTCAATTAATTTAGATAGTGGGTATTCAATGTGTAATTACACAGATATGGGTTGTTACACTATTATCTCAACCAGCAGGGACGGCAACTAGCAGCAGTTGGGAAGGAAGGTGTGTTCCGTGAAGACCAGGATGATCAGCTATCTACCATCTCTGGTGGTGCACGTTACTCCCCTTCTTTCTTCCTTTTCAAGCCCATCAAGCCTCCTAAGGACCTGCTTGCACCAGCTACCTCACTTTACAAAACTAGAATACCAGGTATGTTGAGTGGTTTGTTTGGAAACAATTGGCTGGGGGTAAGCAAATGACACTTCATCTTTTTGACAAGCTGAAGTGTAAATACTAATAAATGTAAATTTTTATTGATTTATAGTCTTGCTGAAATAACGAATCTGAATAGTTCCATGAAATTCTTCTCGTCACTGCTGGAAACTGTATTAAAATTTGCAGTGGCTAGCCACTTTACTAAGCCTTTTACAAGTAATTTAGCATTATAAAACTCTAAATTTTCTTGCATGTGAATGCCTTTTAAGTTTGAATTTGATTGACATTTCAGTGATTGAAAAGCAAGCTCTGGGAATTCTTGTCTAACCCACATAATAAGAGCTAAAGCTTTTAGGAAGCTTAATGAATCAAAATTTATGTATCTGATCCTGGTTAAGTGTCATATTTCTAGTGTTTCTAGCAGTGATATGAAAGGGTTTAGTTGGGGGGGGGGGGACAGCCAGGAGTACACACTGCTTTTGCTGCCCAAATATCCTATAGGAATTTGTGATAAGTATTAGCAAGGAAAAACTTAAGCATCAGAATGCTTTTCACAGCATAAATTGAATTGAATCTCACTTAAATGCATTTTGCAACAATTTGCTTCTTATACTTTGTTTTCAACTTGTGCCTGGCAGTGGCATCTTTTACTCTGCAAGAGGACAGATAATATTGTAAATTGACTAAAGTGCAGCATCCTATACTGCACTTAATGAGTCAGGCTGAAAAACTTCTCACATTGCTAGAGAAGCTAGTAATTGCTGCACCTGGTAATTTATTGTATCAGCTTGACTCAAAAAAATTAAAAAAAGAGCTCAGTCTGTCTGGAGAGCTGCAAAAGAACACAGACACAATACAAGGAACAAGTATCTCTGACATTCCACTTGTATGTATCAACCTGTTCAAAAACTCCATGCAAATTAATGGCCCAAAAATTTTGAACCTTCTTCCTGAAAATGCCAAAAGTTCCCCATTGACAGCATCTTGCCTAATAATGTTAAAAGCCTATTAAATATCATGTAAATGCTATATCCATTAACTGTCTGTAAATTCCCATGCTTTGATTTCACCACTTCATTTCAATCACTCCATAAAATGCCAGTCACTAAACTGATATAAATTCTTTGTAATTTATCTGTAGTTGACGAGTTTACAACCTGTCTTGTAGTATTTGCAATTATAGTGAATTATACTTGGCTGTTTTAAATATAGGTCAGGATTTAAGTACAGTAATATGTAAGCCTTGTGATTAGTTTGTCCCAAATGCATTGCATAATTAGTGGCTTCTTCTATGCCTACATTTGTATCAAGTTATAGATCAAATTATATATGTACGTATACTGTAACCTCTTCGTAGTGCTCACAGGAAATAAAAAATTTAATTTAATTATTATTAACTTAGTGCTATTAGCTAATACACAGAAATACTGTATTAGGTATGAAGAATTTTAAGTTTTTTTTTGTATTCCTGGTATGTGGACCCAGTGTTTTTCATTTTATAGCTGTACAGTGGACCCCTGACTACAATGCCCTCAACCTACATTAAAACTGACTTATGATGCTTGTCAGCATAATAATTTGACCCCGACATATGTTGAAAAACTCGACTTGCATCATTCGTCCCGTACGCGTCCATGCGTCTCTGGCCTGAGCCTTGGCTGAGCTAGTGTGACATTTACAAGCCAGGGTAGACAGTTCCATGCATACATTCGATAAATTTTGTATTCGTGTTTTTAGTGCTTGTAACTGCTAAGTAAGCCACCATTGGTCCAAAGAAAGCTTCTAGGGCCAACCCTGTGGTAAAAAGGGTGAGAAATACTATCATACCACCATCAGCTGCTGCACCACGGTCAGCTGCTGCTGCACCACAGTCTGCTGCTGCTGCACCATGGTCTGCTGCTGCTGCTGCACCACGGCCAGCTGTACTACTCGAAGATGTGGAGACTGTTATTGGTGTGGCTTATTGAGAATATCGAGAAACAATTGACCCCAGAGGGTTAGCCACCCAGGATAACCCAAGAAAGTCAGTGTGTCATTGATGGACTGTCTTACTTATTTCCATTGGGGTCCTTAATATTGTCCCCCAGGATGCGACCCACACCAGTCACTAACACCCAGGTGAACGGGAAAAAATACCTGGAACTAGTGCTCATATTGGTGAATTTAACTCCAGCAAAGGTTGGTTTGAGAGATTTAAGAATCGTAGTGGCATACACAGTGTGATGAGGCCTGTTCTGGAAGAAAATGCCAAACAGGACCTACATTACTCAGGAGGAAAATGCACTCCCAGGACAGTGTCTCATCACTACATCTTCAATAAAGGTAAGTGCCATTTATTCATTTAGTACACTAGTACATGCAGAATATATATTGTGAATGTATCCTTATTTTTGTGTAGGAAAATGTATATTTCATGTGGTAAAAAACTTTTTTTCATACTTT
Organism: Cherax quadricarinatus; assembly: GCF_026875155.1. NCBI lineage: Eukaryota > Metazoa > Arthropoda > Malacostraca > Decapoda > Parastacidae > Cherax > Cherax quadricarinatus. Next base: position 11,121,508 of record NC_069440.1, on the reverse strand, counting down.
CGGGTGTCTTGAACGGATTAACTTGATTTCCATTATTTCTTGTGGGGAAAATTAATTTGACTTACGATAATTTCGTCTTACGATGTGCTCTCAGGAACAGATTAATATCGCAAGTCGGGGGTCCACTGTATTTAGGTTTAAATTATATAAAACCTAGATATTTAGGAGTTAATGGAGAAATATGGTTTTCAATGGAGGTGCTGTTGGAATATGAGCAAGGTAACTTTTATGAAGGGACTTGGGGAAAAGCTAGTTAGCTGGACTTAGTCTGAAGGTGGAAAGGGCAATGCCTACACCCTGAAGCAGTGTGGGGAGATGTTGCAGTTGGAGGATAAGATTGTGATGTCAGCACACTTCTGGAAAGATGGCGATTGAAAGAATATGATGCCAAATGTGCTCTCTTCTGTGGGTCACCCTGCCTTTGTGGAAGACTGCTGTCAATTTAAAGAAAATTAGGTGTTTAGAAAATCGTATTAAAATGTTCAACTCTTGTACTTCACACAGTTACAGGCCATTTGAAACTGTTGACTCGTTTGAACTAGATTTGCACAGCAACTCATTTGTATGCTGCCACATACATTTCAGGTCGCTACAGATATGGGGCTCTTCTTCCTCTTCCCCACCCACAGCCTCCACCACCTGCACCCTACTATTGGCCTGCACTACACTATTATCACCACTACTCTCAAGGTATTTCTATGGTTTTCTTCACTATCTGCTGTGACTTCTGCTGACATGACTTATGCTGACATGATGCAGGAACTAGTACAGACTGAAGCACCAGTGATTTACTTACTACTGATGGTTTTGAAAACTCGTGTAACTTTGGACATCTCTTGGCCTGGTAACACTACTGATATTGAAACATTGTTGACAGAGGTACAGTACTTCCTGACAATAATGCAGCACTGTACAACCCTTATGGGTTTAGTGCTTAGTTATGATTATAATACTGACAATTGTGAAATACTGAAGTTCAGCAAAGGTTTACCCTGGTATTTAATTTTTTTTCATGTATTGGATAGTTGGAATTGTTCACTTATTCTGAAGTGGGATACTTTTAATCTTAATATAGTACAATTTTTTTTTTTTTTTTTTTTTTTTTTTTTTTTTTTTTTTTTTTTTTTTTTTTTTTTTTTTTTTTTTTTTTTTTACAACCCTCAACTTCTATTTAATGTATTGTAGAACTGTATAACTATTCATATATCAGGCTGATAATTTATTTAATAAACCATAATTTTAATTAGTTTGTTTGATCTTTAACAGCTTTTATAATTGTCCTAGTTAATAGTACTGCTAAATTAATACTAAATTTAGAGAACTGTAATTTTTATTTGATGTATTGTACTGTATACTGATGACTACAGAATACATTACTTAGCAGATTTTAGTTTACCATGGTTCTTATGTTTGTACTATACCAGATGTGGCATGGAGTTGCACATTTGCTTATTGAGTGCAGGTCATGAGATAAGATATCTATGTTTGCTGCTTCTGAGCCACATTGAATGAGAATGCAAATTACAGCTTGGCCACCCCTGTACTGTACTTTAAATTCATTAAGTGTATTCTTGTGGTTCAATTAGCATGTTCAAAGTTGTGACCCTTTTTGTGTGGAATTACATGTACTCGCCTATTTGTACTCGCCTATTTGTGGTTGCAGGGGTCGAGTCACAGCTCCTGGCCCTGCCTCTTCGCTGATTGCTACTAGGTCCTCTCTCTCCCTGCCCCATGAGCTCTATCATACCTCGCCTTAAAACTATGTATGGTTCCCACCTCCACTACGTCACTTTCTAGGCTATTCCATGGCCTGACTACTCTATGACTGAAGAAATACTTCCTAACATCCCTTTGATTCATCTGAGTCTTCAACTTCCAATTGTGACCTCTTGTGTCTGTGTCCCTTCTCTGAAACATCCCGTCTTTGTCCACCTTGTCTATTCCGCGCAGTATTTTATATGTCGTTATCATGTCTCCCCGACCCTCCTGTCCTCTAGTGTCGTCAGGCCGATTTCCCTCAACCTTTCTTCGTAGGACAATCCCCGTAGCTCTGGGACTAGTCTTGTTGCAAACCTTTGCACTTTCTCTAATTTCTTGACGTGCTTGACTAGGTGTGGATTCCAAACTGGTGCTGCATACTCCAGTATGGGCCTGACGTAAATGGTATACAGAGTCTTAAACGAAACCTTACTGAGGTATCGGAACGCTATCCGTAGGTTTGCCAGGCGCCCGTATGCTGCAGCAGTTATCTGATTGACGTGCACCTCAGGAGATATGCTCGGTGTTATGCTCACCCCCAGATCTTTTTCCTTGAGTGAGGTTTGCAGTCTTTGGCCATCTAAACTATATTGTGTCTGCGGTCTTCTTTGCCCTTCCCCAATCTTCATGACTTTGCATTTGGTAGGGTTAAATTCAAGGAGCCAGTTGCTGGACCAGGCTTGTAGCCTGTCCAGGTCTCTTTGTAGTCCTGCCTGATCCTCATCCGATTTGATTCTTCTCATTAACTTCGCATCATCTGCAAACAAGGACACTTCTGAGTCTATCCCTTCCGTTATGTCTGAAGGCATCTTTGCAGTTATCATTTTCTCTCCTGCTTGGTGTCTTAAGTTTGTGAGATCTGCCCCATGATATCTTGTTGGAAGAGTTTTTCATGTTATTGTTGGGATATCTTCACTCTAGGATGCTTCTGGTCTCTCTGCATTAACTTTATGTAGTGCCTTTTTGAAGGCGAGAACTCGTATGAGAACAAAGTAGGCCAGGTAGAGGGGACAGCCTGTTAGATGCAGTAACATCAGTTACTGCATCTCTCATAATGTGTCAGGGCTAAAATAAAAAAAAAAAAAAAAAAAAAAAAAAAAGCAATACCAATGTAAATAGTTGGTTTACACACCCTCTACCCTTCTCAAGTTGTCCTTGTTTCTCTGCAGTCTTACTTTCTGCCACTAAAACTTGACTTTATTTGGTGTACTGAATAGGCCAATTTCCATATATTTTTTTTTGCACGATCTTTTCTCCTTTTTCCTTATACATAGAGGCTACACATGCTTTCTGCCAATTCTGAGACACCTTTTCTTTCATGCTTAGATGTATTGAATAAACACATCAACCACTCCAAAACTATTCCACCTGCTTTCAGAAGAGCTAAATATGTACAGTTCATTATAATGATAAATGATTTCATTCATTATAAGTCAAAATTAGGGAAAATTCTCAGGTCTATACTCTGACAGCAATTTAATTTTAATCACTTGCTTGTAGCACATATCCAGAAAAATCAACATTACTTACTCTGTATTACTCTAGTCTATCCTTACTTCACCTATGGTATTTGTGCCCATGAATCTGTTACAGCAAATCATCTAAAACCAATAGTAACTTAGGTACTGTATGATCACTAAAGCAAGTGCTAGACATCACACTCTCCCATTCTTCAAAAGTTTAAATTTATTCAGTATATCAAGCATTTACTCGTTCTTCTGTGCACGGTATGTATTTTTTAACACACTGGCCATCCCCCACTGTGGCAGGGTGACCCCCCCACCAAAAAAAAAGGGGGGGGGGAAAGAATCTTTCCCCGTCGCTCACTATTACTGTCTTGATAGAAGTTTACCAGAACATCAGTTCATATGCCCCTTCAAACAACCGTCTGTCTTCACTCCTTTCTAACACTTACAAAATCTTTACCCTATCCCTTCAACCTTTCCAAGGGTGACCTCTACCCTGCCTTTCCTCCACTTGATTTATACACACAAGTCATCCTACCTTGCTCCTTTCTCTCTAATGTCCAAACCACCTCGACAGCCTCTCCTCAGCCCTTTGGATAATGCTTTTAGTAACCCTGTATTTTAGCCTAATCAACAAACTGCAAATTCTCTGCATAATATTTACACCACACATTGCCCTCGGACAGATCTCCACTGCCTCCAACCTCTTTCTCGTTGCAGGATTCACAACCAGTGCTTCACACCTATACAAGTGTTGGTACTGCTATACTCTTACACATTCCCCTTTATTGCCTCCATGGATAACATTCTTTGTCTCGTACAAGAGAGCTTGAAATGCTGGTCAAAGAATATTGCTATGCATGGCAACTTATTTCATAATCATTATATTAAACTTTACTCATGGATTCACTTGTAGAAAAATTAAATGAGCAGTCATTGCAATGAATCTATGTTGCAGGTATGAGCCGTACAGATGATGGTGTATACGCTAGTATAGACCCGCCTGCACCACACTTCACCCTCTCTGGAAACCCAAATTTCTATTTGTTCCGTTCCCATGCCCATACTGGTATGATGTACTGAAGTGTGAAAGTATCCGAAGGTACAGTATATAGTAATAATTTTTTTGACGCTATTGAACCTATACCAACAGCAAATATTTAAGTTAATGTTAATGATTCCTACCACAGCCAACTTTCTAAATGCTCCTTGGTTTCATTAGCATCAGCTCTTTCAGAAGTATACACAAGTCATAAGGCAATTAATATTCAAAAGGTAATAATCACAACATTTGCTGTGGTCCCCCACTAGGCTCAAATTTGAGGTTGCATAAATTGGCTGGATTAAAGGAAGTGACTAGACTGCAGGGTTATGAGAAAATCATGCAAGTACATATTTATACATAGAATGGGGTCCACATGGACAGCCTTAGCACTCAACATGTAAGGTCATAAAACACTCTTCAGAATATTTATATACAGTACAGTGTACATTAAACTTTTTTAATAAAAAAAAAAACTGTCTTCAGAAGATTGTTATTCTCATTAACAAAAAGGTTATTTATTGTGGCCGTTATAAGTATTCTGTGTAAGTACCAGTACCATACATAGTCACATAAACTGTTTGTCACTTTTGTATGATTTACCTGACCCCTGTTATCAGAAGTTTTAAAAGGTCTTGTGTATTCACAGGTCTGTAGGAGGTACAGTGGAACCTCAAATATCGAACTTTCTTCAGTCCAGAAGGCTGTTAGTGCCTTTACCGAATGAATTTATTCCCATCAGGAATAATGTAAATTAGATTAGTCCATTTCAGACCCTCAAAAATACACTTATAAAAGCACTTACAAAAATACATTTACATAATTGGTTGTGTTGGGAGCAGTTCGATTTCTGAGGTTCCACTGTACTACTATCGAGAATGGGGCAGTCTCTCTTTATTGGCAAGTGCCATATCTTGGCTTGATGTGCGTTCATATTACTGAGCATTCCTTCCACTCCTATCCATGGAGATCAGTCATCTTTACTGGAGCTTGAAATCCACTCCCACCATCAGAGTTTCTAGAAATCCATAAAATTGCCAGTTTGGGTGAAGGTTTCTGTAACCACTAGTATTTGGTAAGGGTTCCTCCCACCACAACCACCACCACCTGTGTTAGAGGTACATGTCAACACCAGTACTGATAAGGTAACTACCATCTATGTATTTGGTTGAAAATTCCTGACATAGCTGTTATGTTTCTTACTCCATCACAGTTAAAGGTCACTTCTGTTATTACTATGTCTAGAAGTCTCTACCATTACTAATACTAGAGGTTTCGTGCATTACCACCAAAAAAATTTCATTACATGTAGCAGTTAATGGGAAAAATTTACAAATGACTAAGAAGCAGTTTTTTTTTTTGTTCACTTCAGGAATTACAGTGAAGGTGTTTGTGCAGAAAAATAAGTAAACTTTTTAATTTATGATGGTATTTACTGTTTTTTTTTTCCCCCCTAAGTTAGGCTACACACTGACAGGCGCTAAATTTTAGATTGAATAATAAACCTTGATCTGTTGTGCCAGGTTATTGTTGAGTAACATTGGCTCTTAGGTATTTAATTGTTTATGATGCTTATTTTTATTGATAATAGTTGCCACTACGTGGTTGCTTTGTATAATAAAATAGGATTCTACTGCAGTAACCTGTGCTAACAGTTTAATATGCCAGTATTATAGTGCAGTTCAGAGGAAACAAACATGAGTATCTTATTTTGAATCTTTGGTTTGACCACTAAAACTTTGCATTATAGTATTTTTGTATGGTATGTTAAGTATCAAGTTAGTCTTGCCTTTTGTAGAAAAATTGTATTTAGGCTTTTGTGTGTGTACTGTATTTTCTAACAGGTTACAATTTGCCATGAAACTAGAGAACTGTTGGCGTGTTTAAACAGCAGCGTACTTTTCAGCATATGATGGACTTTGCACTAAAAATTGCTCTATAAATAATGCCAGTACTTTCATTTATTGGAGAAGTGTTGTAATTATTATATTTATTTTCCAACTGCTGATTCTCACGAAGACGGGTGTCTCAAAGAAAACATTAATCACCATTTATTCTCTGGGTGCCTCTCCAGAACAGAGTTCATGAGTGATATGTAGCATTTAATGTGCTGGAGCATGAACAAGGCAATATCTTTGAAGAGATTAAGGGAAACCAGCTAGCCAGATTTGAAAGTTTAGTGCTAGAACTCTGAAAGGTGAGAAGAGGTTAAGTTTAGTGGGTCGACACTGCTCCATGATGCCTGTGGTATTATGGAAAGTGAGTTAGAGAATAATAGTGAATGTTTTCTTCAAGTGGGGAAAGAATTTGCAAGATAAAACAATAAAAAACTTGCTGGTACTTCAGCTATACAGATGTTGCAAACAAAAAATAAAACCGACACTAGCAATATTTGAAATAGGATGCTCTCGATGAAAAATTGTGCACACAGAAAAGATTGTGTGCTCATATGTGGGCATAAAAGATATTCTACTTTGTTATATAGTACTGTGTAACAAACACCAGACCATTATATAAGGCTTGTGAAAACAGATGTGCTGTGCTCAAGGTCACTTGCTGTATATGGTGACTATTCTTATGTGCAACTGTACTACTGATAGTGCTGAAAGATGTTGCCATCACCAGTGATACTAAAGTCCCAATCATCATCAGTATTTCATTATGTTAAAACTATCACTAACAGTGCAAGGTGGGCCTGATGTCAAAAGTGTTGAATATTCTACAAGTGGCAGCAGTACTCTTCTACTGATAGTCAGTGGGCCTGCCTATAGTATTTATGGGTGATATGCTTAACATTGAATATTTTTGGAATAATAGGGCGTTGGTTGTGCTAGTGATGTTGCCTTATGTAATAACCATGTTATACTGAATGTTTGATACCATAGACACATTTACATGTTGGTTATTTCCTCGTAATGATGGCTGACATGGGTTTCTATTGTCATGTAATATAGTGTAAATTAAGAAATAAAACTAATACTTATAAAAGAGTTTCTTAAAAACCTTGTTTATACAAAATGACATATGAACAAATAGACCATGTGAAAGTAATGAATTTTTTTTTAGACTAAAAATTTTTTGAAAGCCAGTTACAATAGTCTTTAGAAAGATAAAGCAGTTCAGCAAAGTTCAACATGTTGAGATATGCTGGGTAATTGAGACGAAGGGTGAATTTTGATATGTTGAGTTCTTTAGTTATGTCTAGTTTCAGCAGGTCCTTTCACCTCACATTGCGAGGCCTTAAATTATAGCTTTAGAGGTGGGACCTTAGCATACCTACCTTCATACCTTAACCTAGCACAGAAATGAAGAGCTTGCACAGAGTCGCAGGAGTTTTAGAAATGTTATTTTCCTCTTCCCACATACTGAAATCTTTCAACACATTGACAGTATCCCACTGAGGTGGGGTGGCCCAAAAGGAAAAAAAGAGTTTCTGCTACATTTAATAATGTATACAGGAGAAGGGGTTACTAGCTCCTTGCTCCCGGCATTTTAGTTGCCTCGTACAACACATGGCTTATGGACGAATTCTGTTCCACTTTCCCATGGAGATACTGAAATGTTACATAAAAAAAAAAAAGGTTGCCTAGAAAGATTATGATAATGGAGAAAAATAACAAAGGACATATTAGGAAATCTTGAAGCAGTCATGAGTGCAAGGGTGTACATGAACACTAAAGTTTTCTTGACCTGACTGATTTAAGGTGGACAACACTGACCCCTCCCATTTATTCTTTAAAATCATATGAAAAAATGCATTGCCCATCATTGAACTGAAGCTCCAAGAGTGGATCTTTCCAGGTGAGGGGAGATGGAGTTAAGCTTCCAGACACTGCCAGTACATCTCAGCTGTGGCTTTCCTTGTTATAGGTAACTAACCAGTACAGACCATGGTGTTGACAGCTCTGTCCTGTTAACCATGTAAAGGTAGCTGTTAATGGAGGTCATTTAATGAATTAACTTAAGCATGTTTTTGTACAATGCACTGTTAGGTAGAAGTGACTTCTGTTTAAAGCTTCCCATATTCTAAATTAATATTCACTTGAGATCTCTTGTATAATACACACATGCAAATAGTTTATATGTGTACATAGGCATTGTACATAATATATAAATTGTTTAAGCATATCCATTTAAATTATTAGAAGAAATCTTGTAAAGCCAGTTGTAATACATAAATACAAGGTCAAGAAAACAAGATTCCTGAAATATAATCCTTTATTATTATTTTTTGTATAAAGACTTAGAGAACCCTGACTACACGTACATCATCAGGGACAATACCTGTAAGTCGTGTACCCTGATTAAATATAGGTGTTCAGGGACAGCGCTCTTAGCCAACTACTGTACACTGACTACGCCAGGGGCAGTGATAGCTAAAATATTACACCTACTACATTAGTACTTCTCTCCATTATATCCAAAAGTCACTTGATCACATTTTTTCTGTGCACTTTTTTTTTCACTAATAATTTTGGAAACTGAAGTTTACCAGTGTTCATATTTGATATTTTTTATTAATGGTAACCCATACATTTTGGTTAGTAACATTGCTCCCAGGAATGACACGTTGACGTCAGATAAATTATTGCAGTAAACTGCAAGTATTACATTACATTAGCTCTGAAGCTGGTAAACTGTGACAGGTGATCCATCAGTATTTTTGTGTTTGTGTAATATGCACTACTATTCACATTATGGGAAAACTAAATTTTGTATTGGCAAAAAATCATAGTAACTAACTTTTAGTTGGAAATATTTATACACACATTTTCCATTTTTGTATTATAGTCATCCTTAATTATTTTATTTTCCTTCATACCTTCATTTCCAAAGTTATGTTCATTCATGAGACCTAAATCTTAGTTAATTATTATTATTATAATCAAGGGGGAAGCGCTAAACCCGGAGGATTATACAGCGCTTAGGGGGGAATGTGGAAGGCATTCGGGCTTAATTCGGGGAACTGGAAAATCTTAGTTAAGCTTGGCATTAAAAAAATATAGCAGGGCCTATATACCCATAAATGATATATTCAGGGAACCAAAATACTTTGAATAAAGTGTTAAAGTAATTATCCTGCCTCAGTATTGCAATGGACGAGTGAATAGTCTTATTTTTATCTAATTTGTCTGATGTTTCTTCTGGCATACCGTAAATACTCTGAAAAAGGTCTGGTTTTGTGTGGCCACCATGCTAAAATTGCTACTTCTTGAATGCATAGAGAGCAAAACCACATTCCTTGCCCATCCTCCACCTTAATGGTCATCTCTTATTGTACATGTAACTGTAGTTTGCTGCACAATAAATCCTAATTACATGTCTAATTCTTTAGTCTTTAAGCATTAGGATTAGTTTGCCTGAAATGCATTGCACATTAGTGGCTTTCTTTTGTGCCTACCAACGTTTTATTACATGTGAACTACATTATTTTTGTACTGCATAAAAAGAAATAAAAATCTTTATTTAAATAAAAAGCAGGGTGCGCCTCACCCCACCCATAGAGTACATTCAACCATCATTCATTCAAGTGCTGTGCTTGTTTATATGTGGCTGCAGTGGGAAGAGTCCTAGTCCTAACCGCCTTGATTTGCCGCTAGCCAGATTCACTCCCTCTTAGCCTCGTGGACCTTATTATGGCTGCTCTTAAAACTATTTGTGGAACTTACCCCTATCCCTTCATTAATTAATTAATGTCAGTCCCTTCCCAACCACTTTGAGACTGAAAAAAATACTTCCTAACATCTCTGTGGCTCATTTCTTTTAATTTCCAGCTGTGTCCCTGAGTGCCTGTTTCTGGCCTCTCACATAGCCTCTCCTTGTCTTTCATGTCAATTCTCCACTGAATATTATGCATTTTATCCTCCAGTGTATCCAAGACTGCATCATAGTGGTCCAGTAGTTGTGGGAGGCAGGAATGACTTATGCTCAACCCATGTTGCCTTGAGTTGTGCATTTGTTAGGAAGAGTTCTAAGAAGCAATCATGCTTCTTAGAACTCTTTCAGAGATTTTTATAATGTGGGATGTTAGAGCTATCAGAGTATAATTCTTTGCTATCTGCTCTGCTGACATCTTTGAGTTTGGCATTTAGTGTGGGAGAAACTCCAGATCCTCAGAAAATTTGCCATCTGCTCTCTCTTCCTATGTTCTCAATGATACAATCTTTCATTTTTCATCTTCCCATCTACTTCTGGCCCCACATTCAGCCTCCTGGAATCCATGTATCATTATTATAATAAAAAAAAGTGCTAAACCTACAAGGGTCATACAGCACAGTAGGGCAGGGAAGGGTGCAGGGGTAGAGGGTAGCAAGAGATTGAGGTAGAAAGGGCTGTGAGGAGTGCTAGAGGCATAATCATCAAAGTTTGTGCAGTAAATCAGCTGCTGTTAAAATGTCAGTGTCTGGGTTAAAGGAGGGTCCATCAACAAGAAGGGAAGGTAAAGTAAGGGCAGCAGTGGCGACGACAACAGAGGTAAATTCTGCGTGCTCGTTGATAGTGGGCAGTCCAACAGAATATGGCTAACAATTCTCAGATTGGAACAAGGCGCCTTTCCATGAGATACCAGTGAGTAAGACAAGTGTGTCTGAAGCAAAGATGGGAGAGAGTAGTCTCCCAACCTCAACAATGATGACAAGAAGACAGCCAGAAACCTATACATGTACTTGGTTTAATAGAATGCAATTTATGTAGATCAGACCAACATTGTTGCCAAAGGAATAACAGGAAAAGTTGGTAGATGGATCTATAATTTCCTCACAAAGAGTAGTAGTAAACAGAGTAAAGTCCAAGGCAGCTACGGTGAAAAGCTGTTCCACGAGGCACAGTACTCGCTCCCATCTTGTTTCTCATCCTCATATCTGACATAGACAAGGATGTCAGCCACAGCACCGTGTCTTCCTTTGCAGATGACACCCGAATCTGCATGACAGTGTCTTCCATTGCAGACACTGCAAGGCTCCAGGCGGACATCAACCAAATCTTTCAGTGGGCTGCAGAAAACAATATGAAGTTCAACGATGAGAAATTTCAATTACTCAGATATGGTAAACACGAGGAAATTAAATCTTCATCAGAGTACAAAACAAATTCTGGCCACAAAATAAAGCGAAACGCCAATGTCAAAGACCTGGGAGTGATCATGTCGGAGGATCTCGCCTTCAAGGACCATAACATTGTATCAATCGCAGCTGCTAGAAAAATGACAGGATGGATAATGAGAACCTTCAAAACTAGGGATGCCAAGCCCATGATGACACTCTTCAGGCTGGAATATTGCTGTACACTAACAGCACCTTTCAAGGCAGGTGAAATTGCTGACCTAGAAAATGTACAACCTTCACGGCGCACATAACGGAGATAAAACGCCTCAATTACTGGGAGCGCTTGAAGTTCCTGAACCTGTATTCCCTGAAACGCAGGCAGGAGAGATACACGATTATATACACCTGGAAAATCCTAGAGGGACTAGTACCGAACTTGCACACGAAAATCACTCGCAACGAAAGCAAGACTTGGCAGACGATGCAACATCCCCCCACTGAAAAGCAGGGGTGTCACTAGCACGTTAAGAGACCATACAATAAGTGTCAGGGGCCAGAGACTGTTCAACTGCCTCCCAGCATACATAAGGGGGATTACCAATAGACCCCTGGCAGTCTTCAAGCTGGCACTGGACAAGCACCTAAAGTCAGTACCTGACCAGCTGGGCTGTGGCTCGTACGTTGGTTTGTGTGCAGCCAGCAGTAACAGCCTGGTTGATCAGGCTCTGAGCCACCAGGAGGCCTGGTCACAGACCGGGCCGTGGGGGCGTTGACCCCCGGAACTCTCTCCAGGTAAACTCCAAGTAATGGTTGCAAAGGTGGGTAGAAATCACAGCAACATAATCTGTGAACAGAACACCTCTACGTATATGAAACTGGGAGGCCATGTACCGCAGATCGTGCAGCAGTGTCTGCTTGTTCATTGCCCTGTACATCAACATGACCGGGGACCCAGCAAAAAACTATCTTTGTGCTTGCTAGAGATACGGCATAACCAAAGTTGGATACGGAAAACCAGGGAATGAGGAGACTCAAATTTTCGTATAGCCTGCAAAGCACTAAAGGAGTCTGCAACTACCATAAATGGCGACACAGGCATAGATGCAATATGGATAAGTGCTACAAGAATTGCATACAATTCAGCTGTAAAAATGCCAGCTGAGGCTAATAAATGCCTTTGTACGATGCTGTCTGGAAATAGTGCTGCAAATCCAACACCGTCAGAAGACTTGGAACCATTGGTGTACACTGTGATGGCATGAAAATGAGACTGGAAGTGATTAAGAAAAAAGAGAGCAAGAAGCAACTGTAGATATTTGGGCTTTCGTGCATGGCAGTGGGGAAGAACAGGCATGAATCGTCAGAACTTCCCAAGGGGTAAGGGAAAAGTTAGATGCTACATGAACATGGAAAGGTGGCAACTGAAGAGAAGACGAGAGTGAATGTAGACAGAGAAAAGGGACGGAGTAAACGGGCGGCACACAAATAAGGAACTTCTACTAACATCTGTTACCATCCTGTATATGGAAGGATTGCAGAGGTCATGAGAGCAAACAAAATAGTGGAGGCAGTGAATGTCACTGCGACTGGTCAGCAATGGAATATTCGTCTCTGCACAGAGGCTCTCAACAGATGAAGAGCAAAAAGCACTGAGGCATAAATGTAATCCCTGGTGATGGATGGGATCAAGGTAAGGAAGAGTTCCAGGAGAGGCTGTTGAATATATCTGGTCACCATAATCCAGTTTTGATAAAATTAGGGCGAAATGCAGTCGTAGGAGAGTTCTATGATTAGTCCCCCTATGAAAGATGAGAGGATTTTAACCCTTTGATGGTCCGTCCCGTAGATCTACGGCTTTACGTTCAGGGTCCAAACCGTAGATCTACGTCATGAGCTCAGCTCACTCTGATAAACTGTGAGTGGTACATTTGGGCCTAGATATGAGAGAATACATCTATGTCGTATGTGTGCACCACATAAAACAGATCCTGCAGCACGCTGTGTATAATGAGAGAAAAAAAACTGAAATCATGATTTTTCGATTAACACAGCGACTTTGCAGTGTTTTTTCGTATGTTTTTATAGTTCTATTTGCGATTTCTTGGTCTCATTTGATAGAATGGAAGACATATTACAGAAATAGAGATGATTTTGATTGGTTTTAGCACTGGAAATGGCTTGAAACTGAGCTCAAAGTAGCAGAAATGTTAAATTTTTGCCGATATTCAAGAGTAAACAAACGACCTCACACATCTAATACACGTCAGCTGGTGGGTCTAATATGCATTCACAAATATGGTGATGATATTTATACAATTATTACAGTATTGCATAACAGTAAATCTTCTATTTTTTGGTGTGAATAAAAATTCATTATGTGAATAAAAAATCAAAATGGAATTTATTTGTAAAGCCTCAAAACATAACTAATGAATAGAAGAAATGTTAGTTTAGTTCCAGGAATACCTACATTGTTTATTCTGGACCCTATTTTGAAATTGGAATATTTTGAACTTTGTGTTAAATTGGCCAAATTAACAATTTCCGATCACTTTAATTTGTAGTTGAAACAGTTGACTTGGCAATTTCTTGTGCTCAATCGATAGAACAGAAGTAATACTAGTGAAATAGCTAAGAATTTGGTTGACTGGAATAATGTAATTGGCCTAAAATGGGAGTCAAAGTCGGCAAAATCGCCGATTCATAAATATCGCTGACACCTCAAAATTCGCGAGAGCATAATTTCGCCAATTTTCCATCAAATTTCGTACTTTGTTTTATTACCTTCACAAAAAGATTCTCTACTATTTCATAAGAAAAAAACAACAAATTTTTTTTTTTTTTTGAAAATTCTTGGACACTGGGGCACCACTTCAGATTTGGGCCTTGGACCCTGAAGGGGTTAAGGAGGTTCAGCTGGCTATGACAAGTTGCCTTCCAAGAGATAGTGTTAGGTTTCCAGGATAATCGACTGTCAAACAGAAGGCTGAGAAACCTGACAGTATCGTGTTCTGGGATGTGCGAACCATACAGGCACAGTGGTACTTTGACTTAAGAGTTCAATTTGTTCCGTGACCTATCTCGTAACTCAATTTGCTCGTATGTACTATATCAAATCAATTTTCCTCGTTAAAATTAATTGAAATGCCATTAATCCATTCCAGCCCCAAAAAACCACCCCAATTTTTTTTGTTACGGGTTTTTCAATAAGAAAAATGTATTTATAAAGAAGAAATATTGTATACTCCACCCACCACCACCACTACTAAAACCCACCACCACCATACTACTCCACCCACCACCACCACCACTACTCCACCCACCACACCACCACTACTCCACCCACCACCACCACCACTACTCCACCCACCACCACCACTACTCCACCCACCACCACTCACCACCAACCTCACCCCCACCACTACTCCACCACCCACCACTACTCCACCCACCCCACCCCACCACTACTCCACCCCCCACCACATCACTACTCACCACCACACCACCACCACCACTACTCCACCCCACACCACCACACTCCACCCCCACCACCACTACTCCACCCACCACCACCCCACCTCTCCACCTCACCACCCCCACCACTCCACCCACCACCACTCCACCCACCTACTCACACCCCCCCACCACTACTCCACCCACCACCACTACTCCACCCCACCACCACCACCCCACTCTCCACCCACCTCTACTCCACCCCCCACCACCACTACTCACCACCACCACCACCACTACACCCCCACCACCACCACACTCCACCCACCACCACCACCACTACTCCACCCACCACCACACTAACTCCACCCACCACCCCATACTCCACCCACCACCACCCTACCCACCACCCCACCACTACTCCACCCCCACACCACTACTCCACCCACCACCACCACCACCCCCACACACTCCACCCCCACCCACCACCCAACCACTACTCCTCCCACCCACCACCCCTACTCCCCACCACCCCACCACCCACACCACTACTCCACCCAACCCCACCACCACTACTCCACCCCCCACCACCACCACACTCCACCCCCCACCACCCTACCCCCCCCCACCAACCACTACTACCCACCACCAACCCCCACCATACCCACCCACCACCCCCCACACCACTCCACCCCACCAAACCCCCCACCCCACCACCACCACCTCCACCCACCACCACCACTACCCACCCACCAACCACCCTACTCCACCCCACACACCCACCCACCCACCACCCCACCTCCCACCCCCCACCACCACCCACCACCCCCCACCACCACCCCCCACCCACCACCACTACTCCACCACCCCACCACCACCACCCTCTCCCCCCCACCACCCCCTACTCCCCCCACCACCCCCACAACTCCCACCCACCACCACTACTCCACACCCACCACCACTACTACTCCACCCACCACCACCACTACTACTCCACCCACCACCACACCACTACTCCACCCACCACCACCACCACTACTCCACCCACCACCACCACTACTCACCCACCACCACCACACTACTCCACCCACCACCACTCATCTCCACCCACCATCACCACTCCACCCACCACCACCACCACTACTCCACCCACCACCACCACTACTCCACCCACCACCACCACTACTCCACCCACCACCACCACCACTACTCCACCCACCACCACCACCACTACTCCACCCACCACCACCACTCCACCCACCACCACCACTACTCCACCCACCTTAATGTTTCTGGAAAAACTTAGTGTTGAAGTGGAGGTTACCTCTTCCCTGGATTTATGAGAACTAAACAAGGGACAAGATGTCTTGCTACAATCTGGGATTAGTGTGGGAGTATTATCCTTCCAGTTATGTCTTGGAAGAGCATGTGGGATGGGATGAAATACCAGACATTCCTCTGGGTACAAAGTTGGATTTGACTTCAGATACACCGCCAACTAGTGGTGGCATATCTGAAGCTCGCTCATAACTCGGACTTTGGCTCGCACTCAAAGCAAAAAAAATAGGCTGAGTGACAGCTCGTAAGTCAAGGTACCACTGTACGATGGATTATCAGGGACGATAGAACATCTAGTGAAAGTAATTTGGTGCGTTTTAGTACGTACTAGGAAATTTAAACCCATGAGCAGTGGCCCAGTTAAAAACACAGTTGACCATATGCTGTGGAGAAACTGCAAGAAGCGACAGTCAGTGCCTGCACAAGCTATAACAAAATCAACATAGTGATGACCAAATATTAAATGGAAGAATAAATGCTGGACCATTTATAGCAAGGAGAAAGTGTGGTGCTCAGGACACATCCCTGGGGGATACCTTCAGCTTGGACTAAGTCTGGGGAAAGCATATTATTAACCCAAACACAGAAATGTCTCTCAGATAAGGTGTTCTTAAGGAAAAATGGTAGACTGCCTTGGAGGCCTAAGGAGTGAGCTTGGGTCAAGATGTTATATCTCCATGTTGTCATATGCCTTCTCAATATCAAACAAAAATGGCAATTACAGAGTGGTTATTGGCAAAGGCATTATGTACATGTGTATCCAAACGGAGTAAGGAGTCAATAGTAGAATGGCCCCTAGGAAAGCCATACTGATTTAGTGGAGAGACTATTGTGCGTCTCTAAATACCGCATCAAACGTCTGTTTACCAGACACTCCAACACCTTGTAAACCACACTGGTAAGAGCAATGGGACGATAGTGGGAGGCATCAAGTCCCAAAGTGCTTATGTCCTCCCTGCCCACAGGTGGAGATGATACCCTTGCAGTGTAGCTCGCTTAACTTTTGACTACCGTGAACTTCTATCCTCGGTTTGTAAGCAGGCCACCATTTACAAGTTTGAAAGGTGACCCCTACACTGCAGCAGTTGGTATATATAAATTAGATTAATTTATAAATAATAGAGCTACATACTGTACAACTATGATAAATTTCTTTAATGTTAAGTACGTAGTCAGTAAGGCATTAAATTAAGTTGGCCCATAATGCCTAAGCATAATAGAGGCTCTTTGCACTGCAACCCATTATTGTAAATACATAACTGCAATGTATTACTTGCAAATAAATAAATAAATTTGAATTTGAATACAATGTCCTTGTCCTCTGAACCCCTCAAGGAAGGTTCCTTGATGTTGGTGAGGGGCTCTTGATTTAGGGAATTGGATCTGTGCTCCAGTTCCCCGAATTAAGCCTGAATGCCTTCCACATCCCCCCCCAGGCACTGTATAATCCTCCGGGTTTAGCGCTTCCCCCTTGATTATAATAATAATTGTCCTCTGAAACACCTGAAGCTATCTCCAAATATATTGAGACTAGACCATTGATGGACACCGATCCATCTCCTGTTCCTCCTCTTCACTCTCCTCTATCTGCACAACTCCTTTCTTTGCAGCGTCCCAATCCTTCACTGCTTGTGCATTTTCTGCTGCCTCCATGTGTGGACTTTTCTAACCCTTCTAGTCCATAGATACCTCTACCATCAGATTTCTTTTATCTTTCTCTTCGGAAATCATGGCTTATTTGCAGTGGAATATTGGCGGCCTCAGAGGTAACCAGGGTGAGCTTCGGGTGTTGCTCTCCCAGTTTTCCTGTTTTTGTTTACAAGAACCCAAATTACGCTCCGCTGTTATCCATCCCATCTTGGGTTGTTTTATTATACATTCATCAGATCCTTTTCCCGATGAAACTTGCATGACAGCAATCGTTTTCCAATCATCATTCTCCTTCGTATTCACCACCACCTCGTAGCCCACGCTGGCAATTTGACCGAGCGAATTGGGGCCTTTACTCACATCAAACTGCTTTTAGTGAGGATCCTCCTTTGTCCTCCATTGATGAGCTTTTACACCTCTCCTCGACCTCAGTTTTAACTGCAGCTTCACATTCTATACCCCAAACCTCAGGAAGGCATTCTCAGAGGTGTGTGCCTTGGTGGTCTCCTGCTTGTGCTTGGGCAGTACATTTGAAAAGTGTTGCATGGGGAAGATACCGGTACAATAGAACCTTGATTTTAAGCAGAAGAGAGTGGTTGCCTGCAGTGTCATCCGTGACACTAAACGCACTTGCTGGTGGGATTGTTTCTCCCGTCACTTCAGCTTCCTCTATGAGTGCAGTTTAGAATAAAGCACGGAATCTGGGTGGTAAATATTCTCCTGACCTGGCTCCTGTTCTTCGGGTTGCCGGTGTCACTATAGCAAACCCTCTTGATGTTGCCACTGAAATTGGTAATCATCTTGTCCGTATCTCTCAGGCTTCATCTATGCCCCTCACTTTTTTTCCTCCAAGTTTGCCAGAGAGTTAGAGCCCTTAAGCCTTTCTATCAGAAGAGAAACTTATAATGTGCCTTTTACACTTCTGGAACTGGAGGCAACAATCTCCAGTTGCCAATCATTGGCAGCTGGGCCTGACAGCATTCATATTCATATGCTACAGCATTTACAACAGTCAGCCCTTGCTGTCCTTTATGACTTTAATCTTATTTGGTCACAAGGAGTTCTTCCCCAGCTGTGGAAATCTGCCATTGTTCTCCTTTTCTGCAGACCGGGTACTATGGGGCATGACGCCTCCCACTATCGTCCCATTGCTCTTACCAGTGCAGTTTGCAAGGTGATGGAACGTCTGGTAAATAGATGTTTGATGTATTTAGAGACGATAGTCTCTTCACTAGTCGATATGGCTTTCGTAAGGGGCCCTTACTACGCTTGGATACGTAGGTTCGTAATGCCTTTGCCAATAACCACTCAGTTATCGCCATCTTTTTTTGACCTTGATAGGGCATATGACAAAACTTGAAGGTATAACATCCTGGCCAAGACCCACTCCTTATGCCTCTGAGGCAATCTACCATTTTTCCTTAAGAACTTCTTAACTGAGAGACATTTCCATGTTCAGGTTAATAATATGCTTTCCCTGGACTTTGTCCAAGTTGAAAGTGTTTCCCAGGGATGTGTTCTGAGCACAAGACTTTTTCTCCTTGCTATAAATGATCTGGCATCTATTCTTCCATCTAATATTTGGTCATCACTATGTTGATGACTTTGCTGTAGCTTGTGCCTGCGCTGATTGTCACCTCATTGCAGTTTCTCTCCTAGCGGTCACCTCTGTTTCCAATTGGGCCAATACTCATGGGCTCAAATTTTCTAGTACTAAAACTCACCAAATTACTTTTACTAGACATTCTGTCGTCTCCGATCATCCATTGTACCTATAAGGCTCTTGTATCTCAGGACGTGACATGGTCAGGTTTCTTGGCCTTCTGTTTGATCGTCGGTTATCCTGGAAGCCTCGCAACTTGTCATAGCCGGTTGAACCTCCTTAAAACCCTCACTCATCTTTCGTGGGGGGCAGATCATAGCACTCTCCTTCGACTACATTCAGCCCTAATTTTACCAAAATTCAGTTACAGCTACCAGATGTATTCAGTGGCCTCTCCTGTAACTTTCTAGTCTTAATCCCATCTGTTAACAAGGATTACGTTTATGCCTTGGTGCTTTTCGCTCTTCACCGGTTGAGAGCCTCTATGTAGAGGCAAATACAGTGGACCTCCGACATTCGACATTAATCCGTTCCTGAGAGCCATCGAATGTCGAAAATATCTAAAGTCGAATTAATTTTCCCCATAAGAAATAACGGAAATCAAATAAATCTGTGCAAGACACCAAAAAGTATGAAAAAAAAAATTTTACCACATGAAATATTAAGTTTAATGCAATAGAATAATTACAGTAGCAATAGATTAATAACAATAGAATAACTGACACTTACCTTCAATGAAGATCTGGTGATGATTGATGGGATGGGAGGAGGGGAGAGTGTTTAGAAGGGGAATCCCCTTCCATTAGGACTTGAACTGGCAGCCTCGCCATGCCTTACCACACTGTGTATGCCACTACGATTCTTAAATCTTTCAAACCAACCTTTGCCAGCTTTAAATTCACTCGCATCACCACTAGTTGCAGGCAATTTCTTTACCAAATCATCATCGCACTCCGACACACGCACTCCACTTTCGTACTTTGCAATTATCTCTCTTCATTTCAATAGTCATTAGCACCTTTTTTCTCAAAGGGTTGGCACTAGAAGCTTTCTTGGGGCCCATGGTTACTTATTTTGCAGAAACAAGCACCAAAAACAGTGATAATATGGATAATATGGAATGTACCGAATGTATCCTTAGATGTAAGCACACTGGCTGGCTTGTAAACACTGACACACACGGGGCAGTTCAGGCCACATGTGGACATGTCTCGTACAAATCGTATCGAATGTCGAGGCGAAATTTTTGCGTTAAAATGCATCGAATGTCGGATTTATCAAATGTCGATGCCATCAAATGTCGGGGGTCCACTGTATTCCATCCTTGACAAATTGCCATGATGCTCATTGCCTTCGCTATTATGTTCACTCTCACGACCTCTGCAATTCTTTCGTATACAGCCTCTAGTCACTTAGGGACGTTTGTAGATGAATGGTTCAGTGAACCGACATGTTGATAAATTAGACACATGTGCAACTCTTGGGTATCTTTATTGAGGAAACGTTTCGCCACACAGTGGCTTCATCAGTCCATACATAAGAGAAACTTGAAGAACAGGAGGAGAATGAGGTAATCAATCCCTCAACCTCGAGTCGATGTGTTCAGTCCATCAATCTTGAGTAGAATACGGTATATGAGCGGAGAAGCAGCTTATAAACCGTATGGCAGGAGAGGTGCACCAGTCATAGGTGTTGTCACATTTGTTCAATGTGGAAGTAGGTCGTGCCCAAGAATTAGGCAAGCGAAGAATTCCTAAGTATTAAGATCCCAAGAAGTTGCAGTGTTTGACAGGTTTGTAGATGAATGGTTCAGTGAACCTACCTACTTCCACATTGAACAAATGTGACAACACCTATGACTGCTGCACCTCTCCTGCCATACGGTTTATAAGCTGCTTCTCCGCTCATATACCGTATTCTACTCAAGATTGATGGACTGAACACATCGACTCGAGGTTGAGGGATTGATTACCTCATTCTCCTCCTGTTCTTCAAGTTTCTCTTATGTATGGACTGATGAAGCCACTGTGTGGCGAAACGTTTCCTCAATAAAGATACCCAAGAGTTGCACATGTGTCTAATTTATCAACTTAGGGACGTACACGTTTACCAATGCCTCGGACTTATGACTGGCTCTCAGACCATTATGCATACCTAAATAATGTATATTAGCGCTAATTTCCTCTATTCTGTTTATTACAACATACAGTTCCCTACTGTATAAACATTTACAAATACAGTGGTCCCTCAATAATCGTCCGGCTCGATAGTCGCCCTTTTCGGAAATCGTCGTGTTATTTTCGTCCAAACATTGGCTCGCAAATGGTCGGTTGACTCGCTAATCGTCCTTCACCCGGGACACGTACTCATGCTCTGAGCCGCCGCGGCCTCCCTTCCCAGCCAGTGTGCCGTTGTTTACCAGTGAGCGACGATCCCCTCACTTGTTCATACGAAATATTTCATATTCCATTCATTTTAGTGCTTGCAAGTGCTAAATAAGCTACCATGGCTTCAAAGAAAGCTCATATTGCCAAGCCTTTGGTAAAGAAAGTGAGAATTACGATTGAATTTAAGAAAAATATCATTGAACAATAGGAAAGTGACGTACGTGTGGCTGAACTGGCCAGGATGTATAACAAATCCCGTACAACCATTTCTTCCATCGTGGCCAAGAAAAAGGAAATCGAGGAAGCTGTTGTTGCAAAGGGGGTAAATATACTGACAAAAATGAGATCACCAGTACTCGAAGATGTTGAGAATTTATTATTGTGAAAAGGCTAGGCAGTTGCATGACAATTTGGTAAAGAAATTGCCTGCAACTAGTGATGTGAGTGAATTTAAGGCCAGCAAAGGCTGGTTTGAGAGATTTAAGAAGCGTACTGACATACACAGTGTGATAAAGCATGGTGAGGCTGCCAGTTCGGACAAAATTGCAGCTACAAAATTCATAAGTGAATTCAAGGAGTACATAGAGACTGAAGGACTGAAATCTGAACAAGTGTTCAATTGTGACTAAACAGGCCTCTTTTGGAAGAAAATGCCAAAGAGGACCTACATTACTCAGGAGGAAAAGGGACTGCCAGGACACAAGCCTATGAAAGACAGGCTGACACTCAAGTTCTGTGCTAATGCTAGTGGGGATTTCAAAGTGAAGCCATTACTAGTGTACCATTCTGAAAATCCCAGTGTGTTCAGGAAAAACAATGTTATGAAGAGTAAATTGTGTGTGTTTTGGAGATCTAATAATACAGCATGGGACACGAGGGAAATTTTCATCGAGTGGCTCAATGAAGTGTTTGGCCCTAGTGTGAAGAATTACCTCCTGGAAAAGAAATTGGATCTCAAGTGCCTCCTAGTAATGGACAATGCACCTGCTCATCCTCCAAACTTGGATGACCTAATTCTGCAGGAGTTTGGGTTCCTCACAGTAAAGTTCTTGCCCCCGAATACCACTCCTCTCCTCCAGCCCATGGACCAGCAGGTCATTTCAAACTTTAACCCTTTCAGGGTCGACAGGGCCCTCTCCCAAACCTGTTCTCAGGGCCGGTAAAAATTTGAAAACAAAAAAAATTATTTTTTTCTTATGAAAAGATAGTTTTTTTTCTGAATTTTATAGGCTAAACAAAAATTTTTTACTATCAATACTTACCGAGGTATGGTGGTGTGAAGTTGACAGAAAATGACCGGCATATGGTAACATCGCTGACTGCTGGTCACACGGTATTATTTTATTTTTTTAGGTACTATTTTCTATTATTTTTTAATTTTTTTGTCCAAGTAACTTTTATGACCTGTGAGACCAATATGAGCACTATTTTGTAAGTTATTTCTTTTTCTATACTACACAATAACTGCATAAACACTGCTTTCACTGTTTTGTTTACAAAACATATTTACACAAACAATACAAAATGTTGTTTATTACTATTTTTCTATATTTTATACACACATACAGTCACATGACATGTTTTTAGAAGTTCTGCAGCCTGTGGAAATCTTTGAAACATGTCATGCACAGTGGTGTTTTACACTTCTCACACATAAAACGGGTGTCTTTGTGTTGTTGTGGGCGTGTTTTTTGTATGTGCACAGACGTAACACCTCTTCTGAGCCTTTTTCTTGAAAGCAGTAGCAGGCAGTTTTGTTAGGAAGTGATCACCATGCTTCAGACGAAAAGGTAGTTGTTGATAATTACATGGGTGGTTTTCTATTGCAGGTGTTGTTCCTTGGTACCTGATTATTATTTGTCTAATGACAGACAAACAAAATTCGCCATATGGTGATTTGTTTCTGGTCCTCATCTTATACATATTATAAGCAATGAGCATGGAAGAGTCCAGAAGATGGAAAAAGAGTTTTATGTACTACTTATAACTCTTGCAAACACAATCAGCAAACCCAATCTGCATGTCACATTTGTCCACTGAATGCATATTGAGGGTGTAGTCAATCACAGCTGCAGGTTTTAGAATGGGTTCATTGCTTTCCCTATGCTGCCTGCCAGTGTCTGCCATTTCATTAGGGTGAACTGATGACAACAGTGTGACATCTCGTTTGTCATGCCACCGAAATGCCATGATGTCATTGGCAGCAAAGGCTTGCACCTCACCTCTATGAGTGCCAGTGTCAAACCTGGGCATATGTTTATGATTTGCATGCACTGTGCCACACACATTTATCATGTTCACTCACAAGAAATCACTGAGTAAGGGGCTTGTGTACCAGTTGTCGGTATATAAAATATGTCCCTTACCAAGATATGGTTCCATCATTGTTTTAACCACATCACCAGAGATACCCAGTAACTTCCTGGTATCTCAGTGTATTACTTCCAGTGTACACAATTATATCCAATATAAGACCACTGTAACAATCACAAAGCACGAACAATTTTATACCAAAGCGTTTCCTCTTGCTTGGTATGTATTGCTTGAATGAGAGTCTTCCTTTGAACAGAATCAAAGACTCAATAACAAGCTTTCTGAAAGGATAAAAATACATACTGAATTTCTGTTTCAGATACATGAACACATTCCTAATCTTGTATAACCTGTCGTTTCTGTCAGGCCTGGTTTTGTCTGAGAAGTGAAGCATATGTAATAGCAGCACAAATCGATTCACTCCTATTATATCACTGAAACCTGGGGTTGCAATCAGGTGGTCTGTTGACCAGTATGATTTCACACTGTGCTTATACACATGTGGCATAAGCATTATTGTGGCAAACAAGATACATCTCGGCCACAGTTGTCTCCTTCCATTGGTGTAGCCGTGATCTTGGTGAAAGTATTGTGTTTGCCATGGTGTACTCATAGTATCTATTGCTTTCCCTGACAATTTCCATCAGGGATTCTTCAAAGAATAACTCGAAACATTCCAGTTCACTGGCATTGTTCCCAAGTGCACAAGATGGCCATATTCCACTTTGACTTTCATTAAAGTGATGGGGATTGGGAACAAAATTGGCAGCTTCCTGCCAATCCCCGGTGCAGTCTGCTGGTGGGTACTGGATACTGACAGGTGGTTGTGGAAGTTGTGGTTGTGGAGGCTGGTGTGGTGAGTTGGTGGGGGATGGTGGCCTTTGCTGTAGATCAGCTGAGGCAGCGGCGTGAGTGGCAGCATGGCCCACTGCTGGTGCCTCATAGCGGCACCACCACTACCACCACCATGCACATTTTCCATCCCAATTGCAACACTATCATCATCATTTTCACTGTCTGTTCGTGTTGTACAGCCACGGGATGCACTCCGAGATGTACTCCTTCCCCTTGGAATAGCATGTGGCACACTACCAGAGCGCATATATCGTCGTATATACTGAAGCTTTGCTGGAGAATATTCCACTTCACTGTCACTACTGGAACTGTTTTCAAGATCTTGTAATTCATATTCACTATCACTATCATCACCAATGCTCACATCTGAGTCCGGGATTTGGGAAAATAGGAGTTTCCTCTTTGATTCTGGTACATCTGAACGTGAACAAGACTGCCCAGCAGCAGAGGTGGAAGGCTGGGTTTTCCTCACTATTACCGGTATTATGGTCATTAGTTTCGGTCACAACCTCACCAAAACCTTGAAACTCATCTTCACTGGCACTTCCATCTGTATTAGAACTGTCACTGGGGAACAAAAGTGTCCCAATTCGCCGAGGAGTGAGGAGCTTCTTACTGCGAGGCATGGTGAACAAGGTCTACTAAAATGGCATTCCCACAATGCACCACTGGGTCCCAGAATTTTTTTCTACCGTGCACACCGACCACGTAGATCCATTCTCTCATATCTAGGCCTACCAGCCGTTTCCCGCTTAATTTGAAGCCGCTAGAATTTATGCGTACTAGTACGGCACCAACCCTGGCGTGCAAGCCGTACTAGTACTGCACCAACCCTGAAAGGGTTAAAAAACTCAACACCAAAGCAGTGTTTCAAAGGTGCTTTAATGTGACCTCAGATACTCACTTGACCCTAAGAGATTTTTGGAAAGAACACTTCAGTATCCTCCATTGCATAAGCCTTATAGGTAAGGCTTGGGAGGGAGTGGCTACCAGGACTTTGAACTCTGCTTGGAGAAAATTGTGGCCAGATTGTGTCCACAAGAAGGATTTTGAAGGGTTTGTGGCTGACCCTGATAAGCCTATGTCAGTTGTGAACTCTCTATTGTGGCACTGGGGAATTCCACGGGGTTGGATGTGAGTTTGGAGGATGTGGAAGAGTTGGTGGAGGACCACAACGAAGAGCTCACCACTGAGGAGCTGCAAGAGCTTCAGCAGGAACAGGAACATATCGCAGCTCAGAATCTTGCTGCAGAGGAGGAGGAAGAGAGGTGGAAGAAGGTGCCTTCTTCAGAAATTAAGGAGATTTTTGAAATGTGGTGTAGGATGGAAAGATTTACGGAGAAACATCACCCTGAGAAGGATGTTGTAAGCCATATCGGCAGCTTGTACAGTGACAGAGTCTTGGCCCATTTTAGGGAAGTTTTAACCCTTTGACTGTCGCGGCCGTATATATATGTCTTACGAAGGTACCGTGTTTGACGTATATATACTCATAAATTCTAGCGGCTTCAAATCAAGCAGGAGAAAGCTGGTAGGCCCACATGTGAGAGAATGGGTCTGTGTGCACCATATAAAAAAAAATCCTGGAGCACGCAGTGCATAATGAGAAAAAAAAAACTCCGACCATTTTTTTTTAATTAAAATGCCGACTTTGTGGTCTATTTTCGTATAGTATTTATGGTTGTATTCTCGTTTTCTTGGTCTCATTTGATAGAATGGAAAACATGTAATAGAATAGAGGTGATTTTGATTGATTTTACTATAAAAAGAACCTAGAAATGGAGCTCAAAGTAGGGGAAATGTTTGACTTTTGCCAATGTTCAAAAGTAAACAAATGATGCCATTGTCCAATAAATGTCCAAATAGCCATTCTAATATGCAGTCATGAATGGGTTGATGTTATTTATACAATTATTATAGTATTGCAGTAGTCTGCATAATAGTAAGTCTTCTATTTTTTGTTTGAATAAAAATTCAAAATAGAAAGCAAGAGTAATATCAGAGGGGCCTGGAGACATGACTGATGAGCAAAGAAAATGTTATTTTAGAGCCAGGAATGTCTGCATTGTTCATTCTGGACCTTATTTTGAAATTGTCATATTTTTTAGTTTTCGTGAAATTGGCCAAATTGCAAATTTCTGACCACATTATTAGGTAGTTGAAATCGGTAAATGGGCAGTTTCTTGTACTCAATCGATAGAAAAAATGGAGTTCTAAAGAAATAGCTATGAGTTTGGGCGACTGGAACAATGGAATTAGCCGAAAATAGGGCTCAAAGTGGGCGAAATCGCCGATTTGTAAACAACGCTGAGGTCGCTAACTTCGTGAGAGCATAATTCCGTCAGTTTTCCATCAAATTTCGTTTTATTTGGTGTCACTACAATTGGGAAAAGATTCTCTATCATTTCATAAGAAAAAATAATTTTTTTTAAATTTTGCGACACCAGGAGACACCTCAGGATTGGGGGTTGCGACAGTCAAAGGGTTAAAGAGATGCCAGAAACAGAGCTCTCTGGACACTTTTTTTTTGTGAGACAGGACTCCAGTGACTCAAGCTGGTCCTAGTGATATTAAGAAACACAGAAGAGAAGTAACCCCAGAAAAGCACTTGGTACCTGAGGTGTTGATGGAAGGGGATTCCCCTTCCAAACAGTAACTAATACAATCTCTCTCCTCCTCCAGTCTTCCATACACTAAGAAGAATCGCCAATAAAGGTAAGTGTTATGCTGTTAATGTTTAATTCATCATGTCCCATTGTATTTTTATGTACTACATCTATATCTCATGTAAAAAAAATTTTTGTTTTAATACTTCTGGATGTTGGGAACGGATTAATTGTACAGTGGACCCCCGCATAACGATTACCTCCGAATGCGACCAATTATGTAAGTGTATTTATGTAAGTGCGTTTGTACGTGTATGTTTGGGGGTCTGAAATGGACTAATCTACTTCACAATATTCCTTATGGGAACAAATTCGGTCAGTACTGGCACCTGAACATACTTCTGGAGTGAAAAAATATCGTTAACCGGGGGTCCACTGTATTTACATTATTTCTTATGGGGAAAATTGATTCGAAAATCGTCTATTTTGATAATCATCACACTTCCAGGAACGGATTAACGATGATAAATGAGGGACCACTGTATACTAGAAATATTATAAATGGTGCAAAGGTGACATTAAAGCAATATCAAAGATGGTTGACACAAATCCACTACCGTTATAGTATGCTCCTCACTTAGCAACAAATTTGTTTACTGACGTAGTCTTAGGAACGGAACTTCGTCATTAAGTGAGGAGAGGTTGTATAGGATAGTCACTGATGTTAATTGTTCTTTATTTGTTCATCACCCCTGTTTACTCTGTCCCCTTTCTCTTCGCCTAGATTCGCTCGCCTTCTTTTCAGTTACCACCTTTCTATGTTCATGTAGCATCTCACTTTTCCTTACCCCTTTGGAAAGTTCCAATGGTTCGTGTCTGTTCTTTCCCACTGTAATGCGTGAAAGCCCAACTGCTTACAGTGGCTTCCTGCTCTTTTTCTTAACCACTTCTGATCTCATTCTCATGCCATTACAGTGTACACTGATGGTTCCAAGTCTTCTGATGGTGTTGGATTCGCAGCAGTGTTTCTGGACAGCGTCGTGTTGGGGAGTTATTTATCCTCGGCTAGCATTTTTACAGATGAATTGTATGCCATTCTCACAGCACTTACCTGTATTCTGTCTATGCCTGTGTCACCATTTGTAGTCGTCTCAGACTCCCTTAGTGCTTTACAGGCTATAGAAAATTTGATACACCTCATCCCCTGGTTCTTCGTATCCAACTTTGGTTACGCCGTATCTCTAGCAAACACAAAGATGTTTTTTTTGTTGGGTTCCCAGTCATGTTGACATACGGGGCAATGAACAGGCTGACACTGCTGCACGGTCAGCAGTACATGACCTCCCATTTTCATATAGAAGTGTTCCATTCACAGACGATTTTGCTGCAATTGCTACCCACCTCTGCACGCATTGGTCTGATCTGCTACATAACAAACTACATTCTATTAAACCAAGTAGTATAGGTTTCTGGCTGTCTTCTTGCCATCAATGTTGAGGTTGGGAGACTACTCTCTCCCATCTTCACATCTGCCACACTCGTCTTACTCCGAGGTGTCTCGTGGAGAGGTGCCCTGTTCCACTCTGTGAGGATTGTCAGGTTCCAGTTTGTCAGCCATATTCTGTTGGACTGCCCACTCTATCACTGAGCATGCAGAATTTACTTCAGTCATTGTCACCGCTCTACTGCCCTTACTTTACCTTCCCTTCTTGCTGATGGACCCTCCTTTAACCCAGACTCTCTCATTGACTTTTTGACAGCAACTGATTTACTGCACAAACTCTGATGATGATGCCTCTAGCACTCCTCACAGCCCTTCCTACCTCAATCTCTTGCTACCCTCTACCCCTGCATTATCCACTGCCCTGCTGCACTCCATGACCTAATAATACTCCCTCTTGCTACCCTCTACCCCTGCACTATCCGCTGCCCTGCATGACCTAATAATAATCTCTCCCCCTCTTACTACCCACTACCCCTGCACCCTTCCCTGCCCTGCTGCGCTGTATGATCCTTGTAGGTTTAGCCCTTTTTTTTTATTATAATGATAATTTCCAAGGGTGTTGATTCAGCTCTGGAATTATCTTTGTTGTACAAAGCATTGCTGGCAGCTGATTAAAGCTAGTAATTATGAACTACTTAGTTCATGTACTGTATATAGATAAAGATTATAATGTACAGTGGACCCCCGAGTTTCGTGATTAATCCGTTCCAGAGAGTCTGCCGAAAGTCGGAATTCACGAATGTCAAAACCATTTTTCCCATAAGAAATAATGTAAATCCAATTAATCCATTCCAGACACCCAAAAGTATTAACAAAAATATTTTTTTGTTAGATTAAATATAGATTCACATACAGAAAAGAATGAGAAATAAAGTATAAAAGAATAATATCACACTTACCTTTATTGAAGACTCTTGTTGGTGTATGGAAGACAGGAGGAGGGGAGAGGATGGAGAGGTAACACTATTGTTTGGAAGGAGAATCCCCTTCCATAAAGACTAGGTACCAAGTCCTTATCCAGGGTTACTTCCCTTCATTGTTTTTTAATGCCACTAGGACCAGCTTAAGAGTCACTGGACCCCTGTCGCTCAAAAAATTGTTCCAGACAGTTCTGTTTCTGGCGTTTCTTTAAAATTTACCTCAAATGGGACAAGATATTGTTATTGTACATGTTGCCGACACGGCTTGCAACAGCTTTGTCAGGCTGATGTTCCTTCATAAACATTTGCACCTCACTCCATTTTGAACAAATGTCCTTAAACTTTGAAGAAGGCACCTTCTTCCATCTCTTTTCCTCCTCCTCTGAAGCAATTTCCTGAGCTGTGCTCTGTTGCTGTTGCAGATGAAGGTCTTGCAATTGTGGTCCTCCACCAACTCTTCCACATTCTGGCCAGTCACATCCAACCCCATGGAATTCCCCAGTGCCACAATAAGATTGCACAACTGGCATAGGGTTGTCAGGGTCAGCCTCAAACCCTTCAAAATCTTTGTTGAGGACACAATCTGGCCACAATTTTCTCCAAGCAGAGTTTATCATCCTGGAAGTCACTCCCTCCCAAGCCTTATCTATAAGGCCTATGCAGTTGAGGATAGTGAAGTGGTCTTTCCAGAGGTCTTAGGTCATATCAAAGCACCTTTGAAACATTGCTTTGGTGTACAGTTTTTTTGAAGTTTGAAATGATCTGCTGGTCCATGGGCTGGATGAGAGGAGTGGTATTAGGGGCCAAGAACTTCACTGTGATGAAACTAAACTCCTCCACCATCTGGCCATCCAAGTCTGGAGGATAAGCAGAAGCATTGTCCATTACCAGAAACCACTTGAGTGGCAATTTATTATCCAGGAGGTATTTCTTCACACTCGGGCCAAACACTTCATTGAACCAATCAAGGAAAATTTCCCTTGTGACCCATGCCTTACTGCTAGCCTTCCACATCGCACACAATTTACTCTTGGTGACACTGTTTTTCGTGAACATACTGGGATTTTCAGAGTGATACACCAGTAAAGGCTTCACTTTGAAATTCCCACTAGCATTACCACAGAACATGAGAGTTAGCCTGCCTTTCATAGGCTTGTGGCCTGTGTGAGGTAGGTTCTTTTTGGCATTTTCTTCCAAAAGAGGCCTGTTTCATCACAAATGAACACTTGTTTGGGGACGAATCCTTCAACCTCTACATAGAATCCTTCAGCCTCTACATAGTCCTTGAATTCCTGCACGAATTTTTCAGCCACACATTTGTCAGAACTGGCAGCCTCACCATACCTTACCACACTGCATGTGCCACTACGCTTCTTAAATCTCTCAAACCATCCTTAACCCTTAAACTGTCCAAACGTAGATCTATGTTTGCTCGCGTAGCACTCCGAACGTAGATCTACGTTTTTTTTACATTGTTTCTTATGGAGAAAATCAAGGTCGGAGCGCTACGCATGCAAACGTAGATCTACGTTTGGACAGTTTAAGGATTAAATTCACTAACATCAGCACTCATTTCAGGTATTTTCTTTAAAAGATCGGTATGCAGCTGCCTTGCCCATTCACAAATTATCGACTGCATAACACTATCTCCGGCTAATTGTTTTTCGTTGATCCACACTAACAACAAATTTTCAACATCTTTGAGTATTTGTGATCTCCTTTTGGTGAGCATATCTACCAGTTTTGCAACAACAGCTTCCTTGATTTCCTTTTTCTTAAGACACGATGGAAGTGATCGTTTAATAGGGTTTTCTGTACATCCTGCTGAACTCGGCCACACGCACTCCACTTTCATATTTTGCGATGGTTTCTTTCTTTAATTCTATCATGTTTCTCACCTTTTTTACCAAAGGACTGGCACTAGAACCTTTCTTTGGGCCCATGGTGGCTTATTTAGCAGCTTCAAGCACAAAAAGCAATGGATTATTATGAAATGTATCATATGAACGCCTGGAGTGATGGTCACTCACGCAGAAACAATGCCACACTGATGCACTGATTGTTTTGTGGGAGCCTTTGTGTATGCCTGGCCACTCCCAGCTGCACAGATGTGTTCCATACGATGGACGAATCGCAAGGCAAATCCTGAATTGCAAGGCTGTATTTTGATAAAAAAAAAAGTTGCTGAAAGGCAAAATTCACGAAGCGCAAGGCTCACAAAACTCAGGGGTCCACTGCACATAATTTTTGTGATTATTGTGCATGAATAATTTCTGAGCATAAAGCAGTTCATACCTTGATGGGAAGGTAAAGATTTATCATCAGTGACAAAAAACATTGAAATGAGCACTCTGGACTACAAAATCTACTGGAGAAGATATATGGAGAAAATGGCATGATATTGGCACAGGATGTTAGACAGGATAAGCTTACTGAAAGGTCTTACAAATCATTAAGTGTTGACTATTTTGAGATGTGCAAAAACCATAAAAACATCTAAGTATAAACAAGAAAATATAAATTTTCAAAGTACAGTATCAGGTTTGATGTTGCTGCATTGTTTATTAAAGTGCCAGGAGACCTTTTAGAATTTTTGTGTAATTACCAAAATTTTTAACTTTTAGTCCTCTCATTATCACTGATTTGACAGAGTTATACATTGTGGAATAAATCTGAATAATAGCAATAGCTTTTATTGGTTTGTACAAGATTATGCACACAAGACAGTGCAAAATATAAAATCTTTTGTAATTTGTTGTTGCCCTGTAATGAAAATTCTGAAGTTTCTTTGAATAATCTAATCCTTCCTATTAAATGTATTACTAAAGTTGAACAGTATGGACCCATTCCTTTTTCTGGATGTAATTGTATCCAAAGGCAAGGAAGGACTTTCAAATTTGTGTAAAGTAACCTTGCAATGTGTTACTATACAGAGTACACTACTAGTCCAATCACCAGTAGCATGTTAGTACATATTCTTGCCTATGTTCTTACATGCATGTTTGCAGCCTAAAACTTAGTGAATTCTACAGATTTCTTTGTTAAATGTCAAACCCAGAGTTGTGTGAACTTACCTATTGACACTGCAGCTTCAAAAAGATTAGCTTCATTTGGAAATCTTATGGCTTGTTTTCTTTTGCTCTCTTACATTGGTGGTGAGCCATGTATGGGTGGATAAATTTGTACCTCACTGAGTTTAGATTTTCTTGTGCTGCAAAAATGCATTATACAGTACTCTCATCATAGAAGTATATTTTTTTATTTGTGTAGGATTTATTCACCTTTTGGGGAAATTTACACAGCATTGCATATATTATAAATGTTCATTTACCTTAATTATTGTTCTAATTTTCTGCTTAATCAGTTGTCCTGAGAACCAATAGTCAGACACATTATTATTATTATAATCAAGGGGGAAGCGCTAAACCCGGAGGATTATACAGCAGATAGTCAGACACAATAATTCAACAAAATGATTCACTTGCAGTTACCTTCTGTTTACATAGTTAACCAGATGTTTTCTAAATTTTTTTGGGTTAAATAAACAACCTATTTTTGCAGTTTTTTTATTTGATGATTATTGTGAATTGCCGGTAAAATGAAAACTAAGAGAATTTCAATCTTACCTTCTCCTTTGGCTATGGTATGAATAAAAAGTAGAGTAAATGGAAACAGACCTCTGGCTTATTGTCATCTCTATAAGATTCCATTACCTAATTTTTTTTTTCTTCTGTACACCCAGTGGTATTGAAAACATACTTCAAAAACTATGCAATGATAGGGAAATTAATGTGGTGGCCTAATATTCTGGTTCAGTTACTCCTTTTCCTTGATAATTAGGTTTGAGATGTTTTTGGATGAATTATAAAAATATTGGTGCACTTTTATTTTTTAGTGATTAATATGAGTGAGTTGTGAAATAAGAACTAAGGGAATTTTGGTATGATTTTCTCCTTCCATTACTTATTGTATGAATTGACCTATATCTTTTTTTTTTTTTTATGGAATTTGATGAGTTAGTTTTTCAGTTCTTTGATGATTTTAACTTTTGAGGAATACTTGCTACTGAATTCTTGATATAAAAAATATCTTGCATGAATTTCAAGCAGTGTTTGCTCATCCTGGTATAAAAACTAGCTTTAGCATTTGAGTATTACAACCCCTTACTTCCTAACTACAGTAATACTTGACTTTTGTTTTTGGTTATTCACTTAAATTCTACGGGGTTTTGTTTTATATATGGGCATATGTAGCTGACATTAAAAGTATGAATGTTTAGGCAGTACTTTTTATATGTTTTCAACAAACAACATGGTGCCTTGTGGTCTTCCTGCATTCGTAAGGTGGATTTTTTTCCTAGGCAATATTGTATTTAGTATGTACAGTATAAAATAATTATCAAGACATTAATGGGGGTTTTGGAGTCTCAAGTAGTTTTTACATTTATCTTCAAAGATTCATCTAAACTTTAAGCAAGGCTATTCTTTTTGATATCTTGTGCCAGTCTCACCCCCATTTTTTATCTTTCCCTCCCATTCCAGTAGTTTTCATAGTCCAGAGTTAGCCAGTGTAAGCTGCTTGTATTTATAAATGAAAATCCATAGATATATAATGCTTCTGACCTTATTTCATATGTGTACTCACCTATATGTAGTTGCAGGGGTTGAGTCACAGCTCCTGGCCCTGCCTCTTCACTGGTCACTACTAGGTCCACTCCTGGCTTCAAGAGCCTTGTTGTACCTCGTCTTAAGGCTACGTATGGGTCCTGCCTTTACCACTTCACTCTCTAGACTGTTCCACTTAATGATAATCTCCAAAGCTGAAGAAATACTTTCTAACATCCGTATGACTCTATATGAGTTCTCAACTTTCAGGTATGCCCCCTTATTCCTATTTCCCACTTCTGAAACATTCTGCCCCTGTTCACCTTGTCAGTTACTCTCAATATTTTGTATGTTATAATAATATTCCCTTAGTTCTGTTATGCTCATAGGACATACCCCTTAGCTCCAAGACTAGTCTTGTTGCAAACCTCTGCATTTTCTCCAGTATCTTGATATGCTTGACCAGGTGTGGGTTCCATACTGCTACTGTGTACTCCAATACGGGCTTGATATACACAGTGTAGTGTCGTGAATGACTCCTTACTTAGATGTTGAAAAGCTATTCTTAAATTTGCCAGATGTGCATTTGTTGCAGCAGTTATTTGACTGATGTGTGCCTCAGGATATGCTCAGTACAATAGTCACTCCAAGGTCCTCCTTGAGTAAGGTTTGAAGCCTTTGCCTCCTGAGCTGTACACTGTTTGCAGTCTTTTTTGTCCTTCCCCAAGCTCTTATAACTTTGCACCTGATGGGGTAAAATTCCAGGAACCATTTGTCAGACCAGACTTGTAGCCTGTCCAGATCTATTTGTAGCCCTTTCTGGTCCTTGTCCTCTTGTATTCTCGTTAATTTCACATCGTCTGCAAACAGGGATACCTCTGACTCTATCCCTTGTCATGTCATTCACATATACAAGAAACAACACTGATCCTAGGACTGTTCCTTGTGGAACCCCACTCGTCACATGCACCCATTCCAACACCTCGTCACTGAACATCACTCCTCGTTTCCTTCCTGTCAAGTATGTCCTGATCCATTGTAGTGCTTTTCCTGTTATTCCTGCCAGCTTCTCTAGCATTTGTACCAGTCTTGTGAAGAACTGTCAAAAGCCTTCTTACAGTCCAAGAAAATGCAATATACCCATCCTTCTCTCTTGTCTTAATTCTGTTAACATGTAGTAGAACTGTGTGTGTATGTGCGTGTACATTGTATGTGTGTACAGTATATTGTATGTGTGTACATTGTACGTGTGTGTGTGTATGCATATGTATATTTGTGTATATATATATATATCCTACTTTCTTTAAAAAATATAATTCATGGCAGGCAGTAAAGACTTCATATCTTCTCAGGATTTTTAATAAAGTGCATATCAACATTTTAGTATCATATCAAACACCATCAACAGGATTCATTTCTGGGATATAGCAAAAAGGTACAGACTGTAACTAGTCATAGAAAATTGAGTAAAATGTTAACAAATTATTCTAGTGATTTCTTATGTTTTATTGTATTTTTTAGAAGATATGGTTTGTACAGTGTCATATTCCAGAAATGAACCACAAAATGCCAACTTACGAAAAAGGAAGTTTCAACATCATTAGGCCTGTCCTGGATCATTGTCAAGTCACACCTGTGAAAAAAATATGAAGACCAGAGGACAGGTCAAGAAAAAGGGACAGAACAGGAGTGGTTGTGGTAGTAGTTGTAACAGTACTAGTTGTAACAGTTGTAGTAGTCATAATGGTAGTATATACAGTAGTAGTGGGAGTTTAATGGCCCCCTACTAGGCAGGGCTAGTGATAGAGCAAATAGAGTAAATTATATCTCAAGGTGCAGAGGAGCACTATAGTAGGCATACTGGCCAATGCTAGGAAAGAAAACAGAAGCAAAGGAGAAAGTCAGAAGACAGGTAAGAGAAAGGAAATACCGAAGACTGATCGAGCTGGACAGGAGAGGTGGCAGTAAAGGTCATGTTAAATCGTGAGTGTTCTGAGCATTAGAGCACTTGACAGTGTACTGAGAAAAGCCAGGATCTGGAGAAGCAAAACTGGGACTAAGATTGTTAGGAATATTGTGCATGAGGGCTGATTTGACAAGATGAAGTCATGAAAGCCAGAGTTGGGTAGATAATATTAAATTAAGTGCTAAACCCAAAGGGTCTGTAGTAAGGTGGACAGTCTCAGCAGAGGACTTATGGTATTTATAGAATGGCTATAAGTAACATGACAAAAAAGAACATTGTGTTAGCAGGGTGATCACTTTTGTGTTGTCTGTCATAAAACACAAAAGTGTTTGCCTTGTCAGTCCACTATATCTTAACCCTTAAACTGTCCACAGCCCCCTAAATTAAAAGCCCCTTTTGTGTCTGCATGTTTGAAAAAAAAAAAGTTCTTAAATGGTAGAGAAACCAGTTCTATTCGCAGATGACACTACATATGTCTACTCCCATTCAGACCCAGCTGTGCTTGGAAACACTGTAAACAATAAACTGCTAAAGATATATGCTTGGATGATGACCAACAAACTCACTCTCAACATACTTCATGCTGTTTGGCAACAGAGCCTCAAATATTCAACTCAACATACTGTTAAATGGTTCCCCTACATCAAGACACACGGAGGGCAAATTTCTAGGTCTTCTCCTTGACTGTAATCTTAAATTTCAGTCCCATACCCATCACATAGCCAAGATAATCTCCAAATCAGTTGGAATCCTTTCCAAGATATGCTACTGTGTACCACAAATGGCTCTCCTTACCCTGTACCACTCTCTAATATATCCTTACCTCACCTATGGTATTTGTGCCTGGGGCTCAACCACTGCCAACCACCTTAGACCCTTAATAATCCAACAAAAAGCTGCTGTGCGGGTGATAACCAGCTCCTGTGCTAGACAACACACACCACCACTTTTCAAAAGACTCAACTTGCTAAATATACAAGACATACACTCTTATTGTTGTGCCTACTACATATACAGAACTTTAAACTCCACTGTAAACCCTCCCCAAAACTACTACTTGACAGCTACAACAGAATGCACAGTCACAATACAAGGCATAAGGCACTTTTCAACATCCCTCGAGTAAGACTCACTATGCAAGAACGCTATAGTACACATAAAAGGCCTGAAGATCTGGAACTCGCTACCAGAACAGGTCAAGGATCCCCAGACAGCTTATAAATTTAGGACTCTGCTAAAAAATCATCTTATCTCACAATATTAACCAAATCAACCAAACATCTACTGACTAGTTTTATCATGTGACCACCTGGCTCTTAATTCTGACATTCTATAAAATATTACCACCTGCACCATTCCTTGTAAATTTGATTTTGTACTAAGTATACATAAGATTTATTAAGTCCAAATAAGATTGTAAAACGGCTAACCACTATTCCATGTTTAGTTTTAAGTATAATTACTATGTACTTTTATCTTATCTAGTTTTAATTGGTTACTAAGTATTAGGATTAGTTTGCCCGAAATGCCTCGGCATGATAGTGGGTATCTTTGTACTTAGCAAATCAAAATTGTAATTACACATTGTAACCTTTACAAAGAAATAAAATTATTATTATTTTTTAAAGATACCAAAAATTTGATGCAACACTTGTGGAATTATGCAGGTGTGAAGTTGGAGTTTGGGGAACAATTTATAGAACAGCGATTTTAACCAGTTGCTGACTATTTTGCTCGTATCTTTTCTGTACTATCCATTGATCACCTATTAAGTGCCTAGAATTTGGGCATACGTTGTAGGCATTCCAGCCAGTGAAGCAACCTTCCCTCAGTTCATTATCACATCCACAGTCTCTCCTATATATTTAACCTCTCATTGGAATCCATTGTCACAAATTTTTTCCTCCTATTTCTCGACTAATAAAACAACCAACAATTCTTGGTCATGGTTGAAAACTCTGTCTTGGACACTAAACCGAGCCTCGGCCTGATAGCCATATTTATTTCCTAAGACAGGCACAAATGTAATTGCTAGGTGAGTAAAGAACCGGAGTGTTTAAAGCATGTATTTAAAGATTGCCTCTGATGTCCATTATGATGTAAACCAGCTTTTGTGAAAGTCTCAGAGCCTACCAGGGGTAATAATTTGCTAGACTTAGTCTTGTCAAATAAGGAAACACTCGTAAATAATCTGGAGATCACTGAAGAGCTTGGCGCAAGTGATCACAAATCCATCACTTTTAGCATTAACTGGGAATACAAGAATAATGAATTATGGTAAAAATCCCTGTTTTTCGTTCTCATTGGAATCCATTGTCACAAATTTTTTCCTCCTATTTCTCGACTAATAAAACAACCAACAATTCTTGGTCATGGTTGAGGCTGTCCCAATAATTGATGTAAACCTAGTAAAATCCATAAAACACATGGGGAGATAAGGAGGGCCCCTACCCTTCCTCATGCTGTATGACCCTTGTGGGTTTAGTGCTTATTTTTTTTTTTTTCTCAACAAGTCAGCCGTCTCCCACTGAGGCAGGGTGACCCAAAAAGAAAGAAAATCCCCAAAAAGAAAATACTTTCATTATCATTCAACACTTTCACCTCACACATAATCACTGTTTTTGCAGAGGTGCTCAGAACACAACAGTTTAGAAGCATATACATATAAAGATACACAACATATCCCTCCAAACTGCCAATATCCCAAACCCCTCCTTTAAAGTGCAGGCATTGTACTTCCCATTTCCAGGACTCAAGTCTGGCTATATAAAAATAACCGGTTTCCCTGAATCCCCTCACTACATATTACCCTGCTCACACTCCAACAGCTTGTCAGGTCCCAAATACCATTCGTCTCCATTCACTCCTATTGAACACGCTCACGCACGCTTGCTGGAAGTCCAAGCCCCTCACCCACAAAACCTCCTTTACCCCTTCCAACCTTTTCGAGGACAACCCCTACCCCGCCATCTACTTTGATCCATTCTCTCTAAATGACCAAACCACCTCAACAACCCCTCTTCAGCCCTCTGACTAATACTTTTATTAACTCCACACCGTCTCCTAATTTCCACACTCTGAATTTTCTGCATAATATTTACACCACACATTGCCCTTAGACAAGACATCTCCACTGCCTCCAACCTCTTCCTGGCTGCAGCATTTACAATCCAAGCTTCACACCCATAAAAGCGTTGGTACTACTATACTTTCATACATTCCCTTCTTTGCCTCCATAGATAACGTTTTTTGTCTCCACATATACCTCAACGCACCACTCACCTTTTTTTCCTCATCAATTCTATGATTAACCTCATCCTTCATAAATCCATCCGCCGACACATCAACTCCCAAATATCTGAAAACATTCACTTCTTCCATACTACTACTCCCCAGTTTGATATCCAATTTTTCTTTATCTAAATCATTTGATACCCTCATCACCTTATTCTTTTCTATGTTCACTTTCAACTTTCTACCTTTACACACACTCCCAAACTCGTCCACTAACCTTTGCAATTTTTCTTTAGAATCTTCCACAAGCACAGTATCATCAGCAAAAAGTAACTGTGTCAATTCCCATTTTGTATTTGATTCCCCATAATTTAATCCCACCCCTCCCCCGAACACCCTAGCATTTACTTCTTTTACAACTCCATCTATAAATATATTAAACAGCCATGGTGACATTACACATCTCTGTCTAAGACCTACTTTTACCGGGAAGTAGTCTCCCTCTCTTCTACACACCCTAACCTGAGCCTCACTATCCTCATAAAAACTCTTTACAGCATTTAGTAACTTACCACCTATTCCATAAACTTTGAACATCTACCACATTGCTCCTCTATCATAAACCTTTTCTAAATCCATAAATGCAATAAAAACTTCCCTACCTTTATCTAAATACTGTTCACATATATGCTTCAATGTAAACACTTGATCTACACATCCCCTACCCACTCTAAAACCTCCTTGCTCATCCGCAATCCTACATTCTGTCTTGCCTCTAATTCTTTCAATAATAACCCTACCGTTCACTTTTCCTGGTATACTCAGTAAACTTATTCCACTATAATTTTTACAATCTCTTTTGTCCCCCTTCCCTTTATATAAAGGGACTATACATGCTCTCTGCCAATCCTTAGGTACCTTCCCCTCTTTCATACATTTATTAAACAAAAATACCAACCACTCCAACACTATATCCCCCCCTGCTTTTAACATTTCTGTCATGATCTCGTCAGTTCCAGCTGCTTTACCCCCTTTCATTCTACGTAATGCTTCACGCACCTCCCCCACACTTACATTCTGCTCTTCTTCACTCCTAAAAGATGGTATACCTCCCTGGCCAGTGCATGAAATTACTGCCTCTGTTTCTTCCTTAACATTTAAAAGTTCCTCAAAATATTCTCGCCATCTACCCAATACCTCCATCTCCCCATCTACTAACTCCCCTACTCTGTTTTTAACTGACAAATCCATATTTTCCCTAGGCTTTCTTAACTTGTTTAACTCACTCCAAATTTTTTTCTTATTTTCATTAAAATTTCTTGACAGTGCCTCTCCCACTCTATCATTTGCTCTCCTTTTGTGCTCTCTCACCACTCTCATCTTTCTTTTACTCTCCATATACTCTACTCTTCTTGTAACACTTCTGCTTTGTAAAAACCTTTCATAAGGTAACTTTTTCTCTTTTATCACACCCTTTACTTCATCATTCCACCAATTGCTCTTCTTTCTTCCTGCACCCACCCTCCTATACCTGGAGTTTACCTGGAGAGAGTCCCGGGGGTCAACGCCCCAGCGGCCCAGTCTGTGACCAGGCCTCCAAACCACAAACTTCTGCCCCACATTCTAATACTGCATTTTTAAAACTTAGTTATGATTATAATATAATACCCTTCCTTACAAAAATCAACTAAAATTGATAATTTATATCAGTTTGGTCTATTTCAGGTAACCTAGTCTGAAACCAATCATGGTCTTCTCCATATTGTTAGAATATCTGTTGTAACAAGAAACAGTCAGTCAAATCATGAGAACCATCCAGAAAACAATGCCCTAAAGGTTAGCTGTTCCCATTATGTATTGTATGAGGGCAGGATTTTTATTTTTATACGGCACACACCCATTCATGTCTAGGCCAAAATTTGCTGCTCGGCACATTTGAAGGTGCTATGAATTATGCAAACCAGTAAGTCGTGTTCTCTGATGACAGCTTAAGGGTTAATCAATTGTCCTGTCAGTTAGCAGGCATGCGGGATTCACGGCCAACATCTACATACATCACCCCAACACACATTATCTGACCTTTTT
Organism: Cherax quadricarinatus; assembly: GCF_026875155.1. Taxonomy (NCBI): domain Eukaryota; kingdom Metazoa; phylum Arthropoda; class Malacostraca; order Decapoda; family Parastacidae; genus Cherax; species Cherax quadricarinatus. The sequence continues at coordinate 11,079,681 of NC_069440.1, read as the reverse complement.
GCTGAAAGTCCTACCTTTTATGCAGACACACTTTTGACTTATCAGAAACTAACCTATTATACCAACTATGATTCATATTTTAGTCTTACATTAACTCCACTTCCTCTAATCCATACTCTCTCACACCCATAACCCTCACTCCTTGCCTTTGCACATTGCTACTTTTGTAATTCCCTACTTGCAGTGCCGTATGACCCTTACGGAATTAGCACTTAAACTGATATTATTTTCCTGAGAATGCTCATTTCTGTCATGTTAATCTTTTCATTGTTGTGACCCACAAAATTAAAAGTACTGACAGTGTTGTGATTTAAAAAAAAAAAATAGGAGAACCTTTTTCTGAAATTTGTTATCCCTTTTGGGTTTAGTATTTAGTTAGATTACAGTGTATGATTATGAATGTAATGACATGGAAAATTTAAGGAATTATGCAGCACAAAGTTGGCAATCTGGGTGAAATTTATACATTGGCAATTTTGCCCACTGAGTCCTATTTTATGGTAATTCCAATGCTCAGTTTGAAAAAATTCCTAGCTTTTTTGTTAGCATGCTTTCTGTTCTATTGACTGAGCATAACAAACTGGCATTTAACTATCAAAAGTGCCATATAATGTACAGAGAAATCAGTAGTTTGGTCAATTTTACACAAAATTTAAAATGTCCAAAATAAACACTTCGGTGTTCTAGCCACTAAAGCAGCCTGTCTGTCCATTAATTATGTCGCTAGGACACAAAGTATCAAAACTTTACCATCTTTCTTGGATAATAAAATATAACCAACAGTGGTTGGTCATGGTTTAGGCCATCCCAGTAATTGAAGCAGACCTAATAAAAACTCCATAGAACAGACTATGGGGATAGGGAGGCCCTATCTTTCCTAAGGAAAATCCTCAAAAATCTAATATTTCGCATGCCACTTTGAGTCATATTTCAAGCTTCTACAGTCTGAAACCCACCAGCATCTCTACTTTGCTAGCACGTCCTCTAATATATCAACCGATACCAACAAACAGCCAATAAACCATAAAAACCACAGAAAACACCTCAAAATTGCTATTTAAAACCAAACACAAGGTCAGAGTACTGCTTTTCCCATCATGAACAGCATGGGGCAGGATTTTTCCTATATGTACACTCAGTGCACACACCCATTCTCTCATGTCTAGGTGGAAATTTACTACTCGCAGCATATACAGTGGTGCTGTGCTTAAGGCATAGATCTATGTGAGCAACACTGGCATCAGCAACATTTCTGAGTACAAGCTGTATGACTTGTAGGTTTAGCGCTTCTTTTTTATTATAATAATCTTGAGTACGAGACTAAAAAGAGTGAGGTCATAAATATCCTATAACCTGGCTATTTGCTAGTCACCTTTCACAGCCATCTTGTCAAATCAGCTACACACAACACACTTAACATGAATCTTAGCCCTGGTTTTGCTGCTGGATGTGCTTGCCTTTCTCAATAAATTGTCAAATGCTATATAATAATGTGCACTCGCATATTTCAGCTCCTGGCTCTGCCTCTCAACTTACTGCTTGCCAGATTCACTCCCTGTTAGCCTTGTAGATTCTATCATACCTACTGTTATAACTATGTATGGAACCCGCCTTCACCACATCGAGATCATTCCACTTTCCAACAACTCTGTGACTGAACAAATAATTTTTTAAATCCTCGTAGTTTCCAAATCTCGTCCTTGCACTATTCTAGTTTCTTAATTCGTTTCAGTTGCCTCTCACATATCCTAGTGGCCACTATCAATTATGTTTAATTTGTTGCAGAGTTATGTTTCCCCTGAGTTTAAATCCTCCATGTTTTAAATTTTTACTGCCCTCTATACTAAAACCCCTTAGCTCTAGAACTAGTTCCTTGCATCTGCATTTTCTAGTTTTTAATGAGTTTTTTCAGTGTGGGTTCATTGCTGCATTCCAACTCAAGATGGTAACAGTATTGTGTAGTTGCACACATGTACATAAAATTTGCCATGTGGTTAGAAGTAGAAGTAGGTCGGATGGAATTCTTAATATATATAAATCCTGAATATATATATTATCATATCATGATATATTTGATAATATTATATATATATATATATATATATATATATATATAATAGTGTGTGTGCGCACATACATACGTATGTACTTGCCTATATGTGGTTGCTGGGGTCGAGTCACAGCTCCTGTGTGCGCGCGTGCATGTGAATGCTCATGCTTTCATGGCCCACATATTCTAACACACTGTCTACACACCTAGTCACATAACCACCCGCTACACTCCTTAATGCCCATATCACCAGTTGCACACTCACCCACAATCCACACTGGGCCACTGATACTGCCACCCACATGGTCACCATCACACTGCTTCCATTCTCCACCTCCCAATATCAGAACTCTTGCCTCGACATCAATACACAGGTTGTCTCCCACCAAGGCAGGGTGATCCGGAAAAGAAGAAACATTTTCACCATCACTCTATCACATTATAACTTGGATGTGCCTCCAAACTACAGTATCTCCACTTCCCTTCTTTAGAGTGTAGGCACTGTACTTCCCACCTCCAGGACTCAAGTCTGGCTAATTGGTTTTCCTGAATCTCTTCATAAATGTTACACTCTAACAGCACATCGTCATAAAAACCACTTTACCTCCACTTACTCCTGTCTAACACACACACACATGCCTGTTGGATGTCCAAGCCCCCTCACAATCACACCATACATACATATGCATGCACACATGCACACTTTATTTTTCTCTAATTGCTATAAGCCATGTAGTGAATATAATATAATATAATATAAAGGGCTGAGGTGCAAGTTTATTTTTTCTTGCCTGTATATGTAGGGAGTTGTGCTGTATAATTATTTTGATAAAGAAAAGATTAAAACCTTCAAAGCTCTATCTTAAATAAGATTTTTTTTTTTTTTTACATTTAAGCTAACCCAATAACACTCTATAAAGCACCAAACTTCCCATTAAACTTGGATAGTAATTTTTCTTAAGGGAGTGTATTGCATTACTTTAATGCTTAATTTAGAAATGACAATTGGATTTATGCCATGTAACATCTGCAATACTGAATTTCAAAAATTTTCAGACAAAAATATGATAAAATTAATACACATTTACTGTAAAGTGACAGATATTGTAGACATAACCAATAAATTGTAGTAGAAGAGAAGAATGTCATTGTTACATGTGTAGGGCAGAGAAGATTGCTTATCACATGACCCAGGAGCTGCTTATCTTAAACATAATCTGCTTTGCTTTAGTCCATATATTAATAGTTGCTGACTGCTGATAGTTTATACAAAACCATAATTCTGTTACAATTCCTAAGCACTGATTCAAAACTATATGTTGTGTAGTGATGCCAAGCACTATTTGCATATTAAATTATATTTTTCCTAAATTTACAATACACATAGCTCTTAACCCTTAAACGGTCCGAACAGATTGACGTTCAAATTCGTAGTGCTACAAAAGTAGATCTATTTTTTTTACATATTTTCAAATATAACAAAAAAAAAATGTAGATAAAAGTTTTTTTTACATGTTTTCAAATGTAAAACAAAAAAGAAGATCTACATTTTTTACATACTTTCAGATGTTGAAAAAACGTATATATACGTTTGGACCATTTAAGGGTTAAAATTAAATATAATATTGATACACTTTAGGTATGAGAACGGAAATTATTTACCAATAATCTCCATTATGATAAAAAAAAATGTCCAAATTTAGAATACAAGTTAAAATTAGTAAAAATGCATAAGTAACTTGCATCACTTATTGCGTCTAACTTGTAAGATTCGAGTACTCTATCACTATCATGTAAAACATAATAGCCTCCTGCATTTGTCTTAACACAAAGAAAGTGCACACATACAATAATACCAAAGGAAACATAATAATCCATGCAGTACTTACAATATTATACTACATCAGTATTCCTAACTGTGCAGTAAAGGAGCATGATCCACAATAAATAAAAACTGTTTCTGTTCAGTGATTATTTTGCATGCATGAACAAGATATGATTTAGAAAAAAATTTCATTATCTTAATACATTTATAATGTACTAAAATGGTCCACTATCAATCAATGTAGGGATATTAGGCATGATTATCCTATTTGTCCATCTACATAACATTAGTTGATAGAAGCTGACCATTATATGCATCCTTAGGAAATGTACTTTTTGAGGATTCCTTGATATTTATTTGCATTTTAAGGAATGTTCTCCTCTCTTAATTAGGCCCTTCACCATTTTCATATTTTTTTTTTTTAGCTTACAATATATACATGTATATCTAATAGTATAAAGATTTACAGCTGCATTAACCTGTGTATGAATCTATCAAAATACTATTCTGTTGAATTGTCATTGCTCTTAATGTCTTCTGTTTTTGTTTTAAAAGTGAACAATTTATAGTGTGAGGAACTGTGGTTTGTTTTTAGAAATTTACTTTTAACGTACAGTAAGTTCTCTTTCAATGTGTGCAGTACGTCTTAAAATCGGCACTTTATGGAAATTATCAGTATGTCTGGTGAAGAACAAAAGAGGAAAATAGGGTTGTGCTCTCAAACACTTCAAATTACTTCAGTTTATCTTATTTTACATTTTAGATGTCATTGCTTGTTCATATAGAAGTGAGTGGCAGTTTGTCCCTCTTGTCTGAGGTAATTGCTGTGGTTTTTGCACTATATAAAAGTGATGGATTCTCACAGATCAAAAATGGGGGCAGTCTCCATCACATGTGCACCAACTTGTAGCTTGTGAAAAAATTGCTTGGGTAAGACATTGATACTGTTAAGTACAGTGGAACTCTGTTTTTCATACTTAATCTGTTCCAGAAGGTTGGTCTAAATCCGAAACGTACGAAAACCAAATTAACATTTCCCACAAGAAATAATGTAAATACGTGTACAATTAACCCGTTCCAGACACCCAAAAATATTAACAAAAAATATATTTTTTTAAAGAATAACTTTAGTTTTACATACAGAAAACAATGAGAAATAAATATGACTAATTTTAATGATAAATTAACATTACATACCTTGATTGAAGACTCTTGTTGGTGTACTGAAGAAGGCAAGGAGGGGAGAGGGAGTTGAAGTTATTGTTTGGAAGGGAAATCCCCCTTCATAAGGACTTCAGGTATCAAAGCCCTCTCTGGGGTTACTTCCCTTCTTTGCTTTTTACTGGCACCGGACCCTTGTCGCACTAAAAATCTGTCCAGAGAGCTCTGTTTCTGGCATCTCCTTAAGATTTGCCTAAAATGGGACAAGGTATTGTCACTGAACATGTTGCAGATACGGCTTGTATCAGCTTTGTCAGGGTGATATTTTTCAACAAAAGTTTGCAACTCATTCCACTTTGCATGCATGTCCTTAATCACTGAAGAAGGCACCTTCTCCTTTCTTCCTCCTCCTCTAAAGCAATTTCCTCAGCTGTGGTCTGTTGCTGTTCCAGATGAAGGTCTTGCAGCTCTTCAGTGTTAACTCTTCCTTGTGGTCCTCCACCAACTCTTCCACATCCTGGTCACTCACATCCAACCCCATGGACTTCCCCAAAGCCATAATACATTCCACAACAGGCAGAGGGTCGACAGGGTCAGGGTCAGCCTCGAACTCTTCAAAATCCTTCTCTTGGACACATTCTGGCCACAATTTTCTCCAAGCAGAGTTCAAACTCCTGGAAGTCACTCCCTCCCAAGCCTTACCTATAAGGCTTATGCAATGATGGATACTGAAGTGATTCCTCCAGAACTCTCTTAGGGTTCCAGGCATTTTCTTTGAGATCCTTGCCTTTTCGCAAATGATCAACTCCACAACACTATCTCCCGCTGTTTCTCGTTGTTCCACACCAACAACAACAACTCCACATCGTCGATTGTTTGTGATCTCTGCTTCGTAAGCACATTTACCCCTTTCACAACATTAGCTTCCTTGATTTCTACTTTCTTTGCCAGGATGGAACAGATTGTTGATTTCAACTTCCCATACATCCTGGCAAGCTCGGCTAAACGTATGCCACTATCATATTTTTCTACAGTCTCTTTCTTGAATTCTATCATGTTTCTCACCTTCTTTACCATAGGGCTGGCACTAGGAACTTTCTTTGGGACCATGGTGGCTTATTTCGCAGTAACAGTCAATAAATCACAAAAATTGAGGAATGTTTCGGATGAATGCTCACTCAATAAGTAACAGAGCCAGTCAGACACGGGTGGACATGTCTGATACGTATAATTTCCAGATGGAGGTATGAAATCCGGACCAAAATTTCACCCAAAAAAGTGTTCTAAATCTGAATTGTACGATATGCAGACCGTAGGAAAATCGGAGTTCCACCATATCTTTATAATGGTGAAGTATGAATAATAATAATTTGCTTTTAGTGATTATTTTGACTAATAAAAGAGGAAGTCATAACAAAATCATATTTAATTTAGCAATTTAAACATAGTTTAATAAAGTAATTCTGGACTTTTGAAAAAAAAAAACAAAAAAATCAGTGCACTGTAACTTTGTAAAATTCTGGCTTGCCTGAAATTTTTCCAATTTTTTTTTCACATGATAGAAGGGCAATGCTTTGCAGTCATTCTTAACTTTAAGAACTTCTGGAGTAAGTTTTAATTTGTTTCAGAGCAAAAAAAGCTGTGCTCTATAAAAGCAGTCACTGCTGGAACCATTAAAATAAATATGCAAAGATATTTCTTCAAGTTATTCAGGTTTATAGAACTCAAAATCTCAGCTGAGAATTTTTCTGACAAGTAAGCAACCAAAAGTTGTGACTTCAGTAACAAAAAGAATTAGACACTTATAGTGTCACTTCAGTAACTAAAAACCAAGCTCTAGATTTTTTTTTCTAAACCCACAGAATGACAAAGAGTGGAAAGCTCTACAAATCACTTGACATTTCTGGGTTTAGTGCCTAATTTGATTATATTATTAGTTGCAAATCAGATATTAACCTGCTTAAGCATGATGTATAGTATTTCTGCAGTGCTTACGACCACGATTTGTAGGGCGTAGTGAGGTGGTATTAGATGGGGGTAGCTATGATGGATGGGAGGGGCAACAGATGTCCAGATCTCTAGGAAAAGGAATTCTCATTGATAATAAACATTACTGAGGGATAATTAAAATATCAGAATGCTTTTCATAGCATATTACAAAGATCTGAATTGTATTTATATGTATTGGGAAAAAATTGGGTTAATATTTAAATTAATAATATTCATCTTACATCTGGCAGTAGAATATCATCATACACTGCAGACAGGTGGATGATGCTGCTACAACTGTAATATTGCATATAACAGGGAATTCTACGTACAACTAAATATTATATTAGCTTAAAGATATTTTAATTTTGCATAAAAGAATGTTTATTGGGTATACAATACTTACCTTGCTTCTCATGAATACATGCCACTGCATGTAGCATATCCTAAATTTTAACTTTCTTCAATACTGTCAGAGCTAACTCATTCTTCTTGGCACCTTCAGCATCACTAGTATTCCTCTTGGGTGCCATGGTTAAAATCCAGAGACAAATAGGAGTGATGAAAAATCCAAAATGATTAAACACAATAAGGCACACGATGCTCCCAGAAAGCAACTGTAGGCGGCATAGATGGCAGTGGGGGTATGGGGAGGAGCTGTGCCTCTAAACACTCGACTCTTAGGCCCAATTTGGGTTGGAGAGGAAAATTTCATGGAACTACGAACCCAGATTTTGTATACAACTCAATGTTGTCATGCTTATGGAGTATACTATCAAGCCTTTTTCATGTGCTATATAATTTTGGATGCACTATTCAAAAGCATTTATACTAAACTGCATTATGTAGTCACTTTTTATAATAGGGTTTATTGTATTCCTTTTGTATTAACTACTGTATTGTCTTGGTCTTTGATGAAATATTTTCCTTTTCACTAATGCCAAGATGAATACTTTAGTATTGTGGACACTGGGAAAAATAACAACCATTGCTGTATTCTTTTATGCACTAAGTTCGTGTATTTTGTAGTGTTCCCATTTTTTGGTGACTGACTGTTAATGTGTCTGTGGAAGAAAAAAGAATACAGTATTTTCATAGAATAAAATTTGATGCTGCAAGATGCTATATAATAAAAAAAAAACTTTGGGGTCTTTTAAATGTGAGGTAACTTTCTGACATAGGCATAGGATTATAAAAGTAATGTAGTAGTGTTGGTGACTACCACTGAATAAAGGTAAAAACGATAATAAAATTATGTACCTAAGAGCTTGCATGTTAACCGGAAGTTTGATAAATATCTAAATATATTAACATCTACTGGAGAGACTACAAGCAACTTAAATTAATTTGATAGCTTTGTCTAAAAAATATCTGAAAATGATGAATGGATGCATGCAGCATTTTTGCTGGTATTGTATTTGAAAAAAAATTACACTGGGTACAATATCAATGCAAGTTGCGAATACTCCATTGCATTTTTTGTCGTGTTTTAACTTGTCAGGGAAAATCACCTGATATGTAGGTCTTATGCATATGATAACCTGCTGAGTGGCTCATACAGAGCATCTCTGACCTATTAGTGGCGCTTTGTTTCAACAGAACCAAGCTTGCTTTGCAAAACATAATTGTGATATAATTTAGTCAGTTCAAAAATATTGCTTCCATGCTCTTTATATGCTTTCACTGACTGGTATTGACAGATATTGTGGCTTAATCAATCTGGTGAGGAATCATATTAAATTAATTTCAGAGCATAACAGATGCAAGTTTCTGACAAAATTTATTTGTAATATCTGTTTGGGAAATAAAAGCATATAAAATTTATAAATTCTAGTACTGTATCAAGATTAAAATGACAGAAGCTGAATGATGAGTAAATTACACGTACATACACTCGCAAAAATAATGTAATAAAAATCGCTGTACAATTTATCAGCAAAACAAGGCAAATATTATTAGCTTGACAGAGTTAAGTGAGGTGCAAAGGAGCAAGTGTGAGGGGCTTTTGACATTTCAAACAGGTTACAAACAAGAGGGCATGTATACATGAGGCAAACAAGTACGATTGTTATAATTGAACATTGTAATGACTGGATACAATTTTGTGACTTATTGCGGGGAAAAAAATATAAAAATATCAAGTCAGCAGATTTTTATCTGCAATAATATTCATATGGGCACAGGGCCAGTAAGACATGAACATACAATTCAAACTTTGGAAACAGAGGTAGGGCATTACATGTACCCTTTGGTTACAAGTCGGTGGTCAGTGAACAGGAAAAAAAAAAAATTCAGGAATTGATGACACACATGATGTATATGCTCATTTAAAATAATAAAAATATAACCTTAATCTGTGTTTTTTCTTCAGCCATTTATCACTATGTAGTATATCTCTAGTGACTGATGTATGGAATTTATAGTAAATATAACCTTTAATTTTTCTGTGAAACATTTCAACAATTAGGCAGTCATAAAGGAGACAGACACAAATTACATGGTAATTACTGCAAGAACTTGAACTCTCTCAACAGACCATAGGCAGCACTTAGATTTTTGAGTTACAAGTTGTATCTTTTACTTGAAACATATTTAAGAACTCTTAAATGGTAAACAGGATTGGTACAGTGACATCTCTAATCTCAAGGAAAGGCATTTCAAAATACATAGAAAACTATTAAAAATATGAATTAATTATGCCATCTGTACACCATATACAATCAACTGCTTTCTGAACCTGCTTCAGGAGAAGGGCATTCTCGTTACAGTTTCTTTAGAATGATTATTTAACAATTCTGAAGTTACATGAACTTATAGCAAAAAAAAAAAATTGCTTCATGATTTTTTTTCACTTCTACTAAGATTTTATATTAAAATTTTACTTTGAAAAGAATGTTGAAATAGTTGTTAAAATCTTAAAAGGTACTGGAGTAATGTAACTGATAACATTTGTGTTATAATGATTAAGCTGACTTGTTAACACTGTGCAAATTATTTCAGTGATCAGCTCATCATCATATAAATGCACAAAATATACCACTTTATCCATTAAAATATTGAAAACATTAAAAGCAATTAAATCAAAGTTAAACACAGGCACACTGACAATTTCCATTTTCGATTTTAAATTTTTCCTATATATATTATATATATAATATATATATATATATATATATATATATATATATATATATATTATATATATAATATATATATATATATATATATATATTTTATATATATATATATTATATATATATATATATATATATATATATATATATATATATATATATTATATATATATATATATTATATATATATATATATATATATATATATATATATATATATATATATATAATATATATATATATATATATATAATATATATATAATATATATATTTGATGACTTTAAGTGTAATGAACACTTGTCAGTTCTCAAAAATACCCACATGAAGACTATTCAGGAGATTGATCTCTTCAGGATCCTCTTTAGCAGATAGTTACATCTCAGAAGAGGATCAAATATACAGAGCAATTAATTTTTATTTCTGTCTCCATGTGGTTATTACTGAGAATGACAAGTGAACATTAAACTTTAGTTATGCATATTCATACGTTGTGTGTGTGTGTCTATACACTGCATATGTATGTCGTGCTGAATGAGCAGAACCAGTGAATTTGGCATTTTTGGCGAGGATGTTTTCTGCTGAATAAACAGTGAAAATTTATTTTTGCTATATGTGAAATTCAAACAGAATACAATAATATAGTAAATATATACTACCGTGGATAGTAGCAAACCCTATACAGTGGAACCTTGGCTTACGAATTTAATCTGTTCAGTGGACTTGTTTGTATCCTGATTTGTTCGTATGCTGGGTCAATTTTTCTCATTTAAATTAATTGAAGTGCAATTAATTCATTCCAGCTGAATTCCTGCTCTCAGGAGGCATGACAAAATAAACCTAATATCAACTCTATGGCTTATTTATCTGTCACAATTCATCGAACATGACATAATAAACAATATAAATAAGACAGAAACCTAATATATACACTAGAACGAATAAAATATGTCATTATGTGGACAGCTATGAAAACGTCAGAGGTGTTATAAGAGAAAACAGAGTTTGTAAGGCTAACTGAATTAGATCTGGTGTACATATGACATTTATACATCTTGGAGAAGAAATGCAGAGTGGCATATCCTGTCAGGAGTTCACACTTTTCTTAAGGACTGCTATGTACAACTTTTATGTTCATCTCGCTACACTACATATCTCCTGTGAGCTGTTTCTCCGTCAACCATGTCAACAGCAGCTTTACCATCTTTTAATTGGCAGAGGTCCACTGCTTAGAAATTACTGTAACGCCCTTTGCTGGCGCTATAGCCTTTATAGACCCCTTCTGCTTTAGTATTGCACATATAATTGATTATTATTATTATTATAATCATGGGGAAACGCTAAACCCATAGGCACATACAGTAGAGGGGCTATGCTTGTACTCACTCACCAAGCCCTCAACCCAGTCTGTACTTGTTAATCTTTTCTTGCTTTAATTCCATGAAAATCATCCTCTTTTTCTTCTAGGCACTGTCCTTTGCACTTGCTTCCTTAGGACCCATGGTTAGAAGAAATCTGGCGAATTCACTGCACAAAACGTAAGAAAATCACAAGAATTCCTTGCACCACGAGGGTAGCTCAGTAAGCACATTTGCACTGGTGAGCATTGTGGTGGTGTTGCCAAACTAAATTATACGCAGTACGTACATAGTATTATTATAATTATTATTGTACTATTACGTATTATATATTATTATATTACATTATTATTATGTATTATTATCATTGTTATTATGTATTATCATTATTATATTATGTATTATCATCATTATTATTAGTACTTACGTATTATTATAATAATTATTATTATTAAGTTAGGGACCTGGAGCACAGATCCAATTCCCTAGATCAAGAGCCCCTCACCACGTATATACTACTACTACTACTAATAATAATAATCTTTATTATAACAATAATAATAATACAATATAATAATAGTAATAATAATAACAGTAAGGAGAAACTTCAAAAGGCTGCCAGTAGTTGGCGCCACCATCAGCAAAACATTGGTAACCACTACTAATGCACTATTCACCTGTCTAGACTTAAGTAGTCTATTAGTATTAAGTTAAGTCTGCCTGAAATGCCTCAGCATGATAGTGGCTTTCTTTGCTCCAATCATATTATGATGTGTAAACACATATTGTAACCTATTCAAAGAAAAAAATATTTTATTTATTAACTTATTTAAGGAACCTCCCTCGAGGGGGAAGTTCATGTCCTGAAATTTCTTTCGTATCCAGAAGCAAAAAATCGACCAAACGACAGTTTGTATCCTGAAAAATTTGCATGGTGGGGCGTTCGTAAGCTGTGGTTCCACTGTACATGTCTTTTTTCCTTTACATACATTCCTCTGATAAACTTTAATTGATAAATTATGCAAACTAAGTCTAGAATTAGCACATTTTTTCAATGACTTGAAGCAATTCACAGCTTCTCTTAGGCTTTGAAGAACTGCCAGCATCACTACTTTTGCACTTTGGGGCCATTATTAAATAAAATTAATGGTTATTTTTGGACCACTGTAAACTGTGGATCACTGAAACTGCAGATACTGAATCCATGGATATGGGGTTTCTACTGCAGCAGTGATTGAAGGTAATATTAAATACATATAACCTGACCAATTAGTATATATGTAGCAGAAGTTAACTAAAAAAAAATTACACAAGTCTGAGGTTAGGTGATGTTTTTTAAGTTAAGTCTGGTCCAAAAAAATAAATATTTTTCCATCATAGTTGATAAAAAAATACATATCAGTCCATAAGAAATAGTTTTTTTGAAAAAGCTCAATATTTAAGGGAGTTTGGCATATTTGGCAAGATCAGCATGACACACACACACACATACATATATAATCTCTTGTGCTGAATACGTAAAACTTGCTATTTGGACTTAAATAACAACACACTTCTTGCCGAATAGGGCAAGTGAAAATTTGTGTATGCAACAATTTCGCAAAAATCATTCCGAACCTAACGGAAAAAAATATATTTCACTGTGTTTGTTCATTATTAAATTACTGTAAACTTATATAAAATATACTTTGTTGAATTAGGCTAAATTAAATTGCACTTGTTATAATAAGTTTAGGCAAATTTCCTAATCATTAATTTTTATATTAATATAAATGAAAAATATATATCTTTAAATGTATAACAGAAAATTTTAGAAAGGACTTAATTTTAAATGAGTTCTTGCTAACTGACCAATTTTACCTATTCAGCATGACATATAGGTAAAATTGGTCAATCAGCAAGAATTCATTTAAATTAAGTCCTTTCTACAATTTTCTCTTCTATATTTAAAGATATATTTTTTTATTTATGTTTATGTAAAAATTAATAATTTTGTATGAAAAGAACATTAGAGAATGTAACTAACCTTATTATAACAAGCACAATTTAATGAGGCCTAATCCAACTAAATATGTTTTAGATAAGTTTACAATAATTTAATAATAAACAAATACAATGAAATATAATTTTTTCCGCTAGGTTCAGAATGATTTTTGCGAAATTATTGCATACACAATTTTTTGCTTGCCTTATTCAGCAAGAAGAGTGTTGCTATTTATGCCATATGTATGTATATATATGTATGTGTGTGTGTGTGTGTTAGTTACCATTTTGTCCTAGGCACATGTCGATTAGACACTAGGCCTGTTGTACGTGCGAGTATCTGTGTGTGTGAGTGTGAGTGTGTATGTGTGTGTGTATGGTGAGGGTGGCATGTGTTAGTTACCATTCTGTCCTAGGCACATGTCGATTAGACACTAGGCCTGACCCTCCCAGCCTGTGTGTGGTGTTTCTCCGTGGTGTGTGTGTGTGTGTGTGTGTGTGTGTGTGTGTGTGTGTGTGTGTGTGGTGTGTGTGTGGTGTGTGTGTGTGGGTGTGTGTGTGTGGTGTGTGTGTGTGTGTGTGTGTGTGGTGTGTTGTGGTGTGTGTGGTGTGTGGGGGTGGGGGGGGTGTGGTGTGTGTGTGTGGTGTTGTGTGGTGTGTGGGTGGTGTGGGTGTGGTGTGGTGTGTGTTTGTGTGTGTGGTGTGTGTGTGGGTGTGTGTGGGTGGGTGTGTGTGGTGGGGTGTGTGTGTGTGGTGTGTGTGTGTGTGTGTGTGGGTTGTGTGGTGTGTGTGTGTGGTGTGTGTGTGTGGTGTGGTGTGTGGTGTGGTGTGGTGTGTGTGGTGGTGTGGTGTGTGTGTGTGTGTGGTGTGTGTGGTGTGTGTGTGTGTGGGTGGTGTGTGGTGTGGTGTGTGTGGTGTGGGTGTGTGGTGTGTGTGTGTGTGGTGTGTGTGTGTGGTGTGTGTGTGTGTGTGTGTGTGTGTGTGTGGTGTGTGTGTGTGTGTGTGTGTGTGGTGGTGTGTGTGGTGTGTGTGTTGTGTGTGTGTGGTGGTGGTGTGTGTGTGTGGTGTGTGTGTGTGTGTGGGGTGTGTGTGGTGTGTGTGTGTGTGTGTGTGGTTGTGTGTGTGTGTGTGTGTGTGTGTGTGGTGTGTGTGTGGTGTGTGTGGGTGTGTGTGTGGTGTGTGGTGTGGTGGGTGTGTGTGGGTGTGTGTGTGGTGTGTGTGGTGTGTGTGGTGTGGGGGTGTGGTGTGTGGTGTTGTGTGTGTGTGTGGGTGTGTGTGTGGTGTGTTGTGTGGTGTGTGTGGTGTGTGGTGTGTGTGTGTGTTGGTGTGTGTGGTGTGTGTGTGTGTGGTGGTGTGTGGTGTGTGTGTGTGGTGTGTGTGTGGTGTGTGTGTGTGTGTGTGTTGTGTGTGTGTGGTGTGTGTGTGTGTGTGTGTGTGGTGGTGTGGTGTGTGTGGTGTGTGTGTGTGTGTGTGTGTGTGGTGTGTGTGGTGTGTGTGTGTGTGTGTGTGTGTGTGTGTGTGTGTGTGTGTGTGTGTGTGTGGTGTGTTGTTTGTGTGTGTGTGTGTGGTGTGTGGTGTGTGTGTGTGGTGTGTGTGTGTGTTTTGTGGTGTGGTGTGTGTGTGTGGTGGTTGTGTGTGGTGTGTGTGTGTGTGTGGTGTGTGTGTGGTGCGTGTGTGTGTCGTGTGTTTGTGTGTGTGCTGGTGTGTGTGTGTGTGGTGTGTGTGTGTGTGTGTGTGGTGTGTGTGTGGTGTGTGTGCTGCGTGGTGTGATGTGGTGTTGTGATGGTGTGGTGTGTGTGTGATGTGTGTGTGTGTGTGTGTGTTGTGTGTGTGTGTGTGTGTGTGTTATTGTGGTGAGGGTGAGTAGTCTGGCCGTGTTGTGTGTGTGCTGGTCTTGTGTCTGTGGTGTTCATGTCGTGGTGTGTAGGTGGTCTGCTGTTTGTGTGTGTTCGGTGTGATTGTGTGGATTTCTGATCTGTGTGATGTTGTGGTTGTATTCCATTGTGTTGTGGTGTTGTGTTTTGGGATGTCGTTGTGTCTCGTTTGTCGGCGTGTTTGTGTGGTGTGTTGTGTCCTGTCTGGTCGTGTGTGGGATTTGTCACTTTCTTTGGACTGTGTGGGTAGTGCTTGTGTGACTGTGTGTTGTGTGTATGTGTTGTGGTGTTGTGGTGTGGTGTGTTTGGTGTGTGTGGTTGTGGCTGGTGTAGTGGTGTGTGTTTAAGTCTGTTGGGTTGTGGTAGTGTGTGTTGAGTGCGCGTTGTGGGTTTTTGATGTGTGTGGCTAGGTGTGTGTGGGTGTGTGTGTAGTGTGTTTTGTGTTTGTGGGTTTGGTTTGTGGCTAACTTATTGTGTGTGGGTTCTGTTGTTCCATGTGTTGTGTGTTTGGCGGGTGTGTGTAGTGGTGTTGTGTGGTGTGGCGGTGTGTGGTGTGTGCTGTGTGTGGTGTGTTGTGATCTGTGATGTGTGTGTTATGTATTATGTCTGCACAGGTGTGTGTGTCTGTGTTGTGTGTGGTGTTGTATGAGACGTGTGCTGGATGTGTGGGACCGTGTGTGTAAGGGTTGACTGTGGTCTGACTGTGTGTTTCCCCCTGTCGGATGTTTGTCGTGTGCGGCGTCTGTTATGTGTGCCTGGTCTGTGTGTGTGTTGGTGCTGTTGTGAGTGACTGTGTGGTGTGTTTGTGTCTGTGTGTCCTCTGTGCTGTGTGTGTGCTGTCACGTGCGTGCTGCATCTGTGCGTGCGTGCAGTGTTGTCGTGTGCATGTGCGTGGTGTGTGCAATTTATTGTGTCGTGTGTGTGTGCATGTGTGTGCTGTGTGCATGTGTGCATGTGTGTGTGTGTGTGTGTGTGTGTGTGTGTGTGTTAGTTACCATTCTGTCCTAGGCACATGTCGATTAGACACTAGGCCTGACCTTCCCAGCCTCTCTCTCTGTTAGTTAGTTAGTTAGTTACCATTCTGTCCTAGGCACATGTCGATTAGACACTAGGCCTGACCCTCCCAGCCTCTCTCTCTCTCAGTTAGTTAGTTACCATTCTGTCCTAGGCACATGTCGATTAGACACTAGGCCTGACCCTCCCAGCCTCTGTGTGTGTGTGTGTGCTCACCTAGTTGAGGTTGCAGGGGTCGATTCCAAGCTCCTGGCCCCGCCTCTTCACTGGTCGCTACTAGGTCACTCTCCCTGAACCATGAGCTTTATCATACCTCTGCTTAAAGCTATGTATGGATCCTGCCTCCAATACATCGCTTCCTAAACTGTTCCACTTCCTGAATAATCTGTGGCTGAAGAAGTACTTCTAACATCCCTGTGATTCATCTGTGTCTTCAACTTCCAACTGTCCCCCCTTGTTGCTGTGTCCCAACTCTGGAACATCCTGTCTTTATCCACCTTGTCAATTCCTCTCAGTATTTTGTATGTTGTTATCATGTCCCCCCATCTCTCTTGTCCTCCAGTGTCGTCAGGTTGATTTCCCTTAACATCTCCTCGTAGGACATACCTCTTAGCTTTGGGACTAGTCTTGTTGCAAACCTTTGCACTTTTTCTAGTTTCTTTACGTCCTTGGCTAGGTGTGGGTTCCAGACTGGTGCTGCATACTCCAATATGGGCCTAACGTACACGGTGTACAGGATCCTGAACGATTCCCTATTAAGATGTTGGAATGCTGTTCTGAGGTTTGCTAGGCGCCTATATGCTGCTACAGTTATTTGGTTGACGTGCGCTTCATGAGATGTACCTGGTGTTATACTCACCCCAAGATCTTTTTCCTTGAGTGAGGTTTGTAGCCTCTGGCCCAATAGACTGTATTCCGTCTGTGGTCTTCTTTCCCCTTCCCCAATCTTCATGACTTTGCACTTGGTGGGGTTAAACTCCAGGAGCCAATTGCTGGACCAGGTCTGCAGCCTGTCCAGATCCCTTTGTAGTTCTGCCTGGTCTTCGATCGAGTGTATTCTTCTCATCAACTTCACGTCATCTGCAAAGAGGGGCACTTTGGAGTCTATTCCTTCCGTCATGTCATTCACAAATACCAGAAACAGCACTGGTCCTAGGACTGACCCCTGTGGGACCCTGCTGGTCACAGGTGCCCACTCTGACACCTCGCCATGTACCATGACTTGCTGCTGTCTTCCTGACAAGTATTCCCTGATCCATTGTAGTGCCTTCCCTGTTATCCCTGTTTGGTCCTCCAGTTTTTGCACTAATCTCTTGTGTGAAACTGTGTCAAATGCCTTCTTGCAGTCCAAGAAAATGCAATTCACCCACCCCTCTCTCTCTCTTGTCTTACTGCTGTCACCATGTCATAGAACTCCAGTAGGTTTGTGACACAGGATTTCCCGTCCCTGAAACCATGTTGGCTGCTGTTGATGAGATCATTCCTTTCTAGGTGTTCCACCACTCTTTTCCTGATAATCTTCTCCACGACTTTGCATA
>NC_069440.1:11031756-11054256 GCF_026875155.1 Cherax quadricarinatus | reverse complement strand
ACCAAACCAAGTAGACAACCCTACCAAAACATTTCTTCACTGGACTCGTCTCATTCTGAGGGACTCAGTACAAGGGAGGAAACTTCTGCACACAATTCCCAGCAATCCCAGACCTGGCAGAATGTATGACCTGCCAAAAACCCACAAGCTAGTTATCCCATTGAGGCCCATATCCTTGGGAATAGGCAGTGCTCTCCACCAACTCTCGGGATTTCTCGTTAAACACCTCCCTAAACTCCTGGGCACAATCAGTGCAGCACATCTCAAACACTCAGGTGATCTTGTCAATTGCATTTGCAACATCAACATCAGGAACAAGAAACTCTTCTAGCCTTGACGTAACATCCCATTCACCAAAGCCTTCGATTCACAAGCCTTCGATCTCCTGCGCAGGAAAATTGATGATTCACTTGACCTTCCTTTCGAGCTAGCGATTTCATCGACTTTGTTGAACTATTTGTTGGCTTTATGTGTTTCTCTTTCAAAAATCGCCTCCTTCAGCAGACTTTTGGACTACCCATGGGTTCGCCACTTAGCACTGTACTGGCAAACCTATACATGGAACATCTGGAAGCCAAGGATTTTAATTTATTAACCCCTCTTCAGTCACCTGGCTCCGTTATGTTGACGACATTCTCATCATAACTCCCAGATGCTTTAACATTCAAGCTCTCCAACACAAGCTCAACCAGGTTGAGCCCTCAATCCATTTCACACTAGAAGTCGATGACATTCTTCCTTTCCTTGATGATGTTCTTTGCAAAGCTGACCAAGAACTTCGTTTTAAAGTCTATCGAAAACCTACCAACCAACACGATCTTCTCCACTTCTATGCTCACCATGACACCAAAACTAAACGTAGTGTAATTATAGGCTTTTTCCTGCTTGCACTCTGAATCTGCAGCAATGAGTTCCTTGAACAAGAATGCTCTCTAATTGAGCAAGTATTTTCTAAACTTCACTATTCTTGTCACTTCATTAGAGACTGCAGACACCAGGCATATAAAATCTTTAACACACCCAGAGAAGACACTGCCGAGAGGAGATACATAGTCCTCCCCACCAACTCCATTGCCAAACACGTTTCCAACAACTTTTCCAATACCTCATTCCAAGTATCTACCTCCACATCCACCACCATCAAGGACATTACCAGTAATAGACAGGACAAGCTTCAATCCTCTGCAGAGGTATACATAATCCCTCGTAATGACTGCAACAAATTACACGTGGGCAAAACATCCAGAGACCTCCAAACATGTACATATTTCAGATGCCAGTACACAGGCAGATTGGATGATTTAAAGAATGCCTGTGTTCAACATCGAAATTCACACAACCATTTAATCAACTACAGAAGCACAGGACTTATCACCAGATAAGAAAACACTCAATACCGCAGAATCCTGGAATCATCACTTATTTATACATGTATCCAACAACTTCAGCCAAAACAACGGCTTCTATAACATAGCTGAACCCCTTGAAAAGAAACTTCTTCATCGTTATCCCACATAACTA
This sequence comes from Cherax quadricarinatus, assembly GCF_026875155.1. NCBI lineage: Eukaryota > Metazoa > Arthropoda > Malacostraca > Decapoda > Parastacidae > Cherax > Cherax quadricarinatus. Next base: position 11,052,735 of record NC_069440.1, on the reverse strand, counting down.
CATACGCACCCGCCAGTCCCGTGCAGGTCCTTATTGAACCTACCCAGAATTCTCCACCTGACTCCATCCTATAAATGCTTATATACCTTTCACCTAGGTAGATCTGTTTGTGACTTGATAAAGGCCACTGTGTGGGCAAAACGTTGTCAATAAAGGATCACATTATACTGCTTATGTGTTTATTTTTCCATTGTTTTGGTATTTTATACCATTTATTTCCACAGATATTCAACTACTTCAACTAAAAAGTCACTAATTTCAGTAATTATTATTATAATGTGCGTGAGATAAACATGCTGTAAACTATACAGTACTATACATGTGTATTGTTATTTAGGCAGAACTTTGCTATCTTGGCTAAAACAGCATAAACTATTTTGCCAAACAACAGTGTAACTTTATTGTTACAGAACAACACTGCAAAAATCTGTCTGACCCTCAAGAAATTTACATATTTCATGAATGTTAAATAATACTAACCAAATTTAGGCTGTCCTAAGATAGATTCAGTAGGTTTAGCTTAAATTATATTACATAAATTTTTACCAGGTTATTTTTGGCATTAAATAAAAAAAATAGTATGCTGTATGTTAATTCACAAAGAAACATATCTAACAATACAAAAAGAGGAAATTTTTAGAAAAATATTTTTTAAGGTAGTTTGGCAATGTCTGACTAGCCACCTAAAACACATCACATATATACACAGTACATGAAGTGTATATAATGCTCTGAAGAGTAAAAAACTACTTTGTGTTCAGATTCTATGTTTCAGGAATAGCAAGCCATCTGTTAAACCTATAACTCCAGTAACAATACTCAAAGATAACTTTTCCCTGTTTTGTCCTTTGTTTACATTAATTTCATACAGGTGCACTGTTACTCTCTTTAGCCTTTGTCTTAGACAATGCTTAGGACTACATCACCATTCAGAACAGCCTAGCAAGGAAGAGCTCATGAAATCTACCATATAAAGCAGCTTTCATTCTTCAAGATGCTATATCCTGTATTTGGGTTCCATGGACCATGTCAGGAATCATATTATCACTACCTTGTTTCTTGGCGGCAGCAGCTGAGGACCACAAGGAAAATACCCTAGACAGGAAATGCTGAACTTCTGACATTGGTGATTCATAAAACTAAATTACTATACACTATGTATGTGTGTAGTTATGAGCCAAGAAATTCTTATACAGGCCCTGGCCAAAGCCTTGCAACTCATGTTAATTATTATTACAGTAACTGGGAGTGCTAAACCCATAGGAGTCATACTGTGCCTGGAGGAATGGGAAGCATTCAGGTTCATCCAAGGAAGGGGAATACAGGTCCTATTCCTGAGCTCAGGAGCCCCTCACTAGCATCAAGGAAGCTCCTTTGAAGGGCATCCTAGGGTGAGGGATGTCACTTAAGCTTATCTCTGTTAGCTAGAAAAATCCTGACCACTGTACATACATAAAGAATGGATGTAACATCAAAAGCAACCTTTAATAATAAAGTGCATGAACCAGCAATGCAAAATTCTGAGGAGAACTACTAATGCTAGAGTTCAGAAAAAGCACTTAGTTTAGATTTGACATCTCCCAACAGTTGTCTGGGTATATTACTCTATGTTTATACTGCTTGGGGTCATAACATACCTATTTATTTTTTATTAACACACTGGCCGATTCCCACCAAGGCAGGGTGGCCCGAAAAAGAAAAACTTTCACCATCATTCACTCCATCACTGTCTTGCCAGAAGGGTGCTTTACACTACAGTTTTTAAACTGCAACATTAATGCCCCTCCTTCAGAGTGCAGGCACTGTACTTCCCATCTCCAGGACTCAAGTCCAGCCTGCCGGTTTCCCTGAATCCCTTCATAAATGTTACTTTGCTCACACTCCAACAGCACGTCAAATATTAAAAACCAATTGTCTCCATTCACTCCTATCAAACACGCTCACGCATGCCCGCTGGAAGTCCAAGCCCCTCGCACACAAAACCTCCTTTACCCCCTCCCTCCAACCTTTCCTAGGCCGACCCCTACCCCGCCTTCCTTCCACTACAGGCTGATACACTCTTGAAGCCACTCTGTTTCGCTCCATTCTCTCTACATGTCCGAACCACCTCAACAACCCTTCCTTAGCCCTCTGGACAACAGTTTTGGTAATCCTGCACCTCCTCCTAACTTCCAAACTATGAATTCTCTGCATTATATTCACACCACACATTGCCCTCAGACATGACATCTCCACTGCCTCCAGCCTTCTCCTCACTGCAACATTCATCACCCATGCTTCACACCCATTTTAGAGCATTGGTAAAACTATACTCTCATATATTCCCCTCTTTGCCTCCAAGGACAAAGTTCTTTGTCTCCACAGACTCCTAAGTGCACCACTCACCCTTTTCCCCTTATCAATTCTATGATTCACCTCATCTTTCATAGACCCATCCGCTGACACTTCCACTCCCAAATATCTGAATACATTCACCTCCTCCATACTCTCTCCCTCCAGTCTGATATCCAATCTTTCATCACCTAATCTTTTTATCATCCTCATAACCTTACTCTTTCCTGTATTCACTTTTAATTTTCTTCTTTTACATACCCTACCAAATTCATCTACCAACCTCTGCAACTTCTCTTCAGAATCTCCCAAGAGCACAGTGTCATCAGCAAAGAGCAACTGTGACAACTCCCACTTTGTGTGTGATTCTTTATCTTTTAAATCCACGCCTCTTGCCAAAACCCTCGCATTTACTTCTCTTACAACCCCATCTATAAATATATTAAACAACCACGGTGACATCACACATCCTTGTCTAAGGCCTACTTTTACTAGGAAATAATCTCCCTCTTTACTACATACTCTAACTTGAGCCTCACTATCCTCGTAAAAGCTCTTCACTGCTTTCAGTAACCTAACCTACTATGATTAAAAAAGTTAGGATGGTTAATACATTGGACCATTAGCTCTCTCTTGGTCAAGCCAGGTTGAATACCCTACCCTGCACATGGTGGAGGGGAAGTAACCATCACTGTTCCCTAATATAAACATAATAGAAAGTATGTAATGTAATAAAATTAGAAGTGGAACTGACCTCAGTGTAGCATATTGATGACACAGGTAGGCGACGTTTGAAAACTGATTGATCATGTTACAGTGCTGCAGCGCTGGGAGAAGTTCGAAGCACGTGCAATCTTCATGCTGTCCAAAATGAAAGCCAGAGAAACAAATGCCAGTGTCACAGGTCCTCACTCTGGGAGTAGGAAGACTTTGGCTGGTGTAAGCAGATATACTGTAATGAAACATTCTACTGTGGTGGACAAGCTGAGAGCTGATGCTGACTTCAAAACCTGAATTGATGTAGACACCAGACTGGAGGGTACAAGGTAATCCTACAAGGTAATGACAGAGTAGAGTACTTAATTGGTAGGCAGGCCCACAATCAGAAAATAATCTTCAGTTCCATGGAAATGAATAACAACAGATCTGGCAAGATGTTTGGATAGGCACCCTGAAGGGTGCCTATCCAAACATCCAAATCAACAGCCAGAAGGAATGCTGCCTTGTGTGTGGAGTACATATGGTATTCCAAGGGCATACTAAGAAGATATGAAGTAATATATGCTAACACCACATAAATTATCATTAGTAGCATCATGGGAAAACAATAATGCCACGGAAATGAGATGCAATCAGGTTTTGATCCAAGGAAAGGGGGCTAGCTCTAATTTCCTAGATCAAGAGTCTTAACCAATATTAAGGAATTCCCCTAAAGGTGCCAAATCCAAAGACCAGTCAGGAATCCCTTTATGGGATCTGGAACTTTTAAGAAAATTTGTCTCAAAGGCATTTTTAATAGATGGGAAGGAAAGGAGTCCTGTATGGAAACTTCCCAGGTGATATAAGGGTTCCTCCAGAGCACACTTATAAATCCAAAATGTATGCACTGCCTGGCTTTCACTGAACAGGTATATAACAAATGTGAACCCAAAATGCAACTGACAAGTCTTCGAGTTGGGGTAAAAGACATTTAGGCAGTGTGTGAGCCACCAAAATATCACCAATGCTATTAAGATTTAGGTAGTTTAAGTCCTCATTCTAGATGCAATTATGCACACACAACATGGTACACTGAGTGAAACACTGCTGATGTGCCAAGTAAGAGGCCTGCAGACCACCATCCTCCAGAATGAAATAGCAAACTGAACTGTGACAAATAATAAGATGTCCACAATGAACACTGACCAGTGGCTGAATGATGGTGGTGTTTTGAACAGCATCTGGGGCAGATGGCAGAGGAGAACAAGTGTGCATGTGTACAGATGAAGACAAATTACAAAACTGGGTGGAAAAGTAATCTGAGAGCCTGTTACTAGTATTATAAATGTTAAACAAACAGGTAGCTATTCCTATTGCGATTCATGGAATCCAAACACTGAAATATAGTACTGTATATTATATACACAGTATACAGATTTAGCATAGCCTTGGTATATACAGCATTTATTACTGCATTTTCAAGTGTATCACATTGCTATTTACACCAAATATTTTAGGACATCTGACTACACAATAAATATCGATGCTGAACTTTTTAGAATGTTGGTGAAACAAAGTAAACTACTCTAAACACTAATCATTAAAAAGAAATTATGCAATAAGACATTTTTGTGAATTACCATAGCATGAAAATTTTTAATTTTGTACCACAACTAACTTAGTAACTCACTAAATCCTGCTAAAATTCATGTAACATAACTTACCTTAATCCTACTAAATGTATCTTAAGTCAGCCTAAATTTAATTCATATTACAGTATTTAACATAAATAAAATATACTATAGCAGTTTCCTGTTGTTCAGACTGATTTTTATGGAGTTATTAATTTGGCAAAGCGATTATTGCTTTACAGGTGAAAATCGAAGGCTCTGCTGGAAGAGCACAACATCTAAAGTCTTTAAATATATGTATATAGAAAGCTTCACAGATCTTCTCTGATGACAATTCCAAATGTGAAAGTAGAATAAAAATTTCAAGAGGAATTACTGATCTAACCTGTTAGACTGAACTGTACAAGACCAGGTACTGCTGGTGAGGGAGGGAGAGGTGGTGAGGGAGAGCAAAGTGGTGAAAAGAGTTAGAGGTGGTAAGAGGGAGGACAAAGAGAGAGGTGATGAGGGAGGGAGGAAGAGGTGGTTAGTGAGAGAGAGGTGGTTAGTGAAGGAAAGGGAGAGAGAAAGAAAAAGGAAGGGAGGAAGAGATGGTGACTGAGGAAGAAGAGGCAAGTTTATAATTAGTATGGCCTTTTATAATAATAATAGAAGTTCTAGGGATTAATATTATGAGTTATAATTGCATGGGAACATAAACAAAATGTGATGAAAGAGATGCAGACTGCCGATTTTTCATGCAGTCTCATGCTGACTTTTTTTAACGCTCAAATTTGTTTACTCTGACTTTGGTACAATTTAGTGTATAGTATACAGTTAACTATGCATTGTTGAATATTACTATGAGGTCCAGGGATTAATTATTATTAAAATTTGTGTAGGAACATAAAAAATAAGGTCTAAAAAAAAAAGCATGTAGACAAAACACCTCCTTCATGCTGTGTCAACACATTTAACTCTACTGGTTGTGACTTCAAGTATGGTCTCACAGTTTTCACACTTATAATAATCAAGACTAAAGTTTGTCACACTTACCCATGATGTGCCTTAAAAAGGCTGAACTCTTTCTTGACTGATTTTATTATGACTTGGGTGACTTTTAACCTAGGGAATGAATCTCCAGCAATACAAATATGTCATTATTTCCCACATTCTAATTTTGGCATCAAATTTAAAAAAAAAAAAAGATCATTCAGAACTGAATATTGAATTTCTGATTGTCTACTGTACATATATATTATGTTCTTGGAGACAGAAGCAAAATACTGCATTGTAGTCAATTTTAGAAGACCTACTGTATAAAATAAATTCTGTGTCTATTAATATTGGTTTCAATTATTAAAATATCTAGGCACTGTTTTAACAAGCATTAGTATGGATAGGTCCGAGACTCTTACTCACAAGACAAACACACAATCTTAATACACCTAAGCAACTTATCATGTTTTAACTACAACTGTAGGGATTTTGGGTGAATTTTTTAATACCTTATGGTTTAACAATACACTTTTTAATGGTACCACATTGTAAATATTTTCTGAAACACATTTGTTTCTTTACTGATTTTCATGTATGTCTACATAATAAAGAAAGCTTATTAAACACATTAGACAAAATGCCATATTTTTTTTATATATGCATCTAGTGAGACTTGATAAGTTGCTGAGATCCATTTAAGACAATACACAAAATCCAGGATTACAACCTCACCTTCCGACCTGTTATTTACAGCACAAACAAGTTTAAAATACAGGTTGAGACCTGGGATTTGTGGGCATGGACTCTAGTAGTGAGCAGACACAACCTTGGGTCTCCTGTACCAGCCAGGCCCCCCAGCCTACACAGCACGCCCGGGAGGGTGGTGGTGGAGGAAAGTCTCGTTAGGACATCTCTGCACTCACCAGGCATCCTCCAGTATTACAAAACTCACAAGACACCTTATATGAAAGACCTGGTCCTACTGAAATCTTCAAACTCCTCTCTCTTACATGTGTGCTCATACTTATCATTAATATATACATTTAAACAAACTCAAGTTATTCTAAGACACAATCTGATGATTATCCCAATTATTTTCATTTAAAAATACACAGTATTAAAGCTCAATCACTTTATCACAAACCATAAATATTAAAATAGAGAATATCACCAATTGACCATCATAAATAGTAAAATATAGATTATCACTGATTTCAACTCCCTCTTCACTACTATAATAATAATCCATTCCACAGCCATTAAGGAAACTTTCCATGCCTTAGTCTATAACTGCAATTTGGGTATTATCCCTCTTCTGTATATGAAAAGTATTCAACTGTAACCCTAACTTTTAAACCAGTTCGGGCAACAAGATATCCATCCTCCTCCACCATATTGCTCTGGACGTGGCAATTTGCATCTTCACTAAGAATCTAAGTGCAATCCTCCAGTACCAATATAAATTATGTACACAAAATGTTGCAAAAGATGCTTTAAATTATATAAGAATCAATGTAGCTGATGACAAGCTCTTGGTTATTGTTTTGCATGTCTCAACTTGCATTATCTGGTGCCTTAGTGACCAACCTCAAGTTATATTTTAGTATGATTGCACTTAGATTCTAATTTATGTAAATTATCATTTATACCTAGGAACCTTGCGCAAAATACTCTACAGTATCAAAAATATAAAGAGCTCTGCATAACCGTTACAACAGCACACTTCAATACATCACAGAAACGGAGACACAGCCTTCACGAAAGTAGAGAGTATAAAGGTGGCTGCCTCCCACTGGTCCATGGATGCTGCACTGTGACAATGGCTCCCCTGCATAGTGGACCACAATTCCACTTTTCTACATAATGGCTCCATATCTGAATCATCTCTGACACACTTGTAATCAATACTAACAACAGGCGACTTTGTTCCATGCTACACTAGATGAATATTAAATACCTTGTCCTATCCATGATGATTTTAAGGCTAGCTCCACTATATAGCAGCAAGCTATATGATGTGGAGCTTCATGCTGAGCATGATAACAGTACCTTATGAATATAAATGGAACTGGCACAAGGCTTTAGTGTCTTGTTGGTCAGGGCACATTCTCTAAATAGTGGCAAAAGGTGCAAAACTCTTTACAATACAACAGCACAAGGCACAGCTCTCTATACATTAGCTCTTTAGTCAGATCTCTAAATATTGGCATAACCTACAGTGACAGACGGTGGAGCTTTCTATGGTGGCACAAGGCACGATTCTCTGTACAGTAGCAAAAGGCCCAAACTAGTGGTGCATCAAAGATTGCTCTCCTGTGCTATGGCGCAAGACAAAGTTGTCCCATGTGATGAACCACAGCCCAGCCTAGATAGTATACAATGTGTTGTGAGCAACCAGAAAACATCAGTGCAAGCTTATAATTACTGTATGGATGTTCAAAATGACAGCTAGAACATCAGTTTGTGCCATGTTTAGAAATACTGACTGGAACAACAAGGAACAAGGAATGATGTATATTTAACAATGGGTGCATTAACATGTTAGTGCTATGGGTGTATTTATGTCATGCAGCTTGAATCACATAAGCAAACATATGCCTGACCATTTGAGGAGAGCAAGAGCAACGACAGAGAACTTCAAAATTATCATATATATCTGAGATATTAATACTTTTACCCTGTTGATTAAATATTGATAAAAATTGTAATGCAAGTGAAGTAAAAAGCAATATTAATTTAATGAGTTGGCTGACAAAAAATTATATTCAAAGCCACACTAAAAGACACTGTTGCCATTTGTCTTTTACGTGACACATATAGTGACTAGCCATTTTTTTTTGGATAAAATGAAATACCAGGGCAGCAGGAGTGCATTATGCCAGTTGTAAATGGACGCAAGCAGGGGATACCTTTTGTGCTGCCTCCGTGGACCACCGAGTTCAAGGCGCGACTCAGGCAGTCATGTGTAGGACACATTGATTACTGATTCAGAATCTTCAAATAAGTTCATTAAGAGGATTTTTCCATCACATCCATACAATATTCATATTATTTCTATCACAGCCAATATATGCTATTTTGGGTATTTGTTTGACATAAATAAACCCAATATATTAAATTTTTTTATCCATACACCTTAATTAGTCACTCATATCACGATACAATCACAGGTTTACAGACTGCTGGAATGAAAAATCCGAAGCAGATTTCAATGCCTCCATCTCCACCAGCAGATGTCGTCATAACCTCAGGACTGTCATTATGGACCTCTTGTTAAGTCAGTGAGTTAGGGAAGCATGTGCATCCATATTTCTAGGCTGCCTACTTACAGGGTAGCTGCAGGTGCGAGCTGAACACACAACTGGAGAGACTATTGTGGTAACGACTACATGCCGTGTCGAACAGGCACCAGACAGGGACACGGCTCCCGTTTGGTAACAGCGGGACTCCGAAGGAGGTTAAAGCTATCAAGAATGAGATACGGTGGCCGTCTAGGCCCACTTCGGCACACTATAAAGATGTTATTGGCTGGCTACAACAGCTGTCACTGGATACCATGGATAATATATATCCAACAGGTTTCCCACAGTGGGCGGTGCAGGTGTGGTCGTTGTAAGGGCATTGATTCACACCAACCAGCACCAGAGGCAGGGCACAGGACGGCCGGGCGAGGTGCACCCTCATGGATGAGGGAGTTATGGGGCCGAGTACCACCGGAGTGACTGGTGTGGGGCAGACTAGCGAGCAGCACGACCACCTACTAAGTGCTTAGTCGGCCTTAGTTACTAAGTGATGCAACTCTGAGAGCAGAGCTCTATTAACCAGTGCCAAGGGGTTGTCCTGGGCAGGCCACTCAGGACGTGGGCCACTGAGTGAGGACGGGCTTCCTACTATGGTCGGAGCCAGAGACTGTGGTATCATAGTGCCCATACCCATACCTGGGTAAGCAGCTCCACCCCCAACATCCTCATCCTCGTGGTGTCTACGGGAAATAGCCTGGGAATGAGGAGAGTCCATGTGGTGGCGAAGGTGGGAATCTCGAGGCAGAAGTGTGGGCTGGGCCATTTCTAGAGTTCCTCGGGGATCGTGGGACTGAGGAGGTTGCTGGTGCCGAGGATCTTGGAGGATGCGTGATAGTAAGGAGGCAGAGTGAGGGGGAGGTGGTGGTGGTTCACTCAAACCCCCATGGTAGATGCGCTGGTGATCCTTAAGGGCATATTTGTTTTTGAACATCTTAGCACAGAGCGAGCAGCGGACGGCGGGGTTGTTGAAGTGGACACGTTCCATGTGCTTCCACAGATTACGGCGACATGAGATGAGTTTGCCACACAACTGACATGAATGTGGTAGTGAGCTGGGAGGCAAAGGTGGAGATGATCCCAACCTCTCCCCTCCTTGTACCTCTCCCCGAACGTCTGTACGAGGGTCAAGTCGTTGGTCCCCTCTCATTTCACCACGAAGGTCCAGGGGTGGATCATGACGCAGGTCTGTTCGGGGTTCTGGATGTGGATCATACCGCATATCATGACGCAAGTCGTCACCACAAAGAAAGGGTCGGTCAGCCTCTTCTGGACCACCGCTACCTGAAAAATGAAAAGAGAGTTACTGTACAAACACAAGCATATATTTTATATAACAATTTTACTTTTGTGACTTTGATACTGTAAAGTGTGTGTGAATACCCCACACTCCTCCTTAGTCACTCACCCACATAATTTGATAAGAGCTTATGTGTTCTTAAGTAGCTGGGCCACAGTGTCTCCATGCTTTTTTTTTTTTTAATACGGTATGACTCAAGTTAGGCGAGACTATCAGGCAGCTTAGCATTACTAGCAGTAGTTTTAATCTGAGTTAGCAAGGTGTTTTCACATACAACATATGTAACAAATGGAATAGTTAAGCTGGCTCTTTCTCATGTATACTGTATAATGTATGTGAAAACAAATACAAATACAGTACTACAGTTTTTTACACAACCAGTGTGTTTTCTTGGGATTTTACAGAGAAAACTGTATCTCACATCATACTGCCAGTGTGGTCGCAACAGACTGGGTCCTGTACTGAATAAAAAATCAAGAATAATAGTTATTCCAGTAAGATAAAAGACAGAGAAGGAGAATGGTGTACATAGAAAAAAGCTGTAGAAAGGCCTATCAATGCAACAAAAATTATTATGGTTAATAGATACAATGTAAAAACTTGCCAGCTGATGAAGGGGGAAAACTAAGTAAAAAAGAATGATGTATGTACTAGTAAACAGTAAAAGCAAAAGAATGAAAATAAAAGGACATGACAAGACTTACTGACAAAGTTGCAAAAAAAAGTGAATACATAAGGATTTTGCAGCACCACAGGCTTGAGTCAGCAGCCAATCAACTCTAAGGATATATTATTTACCACAGCCGGTAGAGAGCATAATTTTCGGCTTTTGGGAATGGTCAATTATTAATAGAGAGTGAAGCATTAAACCAGGCATACCTCATCATGGCTATGAGAAAAGTTAGGTTTTCAAGGATTTAGGAAAGGTAGAAGAAACCCCCTACAAAGTACTCTGGCTTTCCCCTCCCCAGCATGCTAACATGGGAGCAAGGAGATGAGAGGAGCCCAGTGAGGGAAAACACAGATTACATCTCTGCTACAGAAAACATGATGATAAAAGTAATAACAAAAATGGATAAGTTCAAGGTAATAACTATGAGAGGAGAAAGCAAACTAGTAATACTGTATCAGGCAACTGTTTCTGCAGGACACAGGGGAAGACATTACACCAAACCTATTTCTGGAGAGTCACATATACAGGATAATGTGTATATGTAGCAATAGTGAAAACAGGGATAATCTTAGAAATCTTCTAAGGAGCTAATTTACGATAAAATGCATCACCTACATTGATGGTGATAATGTTTATTTCTTCGAGCCATACAAATAATGTAGATAAATTAATTAGTATAACAGTAAGCACAAAAGAAAGTCACTAATTTTGCAATGCATTTTGGGCAACTAATGTAAATACAGCAGCAGCAGCAGCAACAAAATAATCCATACCTCTTCAAATACAGAATAAATTTTAAAATGAGCACTAGAGCATAGTTACTGCATTATTACATTTATGGAGAAGCGCTAAACCCACAAGTGTCATACAGCGCCTCGGGGAATGGGAGGCAATTTGTTATGATCCAAGGAAGGGAGGCTAGGTTGAATTTTCTTAGATCAAGAGCCCCTTGCCAGCATCAAGGACACTAACTCAAGGAAAAAACCTCAGGGACAAGCTTGAAAAGCTGAACCTCACAACACTGAAGACCTGAAGAGTCAGAGGAAACATAACAACAACATTCAAAATACTTTGAGATTTAGTGACTACAACAATGACCTCACACAGAGAGGGTATAAACTGGCAGTCAATTCCCCTATAAATTTTACAGAGCATATCTAGTCTGACATTACAATGAGTACTTGTGCAACATATAAAATTGTGCACGTTAATGGTAAAGTGTTTGCAAACAGGAATGAAATGAACTCATCTTACTGGTCTGTCTTTGAAGTCAAATAAAATTCAACCCCCATGCAATTACTGTATATCGCAGGGTTATAATTTTATGATCTACTCATCAGTGCATGAACAGATCATAAAATACAGGTAACTAGTGTACATGGATGCTCACTAAACGTGTTAATGATTCTCTCAAATCTTAAACTCATGCCATTGCCTATTTATGTATGTTGCTCAGTGTAGTAAATATGCAAATACTCCTGTTGATATTCAAACACTACATATTTGTAGCCGCATTATTTTTTTTTTATTAACACATTGGTCGTTTCCCACCAAGGCAGGGTGGCCTGAAAGAGAAAAACTTCCATCATTCACTCCATCACTGTCTTGCCAGAGGCATGCTTACACTACAGTTATAAAGCTGCAACATTAACACCCCTCCTTCAGAGTGCCAACACTGTACTTCCCATCTCCAGGAATCAAGTCTGGCCTGCCAGTTTCCCTGAATCCCTTCATAAACGTTACCTTGTTTACACTCCAACAGCATGTCAAGTCCTAAACACCATTTGTCTCCATTTGCTTCTATCTAACATGTTCACGCATGCTTGCTGGAACAAATCATCTCAATAACCCCTCTGGATAATAATTTTGGTAATCCCACATCTCCACCTATCTCCAAACTATGGAGTCACTGCATTATATTCACACCACACACTGCCCTCAGACATGACATCTCCACTGCACCAGTCTTCTCCTTGTTGCAACATTCACCACCCATGCAAGAGCGTTGGTATAACTATACTCTCGTACATTCCCTTCTTTGCTTTCATGGATAAAATTCTTTGTCTCCACAGACTCCTCAGTGCACCACTCACCTTTTTCTTCTCGGTAACTCTATGATTCACCTCATCCTTCATAGACTCATCTGCTGACAGGTCCACTCCCAAATATCTGAATACATTCACCTCCTCCATACTCTCTCTCTCCAATCTGATATCCAATGTTCCGTTACCTAATTTTTTGGTTATCCTCATCACCTTACTCTTTCTCATATTCACTTTTAATTTCCTTCTTTTACATATCCTACCAAACTCATCAACCAACCTCTGCAACTTCTCTTCAGAATCTCCCAAAAGCAGTGTCATCAGCAAAGAGCAAATGTGACAATTTCCACTTTGTGTTAGATTCTTTATCTTTTAACCCCATACCTCTTGCCAACACCCAAGCATTCACTTCTCTTACAACTCCACCTATAAATATATTGAACAACCATGGTGACATCATACATCCCTGCCTAAGGCCTACTTTTACTGGGAAATAATCTCCCTCCTGCCTATATGCTTTAGCCTGAGCCTCACTATCCTCGTAAAGACTCTTCACTGCTTTCAATAACCTACCTCCTATTCCACACATTTGCAACATCTTCCACACTGCCCCCCCTATCCACCCTATCATACACCTTTTCCAAATCCATAAATGCCACAAAAACCTCTTTACCCTTATTTAAATACTGTTCACCTATATGTTTCACTGCAAACACTTGGTCTACACACCCCTACCCTTCCTAAAGCCACCTTGTTCATCTGCTATCCTGCTCTCCGTCTGTAGCAGTAATGATATATACAATAATGACAAGTTAATAAATAAGCCATGTGCACATGCATCTTATTCATCAACTACGCAGTAATGAAGAAACACATTCCAGTACTCCCTGTTGATAGTACTAAACCTGTTTTTTTTTTTTCATATCCTTCATGACCTTGTAGCACTACTTTAAATGTGATTATCATGCCCTCCTTTTTTTTTCTCCTGCCAAATGATGGCAGTTATAGTGTTTTTGCTCTGCCTCTATAACTTACATTTTTAAGTCCTGGGGACCACTCTGAAACATATGCTTAGATTCTTCTTATCTTATCCACTTTTTTTGTTTAGGTGTAAACATAACACTACCACTGTATTCCAGTTTTAATCTAAGGCACATTTTGTCATAATCTATGTTCTTCATAAGGCCTATTGTAATAAAGTTGGTAGAATTACCGACAATATGTAAAGCGAAAGTAAATGGCTTGATAAAGCTCCTGGAGAGCGAAACGTTGCCACAATAAAATGTCACATTAGTTGCACTTGTGTCCTTTTACTTTACATAAGGCCTATTATTAAAACAGAATTGAGAGGTATTGATATGTGGCAATAGTTACCAAAGGGTTTAGGAGCAGCCACAAGACCAAGAATATCCATATCCTATGTCTGCCTGACCTTACCTAAATACACCACTCCACTATACACCACCATCTCTAACCCTAAGGCTTACCTAATAACTGAAATAAGATTTTTCTATACCTCAGGCTATTGGAGTTGGAGTCATAACTGATCTCTGTGATGACTAGAGGCGTATTTGAATGAAAAAAATGATGGAAAGAAATGTCTGAGTATAGAACATCCACCACAGACCAGTACCAATGTTGCCCCACCTTAGAAAAACACACCTGAATTTCCAGTAGTGACCATTTCAAGTTCATTGAGCAGCCATCCTCTTTTGTCAGCAGTTTGAAGTGAACCCTTGAGCTCCTGTGCCTTATTGTGCAATTATTTGCTCTGGCATGACTGGTTCCCTCCAGTGAGAATGCAGGTGGACTAGAATTCAGGTTCCTCCCATTTTTCCCCTTCCCAAAGAACTCGTTTGTTCTTAATACACCAACCTAGTAATGGCCACACACTACAAGTGGTCCAAGCTTTCTTGACTCTGGCCTGAAAGACTTACCCAGCAGATGTTCCTACACAAGTAGAAACTTCAACTACATCTTGTCTGCCATGGGGTTCAACCACTGTTCTTGCTGGCCCAGCCACTGGTGCCTATTCTGCATAATCTATTCTTCCAGCTGGTCCAACTGTTGCATAGTGTACTCCACCTGGTCCAACTACTGCAATTTTGTTCCACCTGTTCCTCTAGCTGGTCCAGCAACTGTTTTGAATGGTTCGTCTGCTGTTATTCCCTGGACAATGCTGATGATTATAGCTCCAGACCTGCTCTCTCTGTCATTCCCTTATAACAGTTCCCTTCTGCTGCAACTGATGCTACAGTGACTGCAATATCACTAGTCTGCTGGTCTGTTACTGTAACTGCTGTATCAGCATCATTCTCTAGTGGTATAACTTATGTCAACAGCCACTGTCTATTATAAGACTGATGTTACTATTACAGCAGAATCTTAGTGATTACCTTGTGTCAGCCTGCTGCTGCTGCTGTTCACAGTCAGTCATTTGCCTGAGCATGGCCATCACGCTAGCTAAACGTGCCTCCTGCTTCAATATATCATGGCAAAATCCTGACACTCAGTCATCTTGCTGCCAATGTAATCATACTTTTTATAAAACTGCAACATAAGGAGGCTTGGTAAAATGCTGTCATAAACACAGTCTTTGTTTATGCAGCTAAACCACCAGCTTCACAAGGGTTAGGTTCCAAGTGTCTCATGAATCGTGGCTCGGTAAGGTGTCCTGTGGCTCGGTTGGCAACGCATTCTCCTCACACACTGAATGTCTGTAGTTCAATCCCTGGCATGAGTGGAAATGCTGAGCATGTTTCCTTACACCTGCTGTCCCTGTTCACCTAACAATAAGTAGGTACATGGGTGTTAGTCGACTGGCATGGGCTGCATCCTGGGAGACAAGACTGAAGGACTCCCAGTGGAAATAAGACAGTCCTCAATGACGCATTGACTTTCATGGGTTATCCAGGTAGTTAACGCTCCAGGTTAAAAATCCAAACAAATCTTATTTAAAAATTCATGAATATCACTAAATTTTGTTCAGATAATAGATTCTGTTTCAGATCTGGGCTCATTTTGAGTCTGAGACTAAATCTTTTTAAATACTGCTCCAATGTAACCTAGGGAACGAATGGATCTGTCAGTTAAAAACAGAGTAGGGGAGTTAGTAGATGGGGAGATGGAGGTATTGGGTAGATGGCGGGAATATTTTGAGGAACTTTTAAATGTCGACGAAGAAAGGGAGGCGGCAATTTCATGCACTGGCCAGAGTGGTATACCATCTTTAAGGAGTGAAGAAGAGCAGGATGTGAGTGTGGGGGAGGTGCATGAGGCATTACGTAGAATGAAAGGGGTTAAGCAGTTGGAACTGACGGGATCATGACAGAAATGTTAAAAGCAGGGGGAGATATAATGTTAGAGTGGTTGTTATTTTTGTTTAATAAATGTATGAAAGAGGGGAAGGTACCTAGGGATTGGCAGAGAGCATATATAATTCCTTTATATAAAGGGAAGAGGGACAAAAGAGATTGTAAAAATTATAGAGGAATAAGTTTACTGGGTATACCTGGAAAAGTGTATGGTAGGGTTATTATTGAAAGAATTAGAGGCAAGATAGAATGTAGGATTGCAGATGAGCAAGGAGGTTTTAGAGTGGGTAGGGGATGTGTAGATCAAGTGTTTACATTGAAGCATATATATGTGAACAGTATTTAGATAAATGAAGGGAAGTTTTCATTGCATTTATGGATTTAGAAAAGGCATATGATAGAGTGGATAGGGGAGCAATGTGGCAGATGTTGCAAGTATATGGAATAGGTATTAAGTTACTAAATGCTGTAAAGAGTTTTTATGAGGATAGTGAGGCTCAGGTTAGGGTTTGTAGAAGAGATGGAGACTACTTCCTGGTAAAAGTAGGTCTTAGACAGGGATGTGTAATGTCACCATGGCTGTTTAATATATTTATAGATAGGGTTGTAAAAGAAGTAAATGCTAGGGTGTTCGGGAGAGGGGTGGGATTAAATTATGGGGAATCAAATACAAAATGGGAATTGACACAGTTACTTTTTGCTGATGATACTGTGCTTATGGAAGATTCAAAAGAAAAGTTGCAAAGGTTAGTGGATGAGTTTGGGAGTGTGTGTAAAGGTAGAAAGTTGAAAGTGAACATAGAAAAGAGTAAGGTGATGAGGGTATCAAATAATTTAGATAAAGAAAAATTGGATATCAAATTGGAGAGGAGGAGTATGTTAGAAGTGAATGTTTTCAGATATTTGGGAGCTGACGTGTCAGCAGATGGATGCATGAAGGATGAGGTTAACGGAGAGGAGTATGTTAGAAGTGAATGTTTTCAGATATTTGGGAGCTGACGTGTCAGCAGATGGATGCATGAAGGATGAGGTTAACCATAGAATTGATGAAGGAAAAAAGGTGAGTGGTGTATTGAGGTATATGTGGAGTGGAAACAAAAAACATTATCTATGGAAGCAAAGAAGGGAATGTATGAAAGCATAGTGGTACCAACACACTTATATGGAAGTAAAGCTTTGGTTGTAAATGCTGCAGCGAGAAGGCGGTTGGAGGCAGTGGAGATGTCATGTCTAAGGACAATGTGTGGTCTAAATATTATGCAGAGAATTCGGAGTGTGGAAATTAGGAGGTGTGGAGTAAATAAAAGTATTAGTCAGAGGGCTGATGAGGGGTTGTTGAGGTGGTTTGGTCATTTGGAGAGAATGGATCAAAGTAGAATGACATGGAGAGCGTGTAAATCTGTAGGAGAAGGAAGGCGGGGTAGGGGGTCATCCTCAAAAAGGTTGCAGGGAGGGGATAAAGGAGGTTTTGTGGGCAAGGGGCTTGGACTTACAGCAAGCATGCGTGAGCGGGTTAGATAAGAATAAATGGAGACCAATGGTATTTGGGACCTGACGATCTGTTGGAGTGTGAGCAGGGTAATATTTAGTGAAGGGATTCAGGGAAACCGGTTATTTTTATATAGCCGGACTTGAGTACTGGAAATGGGAAGTACAATGCCTGCACTCTAAAGGAAGGGTTCAGGATATTAGCAGTTTGGAGGGATATGTTGTGTATCTTTATATGTATATGCTTCTAAACTGTTGTGTTCTGAGCACCTCTGCAAAAACAGTGATTATGTGTGAGGTGAAAGTGTTGAATGATGATGAAAGTATTTTCTTTTTGGGGATTTTCTTTCCTTTTTGGGTCACCCTGCCTCAGTGGGAGAGGGCCAACTTGTAAAAAAAAAAAAAAAAAAAAAAAAATTAAGGACATTTTGAACAAAAGCCTATACTGTAGTTAGTTTTCAACTTAGTGCCCATGCAGTAAGCCAGAAATAATAATAATAATAAAAAAAAAGGTCACTGCATCCAGTATGATACTATTTCCTTGACTTTACTCTAAGAGAACTACAGTAAGTGATAACATATATACTCAGGTACAAAAGCTACTGTATTTTTCACTCAACTTTAAGATTTTACATATTTGTATAAATCACCATTTCATAACCATTTTACCAATAGGTTGAGCTGCATTAGCATATGAAGCTTACATACAGAATTCTTGCCACTGTTTTGGATTAACGGAAGAGAATATTTCAAGGCTGATGTTTATCCTGGTATGGAAAGTATAGCTAATATGACTTTGCTACATTAAACAGTAATAAATCTACCTATATATAAACTGATGCACTGATAAATAAATGTTAAAGTTAATAATTATAGAGAGAGAGAGAGAGAGAGAGAACTATGAAAACTTGTCTACCACCAGAAGACAGCAGGAAACAGGCAGGAATTTAAGGCACTGTTTATAGGTTTGGACAATTCTGAAAAGAAAAAAAAATAACAATTTCCTCAGCCTTTTAATGCAACAGTACAAAAATTGTCTCCACGAATAACCAATGGTTCCTTAAGAAAAGTATCACAATCTCAGATCAATGGAAAAAAAAAAATCACACAATAATATCACATTTAGAAGTACGTTTGACGTACCATCTTATTCTACATAATTTACACACTAATATCGACTTTGTTCCCTGTAGTGGGAATATGTTATACCATAAATTTAATAACACAAGACCAGATACAAGTGATCTTACAAATTATATTGTATGGTTACAAGTGATTGTCAACAGGTTGCTAACTACTAGTTAGATAGGCCAAGTACTGGAGTAGGCAGGTCAAATACAGCAAGACCGCACCTCAAGACTGAAGGGAAGCCAGTCTCATCACACAAACAGGCTCATATTTTTTAGAGACATGACCAGTCTATCACCATATAGGCCAGTGAAACTAGAGCGAGCACTAGTGATGACACAGCCACATGGCTGTGTGTAACTACAGAATTGTACAAAACACACTAAATTTAATACAATATCACGTCCATCAAGATACATCTTATTAATAAAAGGTTTAATATTATTTTAGTATCCTACTTAGCCATTCACCATATTAAAGATGTCTCTAACTACACAATGTGATCCATAAAAATCATATCAGCCTTTTTCAAGGTAATACAAAGGTGTTACATTCAAAATCATCCCCAAATTTTTTATTTCTTCATCTCCACACTTTCTATGATCACACAATAACTCAGTTGAATCTTGCTACATAATTTAGTCATATAGTTTAAAAATTATTTGTAAAAAAAAAAGGAGCCTAATTTTTCTATTCTGTTGCCTAAACACATACCACACAAAATATGTAAATGCACTCGTGCTCCTTAACACTTGTGCCAGTTTCTCAGTTAATTTTTCAATAAACTTATTGATTAATAAAAATATATATCTATATGTATATATATATATATATATATATATATTGTATATGGCAGAAGCTATTCACAGAACTCCTCAATGGTTCATAACTGTAATTATCTGCATAGCATTACATAATTTAATGCTATTATTAAATCTGGGACACCAAGTGTGTATCAATATCATATACCCATTGAAATTTTTTTAAATTAAAGAGTGAAAACTTGTAAAAATTGTGAGCACAGGATCCTCAATGTGGCAGAGTCTTGAAGGACCATTTTGTTCTCTTTCGACACTCCAGAAAAGCCAATGTATGGGATCGTTCCTATTGTGTGGGGTAGGGCAAGGTCACTTTGGTGACTGAGATCATAGCTTCAAAACATGTGCATCTATTCCATCAACTGGGTAATTCTGCAACTAACCATTGTCAAATTGTATGCCAAGGAAATGATTTAAAAATAAAGCTAAAAAATGCATATTAAAAAGTTTAAAAGAAGCGGTTTATTTAAAATTTTCTCTCTCATTTGGGGTCTGAATGAGATTACCCACTTTTCATCACCCCTTTAGACAGACGAGCAACTGTGGTGTTACTTATCATACACCATGAGCTTAGCCAACTCTCTCATATGTGTGTGTGTGGTGTTGTTTGTGTGATGTTTGTGTGGTGTGTGGTTGTGAGTGGTGTTGGGGGTGTGTGTGTGGTGTGTTGTGGTGGTGTGTGGTGGTGTGTGGGTGTGTGTGTGTTGTTGTGGTCCCGTGGTGTGGTGTTTGTGTTGTGGTGTGGTGGTGTGTGGGGTGTGTGTGGTTTTGTTGGTGTGGTGTGTGCGGGGTGTGGTGTGTGTGTGGGGTGTGTGTGTTGGTGTGTGGTGTGTGTTGTGGGGTGTGTGGTGGTGTGGTGTTGGTGTGTGTGTGTGTGGTGTTTTGTGTGGGTGTGTGTGTGTGGGGTGTGTGTGTGGTTGTGTGTGTGTTTTGGTGGTGGTGTGTGTGTGGTGTGTGTGGTGGGTGTGTGGTGGGTTGTTGTGTGTGTGTTGGTGGTTGTGTGTGGTGTTGTGTGGGTGTGTGTGTGGTTGGTGTGTGGTGGTGGTGTGTGTGGGGTGTTGTGTTGTGTGTGTGTGATTGGTTGTATGTGTGGTGTTATGTGTGGGGTGTTTTGTGGGTGTGTGTGTGGTGTGTGTGTGGTGTGTTGGGGTGTGTGTGGGTGTGTGTGTGGGTGTGGTGGGGTGTGTGTGGGTGGTGTGGTGTGTGGGGGGTGTGTGTGTGGTGTGTGTGTGGTGTGTGGGTGTGTTGGGTGTGTGTGCTGTTGTGTGCGGTGGGTTT
>NC_069440.1:11021756-11029256 GCF_026875155.1 Cherax quadricarinatus | reverse complement strand
GGTGTGTGTGTGGGGTGTGTGTGGTGTGTGTGTGGTGTGTGTTGTGTGGTGTGGGGTGGGTGTGTGTGGTGTGTGTGTTGTTGTGGTGTGTGGTGTGTGTGTGGGGGTGGTGTTTTGGGGTGTGTGGTGTGTGTGTGTGTGGTGTGTTTTGTGGGTGTGTGTGTGGTGTGTGTGTTGGGGGTGTGGGGTGGGGTGTGTGGGGTGGTGTGGTGTGTGTGTGTGTGGTGTGTGTTTTGGTGTGTTTTGTGTGTGGGTTTTGGGGTGTGTGTGTGTGGTGTGGGGTGGGTGTGTGTGGGGTGGTGGGGTGTGTGTGTGTGTTGGTGTGTGTGTGTGGGTGGTGTGGTTTGTGGGGTGGTGTGTGGGGTGGGGGTGGTGTGTGTTTGTGGTGTGTGTGTGGTGTGGGGGGTGTGTGTTTGGTGGGGTGGTGGTGTGGTGGTGTTGTGTTTTGTTGTGTGTGGGTGTTGTGTGTTGTGTTTTGGTGTGTGGGGTGTGTTTTGTGTGTGTTGTGTGTGTGGTGTGTGTGTGTGTGTTTGTGTGGTGTGTGTGGGTGTTTGTGTGGTGTGTGTGTTGGTGTGTGTGTGTTGTGTGTGTGGGGGTGGTGTGTGTGTGGTGTGTGGTGTGTGTGTGTGTGTGGGTGTGGTGGTGTGTGGGGGGTTTTGGGGTGTGTGGTGGTGTGTGTTGGTGTTGTTGTGTGTGTGGGGTGTGGTGTGTGTGTGTGGTGTGTGTGGTGTGGGTTTGTGTGTGGGTGGGGTGTGTGTGGTGTGTGTGTGGTGTGGTGTGTGGTGTGTGTGGTGGGGGTGTGTGGTGTGTGTGTGGTGTGTGTGTGGTGTGGTGGGGGTGGTTGTGTGTTGGTGTGTGTGTGGTGTGGTGGTGTGTGGTGGGGTGTGTGTGGTGTGTGTGGTGTGTGTGTGGGTGTGGGGTGTGTGGTGTGTGTGTGGTGTGTGGGGTGGGGTGTTGGTGTGGTGGTGTGTGGGGTGTGTGTGGTGTGTGTGGGGTGTGTGTGTGGTGTGTGTGTTGTGGTGTGTGTGGTGTGTGTGTGGTGTGTGTGGTGTGTGTGTGGTTTTATGTTACCTGGAAAAAAGTTCCGGGGTCAACGCCCTCATGGCCCGGTCTGTGACCAGGCCTCATGGTGGATCGGAGCCTGATAAACCAGGCTGTTACTGCTGGCCGCACGCAATCCAATGTATGAAGCACAGCCTGGCTGGTCAGGTACCGGCTTTAGGTGTTTGTCCAGTGCCTGCTTGAAGACAGCCAGGGGTGTATCGGTAATTCCCCCTATGTATGCTGGGAGGCAGTTGAACAGTGTGTGTGTTGTGTGTATGCGTGCTCACGCACGTGTACTCACGTAATTGTGGTTGCAGAGAGAGTGAGAGTGAGTGTGTGAATGTCTGAGAGTGTGGTGTGTGTGTGTGTGTGTGTGTGTGGTGTGTGTGTGTGTGTGTGTGTGTGTGTGTGTGTGTGTGTGTGTGTGTGTGTGTGTGTGTGTGTGTGTGTGTGTGCGTTTGTTTTCTCTTCACAATGTGTATATCATAGATCTTGGAGTAATTTTCTAACATGTCTTTGGATAAACCATACCCCGGCCGGGATTGAACCCGCGTTCAGTCTCAAAACTCCAGCCCATCGTGTTAGCCACTAGACCAGCTAGCTAGTGGCTAACGCGACGGGCTGGAGTTTTGAGACTCTCTGACCGCGGGTTCAATCCGGCCGGGGTATGGTTTGTTTGCAATCGTGTCATTACGATTTCGTGAGTCTTGTGTTTGGATGTTTATATACTGTATTTATATCAAGGACCAAGGTACAGTTTTTGTTGTGAGGTTGTCCCCCCCACACACTACTACCACTGCATCTTCCAAGTGTGTTTAACATATTTTCTCATCAGATTTTATCACCATTTCACCATCTCAGTATATGAAGCTATTTTTGAAGTTTATTATAGCATATGAAGACTTTTTGAAGTTTGTTATTACAGTATAGGAGTTTCATACTATAATACTGCATTATCATCATCTTCAAAAAATTTCTCTGAGTGATAGTTATCCACTTTAAAGTTTTCATTATCTATCAAAATGAATAAATAACCTTCATGAGGTCTATTTATGCTTTTACATATTTCCACCATATAACATTTAGTATTTACCACTACATTTCTTAAATTTCTGCAAATTTTCTTATAGATTTACTCATTCTGATTTCTACATTGAATAAAATTTGTTTACATCACCTATAGAATGTGCAATATTCATATACCATAGTTTTAAATAATTAGGACAATAGAGTACTGTAGTGATCTTAATTAACCACAACTGTAGTGACATTGTACCTTGAACAATTTTTATTTGAGCAAAAAAAAAAGAAATAAATAAATTAAGAATTATAAAAAATTATCCATTTGTTCCCTATACTTCTAGTACTTTCCAGATCAGTCTTTCATAAGATACTTAACCAACAACTTGTTTTGAAAATCCAAGTATACGTATATGAGCTCTCTTCATTGGTTTTATTCTTCGTGATTTTTAAAAACGCATATTAACTTAATACATGGGATAACATAGAATATTTTACTAATCCAAAGCTGAACTGTGTCATAAATTGCAGGGTTATGTTTCCAAGAAATATTATCCACATTTCTCATACATATGTCATCTTTCAACAATTTGAAAATACATACTCGTTATTGAGACAGTCCTATAGGTTAGAGGATCTTGCAATACCCTTTAAATAATGCATTGACAACACTATTTACCGTTTCCTATTTTTTTGACAGTTTACACGATTTTGTAATGAAACTACAAATTTATTGTTCTAGGAATGGAGCTACACTTTTGAAATCCAAAAATCAATAACATATATATTTTTTAAAGTTCTCAGTGAACAACTCAACCACTACTGTACCTCCTCTTTGAATCTCATTTCATACATGTACAATACTATTCTATAAATGCAGTATGATATAAAAATTTCTATTATGTTTTTCTTGAATTTAAAATTGTTGCCAGCTCAAAGAAATTTTTCCTATCTGTTTTTTTATTGTTCTATATATTTATTTGTATAGGTAGTAGGTTGGTAGACAGCAACCGCCCAGGGAGGTACTACCGTCCTGCCAAGTGAGTGTAAAACGAAAGCCTGTAATTGTTTTACATGATGGTAGGATTGCTGGTGTCCTTTTTTCTGTCTCATGAACATGCAAGATTTCAGGTACGTCTTGCTACTTCTACTTACACTTAGGTCACACTACACATACATGTACAAGCACATATATGCACACCCCTCTGGGTTTTCTTCTATTTTCTTTCTAGTTCTTATTCTTGTTTATTTCCTCTTATCTCCATGGGGAAGTGGAACAGAATTCTTCCTCCGTAAGCCATGCGTGTTGTAAGAGGCGACTAAAATGCCGGGAGCAAGGGGCTAGTAACCTCTTCTCCTGTATATATTACTAAATGTAAAAGGAGAAACTTTCGTTTTTCCTTTTGGGCCACCCCGCCTCGGTGGGATACGGCTGGTGTGTTGAAAGAAAGAAAGATATTTATTTGTAAGTGGCTATTATGCTTCCTTTCCTACACATTACTGGGGGTAATTTTAAAGGTCTTAGCCTTCGTAGTTTATAACTTTAACGTGAAAAAATTGTACTCGCTCAGTACCCGTGAGAGATGTGTTCTGGAACAAGCTAATGCACAGTGAATCCCCTTCTATGTTCCTAGACACAGCAGTAGTCTAACTCTATGAAATTTTAGGTCTTTGTCACCTTTTGAAGATGTTAGCATTGAACACTGTACTTGACTGATATTAATAGTTTCTGTAAAACATTACTGCTTTTTGAGCTCTTAATGTCGGTACAATAATGTACTAATTAGTTCATTAATCTTGTATAGATACCTAAAAGTGGAGGCTACCTTACCACTCTCAAGATACTGAGGTATCTCCTGTTGTATGTCATGATCAAACACTTTCTTTGAAATTTCTTTGGGAGCTCTTTGACCTAGAGAGAAGCTAGCAAAATGCTTCGGGTCAAATATGCTTAGTAAAGTAGAACAGAACTTGTAATTCATTGTTAAGTTATTAGTACAGAACAATACACTTTTGCAATAGGTGGCAGTCATTATTATTATTAAGGAAGGTAGTATATCTGGAGAGGCTTTCGGGGGTCAATGCCCCCGTAGCCCGGTCTGAGACCAGGCCTCATTATTATTATGGAAGGTGGTAGTCATCATTATTAAGGTGGTAGTCATCATTATTAAGGAAGGAGGTAGTCATTATTATTAAGGGAGGTGGTGGTAATCATTTTTAAGGGAGGTGATAGTCATCATTACTAACCCTTAAACTGTCCAAACGTAGATCTAAGTTTTCACGTGTAGTGCTCCAACCTTGATTTTCCCCATGAGAAAGAACGTAAAAAAAAAGTAGATCTACATTCGGAGCACTACGCGAATGAACGTACATTTATGTTTGGATAGTTTAAGGGTTAAGGGAGGTGGTAGTCATCATTATTAAGGGAGGTGAAAGTAATCATTATTAAGGGAGGTAGTAGTCACCATTATTAAGGGAGGTGGTAGTCATTATTATTAACGGAGGTGGTAGTCATCATTACTAAGGGAGGTGGTAGTCATCATTATTAACCCTTTTAGGGTTGGTCCCGTATATGCACGGCTTGAGTGCCAGTGTCGGTCCCATATTTATACACCAAAATTCTAGTGCCTTCAAATCTGGTGGAAGAAAGCTGGTAGGCCTACATATGAAAGAATGGGTCTGTGTGGTCAGTGTGTACAGTATAAAAAAAAAATCCTGCAGCACACAGTGCATGAGAAAAAAAAACTCAGACCGTGTTTTTGGTTTAAAACAGCGAATTTGCAGTGTATTTTCATAGGGTATTTATGGTTGTATTCTTGTTTTCTTGGTCTCATTTGATAGAATGGAAGATATATTACAGAAGAAGAGATGATTTTGATTGGTTTCATGATGAAAAGTACCTTGAAATTGAGCTCAGAGTAGCAGAAATGTTCGTTTTTTGCCGATGTTCAAGAGTAAACAAATCATGCCACGTGTCCAATATACATCAACTGGCGAGTCTAATATTCTTTCACAAGTGCACTGATATTATTTATACCATTTTTACAATAATGCAGTAGTCTGCATAACAATAAATCTTCTATTTTACTGTGAGAATAAAAATTCAAAATAGAAAGCAAGAGTAATATAAGAGAAGCCTGGAGACATGACTAATGAACAGAGAAAATGTTATTTTACTACTAGGAATGTCTGTCTTGTTTATTCTGAGCCCTATTTTGAAATTGGCATCTTTTGAAATTTGTGTGAAATTTGCTAAATTGCCAATTTTTGACCACTTTATTGGGTAGTTGAAATCAGTAAATGGGCAGTTTCTTATACTCAAACGATAGAACAAATGGAGTTCTAGCAAAATAGCTATGATTTTAGTCGACTGGAACAATGAAAGTGACCAAAAATAGTGCTCAAATTGGGCAAAATCACCAATGCATAAATATCACCGATATCACTAACTTCACGAGAGCATAATTTTGTAAGTTTTCCATCAAATTTCATACTTTTTGGTGTCATTACCACCCAGAAAAGATTCTCTATCATTTCATAAGAAAAATAATTTTGTTTTTTTTTAAATTTTTTGACTCTGAGAATGAGTTAAGGATTGGGGATCTCGACCTGAAAGGGTTAAGGGAGGTGGTAGTCATCATTATTTAGGGAGGTGGTACTTATCATTATTAAAGGAGGTGGTACTCATC
This sequence comes from Cherax quadricarinatus, assembly GCF_026875155.1. Classification (NCBI taxonomy): domain Eukaryota; kingdom Metazoa; phylum Arthropoda; class Malacostraca; order Decapoda; family Parastacidae; genus Cherax; species Cherax quadricarinatus. The sequence continues at coordinate 11,023,503 of NC_069440.1, read as the reverse complement.
ATTATTAAGGGAGGTGGTAGTCATCATTATTAAGAGAGGTGGTAGTCATCATTATTATCCCTTTGACTGTCGAGACCCGTGCTCATAAACTTGCTCTCAGCGTCAAAGAATTAAAAAAAAAAAAAAAAAAAAAAAAAAAATCTTATGAAATGATAGAGAATCTCTTCCTGATGGCAATGACACCAAATGTACAAAATTTGATTGAAAACTTATGGAATTACGTTCTAACAAAGTTAGCGATATCAGCAATTTTGCCCACTTTGAGCCCTATTTTCGGCCAATTCCATTGTTCCAGTCGACCAAACTCATAGCTATTTCTTTAGAACTCCATTTCTTCTATCGACTCAGTAAAAGAAATCACCCATTTACTGATTTGAACTACCCAATAGTCAGAAATTGGCAATTTGGCCAATTTCACACAAATTAAAAAAGATGCCTATTTCAAAAGTGTCCAGAATGAACAATTCTCTGTTCATCAGTCACGTCTCCAGGCCCCTCTTATATTGCTTTCCATTTTGAATTTTTATTCACACAAAAAAATAAAATATTTACTGTCATGCAGACTACTGCAATATTGTAATAATTGTATAATGAATGTCAACCCATTTGTGACTGCATACAAGAATGGCTAGTTGGACACTTATTGGACAATGACGTCATTTATTTACTCTTGAACATTGGCAAAAATTGAACATTTCCGCTACTTTGAGCTCAATTTCAGGGTCCTTTTCATCATGAAACAAATAAAAATCATCTCTATTTCTGTAATATGTTTTCCATTCTATCAAATGAGATCAGGAAAACAATAATACAACTATAAATACTATATGAAAATATACCTCAAAGTCGGTGTTTTAATCCAAAAACATGGTCCGAGTTTTTTTTCTCATTATGCACTGTGTGCTGCAGGATTTTTTTATACTGTGCACACTGACCACATAGACCCATTCTCTCACATGTGGGCTTACCAGCTTTCTCCTGTTTGATTTGAAGCTGCTAGAATTTTGGAGTATAAAAACGTCAAAAACACTGGCTCGTAAGACGTATATATGTGCCAGAAACAGTCAAAGGGTTAAGGGAGGTGGTAGTTGTCATTATTAAGGGAGGTGGCAGTCATCATTATTAAGGAAGGTGATAGTCATCACCATCATTAAGAGCCACAACAGTGTAAGTTGTATTAAGATGTTGGTGATCAGCTTCAACCAAAAGCAGCAGAAAATCTGCAGCATAGAAAAGAGGAACTATTGTTTTGTATGCTGTCTTTAAGAAGGCACTGGACAGGCACCTAAAGTCAGTACCTGACCAACCGGGCTGTGGTTCGTACGTCAGCTTGCGTGCGGCCAGTAGTAACAGCCTGGTTGATCAGACCCTGATCCACCGTGAGGCCTGGTCTCAGACTGAGCTGCAGGGGCGTTGACCCCCAAAACCCTCTCCAGGTAATCTCCAGGTAAAAACCTAGTGCATCTTGGGTAGTAGTAGGCATAAGATAAAATTCACAGGCACAAAACTCACGGATGCTGTGCGAGAACAGCATTTATTGTATGTATATGTAGAGTGAGTGAGTGAGAGTATAAGTGTGTGTGTGTGTGTGTGTGTGTGTGTGTGTGTGTGTGTGTGTGTGTGTGTGTGTGTGTGTGTGTGTGTGTGTGTGTGTGTGTGTGTGTGTGCGCGCGCGCGGGCGCATGCACGTGTATGTATGTACTTATATGCACATGTACGTATGTATGTACTTATATGCACATGTATG
>NC_069440.1:10984256-11016756 GCF_026875155.1 Cherax quadricarinatus | reverse complement strand
TAATATCTATAAGTAAAAAAATCTAAGTGTAACTAGCTTTACAGATTAAAATATATATCAACCATATTGGAAATGCCCTGGTAATTACAATTATCACAGTTTTTAAAGGAGTGCAATTGGAATATGCCTTTATATTAAAATATTTTGCATTATCCACAGGTTTTAACTTCAAGTGGCAAAGCTAATAAAAACAATATTAGTTTGGCAGGTTTTTTTTTGAATACATAAAATTTAAAATTTCATTACGTTAAAAATATAATTATATTACTGTAGTAATAATTGTGTTGTTTTAATACCCCAGCTGTCTCCACTGAGGCATGGTGATCCAACAAACAAAAAACTTTCACTATTTTTCCCTTAATCACTGTCTTGCTAAAGGGTACCACCATCTTAGTTGAAATGAACCTCAAAATGGTTATAACTATGAACATAATTTTTAAAGGGGTGGACCTGTAAGCAAGCGGAAGGCCTCGGTCAGATGATTAAAAGTTCCAGCTGTGGGGTCATTAAATGACTAAGGCCTGTGTCAGGAAACATTTGTCCTGTTTCCTGATAAACTTTACCTAACCTAACCTGAACTTCAAACTGTAAAATTGCCCACGACTCCTTCACAGTGCTGGCACTGTACTTTCACCTCCAGGATTCAAGTCCTGCCAATTACTACTACTAATAATAATGATAATGCCTGTAATAATAATTTTTTTTTCATCAAACCAGGCCATATCCCACCAAGGCAGGGTGACCTAAAAAGAAAAATTAAAGTTTCTCTTTTTAAATTCAGTAATTTATACAGGAGAAGGGTTTACTAGCCCCATTCTCCTGGCATTTTAGATGACTCTTATGACATGCATGGCTTACACAGAGGAAGAATTCTGAATAATAAAATTACGTATTATTATAACTTATGTCATCAATTAGACTCTTAGGCATTTCTTTGTTACTGTTATCTATGTAGTAATACTAATTTTACTACTTACCTATTCAATATTATTTATTACTTTTATTAATTATTATTAGTATTTATTATTATAGTAAGTATGGCCCTATTCTGTTAGGCACATATCTCATCACTATGAACATTAGAGCTGCCAATGGCACACATTTAGTTTCTCTTCGTTAGGTAGGTAGGTAGGTAGGTAGGTAGGGTGTGGGGTGGGGCAGGGTGGTGTGTGTGTGTGTGTGTGTGTGTGTGTGTGTGTGTGTGTGTGTGTGTGTGTGTGTGTGTGTGTGTGTGTGTGTGTGTGTGTGTGTGTGTGTGTGTGTGTGTGTGTGTGTTAGTTATCATTTTGTCCTAGGCACATGTCGATTAGACACTAGGCCTGTTGTACGTGTGTGTATCTGTGTGTGTGAGAGTGTGTGTGTATAGTGAGAGTGGCATGTGTGTGTAGTCACCTGTGTGTGTGTCTGTGTGTGTCCGGGGGCGTTTTGTGTTTTGTGTGTGTGTCTGCGTGTGTGTGTGTCTGCGTGTGTGGTGTGTCTGCGTGTGTGTGTGTGTGTGTGTGTGTGTGTGTGTGTGTGTGTGTGTGTGTGTGTGTGTGTGGTGTGTGTGTGTGTGTGTGTGTGTGTGTCTGCGTGTGTGTGTCTGCGTGTGTGTGTCTGCATGTGTGCGTGTGTGCGCACGCGGCGCGCGCACGTGCGTGTGTAGTATGTATGCACAACAACCACAAGCAGAGTTGAATGATAGCAATCAGCACATCATGAGCTTGCAATGTTGCAGAAAAGAGGAAGAGGTCCAAGCAAATACGATCACTGGGGGAACACCTTTGCTGGAGCAAAGATGCTCCCTATGATCGTATGTGGTTGGATCTCCTCTTTTCTGCAACATTGCAAGCTCCTGATGATGATTGCAACACAAAAGGCCCAGAGCTATCATTTAACTCTGCCCATGGTTGTTGTGCATCTTGTACTGCTTGTTCACGATTTTTGTATAATAGTATATGTGCGTATATTTTGATTACATGACATCAAAAGAGGATATAGTATCTATTTTGGTTTAAGTTTCATGAAATTTGGAGTTAGTGAGTAGTGTATGTAGGTCAGATGCTGCATTTGTTAATTGGAAAGTTTTCACAGTTGAGGAGAGCAGCACTTAGCCAAGTGTGTCTAAGTCTTGTGATAGGAAGTTCCTTTAGAGCAAGTAAACAAAAAATTTGTACAGTTCCTGCACTCTGAATGAGGGGTGTTGATATGTTGAATTTTTTTAACTGTAGTGTAGGCGCACCCCTGGCAAGAGACAGTGATGGAGCAAATGATGATGAAAGCATTTCTTCCCTTTTGGTTCACTCTGCCTTGGTGGGAAACAGCCAATGTGTTAATAATAAAAAAATAGATATTACTACCAATGTATGTGGTTTTTCAAAGAACAGTAAGACACACATTGCTGACTAAATGGAGAGCTAAAGAACAACCAAAAAATCCACTACGCACTACGTACTAGTAACTGATACACTGGGTGACTAACAGATAAGCCTGAAGAAAGTTAATGAAGCCATTAGACATTTACACAAACACATGGCATTGTAAACTAAAGGACAAACAACAAGTATAACTACAAATGGATTTCTTAGATTTACAGGCAAACTGAAACTATTCAATTTTTTAAGTCATCTAAATCAAGAAAAGCAAATATATCGATAAGTGATCAAGGGAAAATAATGAGCTATTTGGTCATAATACAGTAATGATAGAGTCGGAAACCTTAGGAATAAACAAGAAAAAAAATAGTTAATAAATAGGGATCCAATAAATCAAAGATTAAAAAAAGCAAATGCAAATACATTAGACAAATATTGTTAAAGGGAGGTAGGACACTGGTAATAGTGTAAAACGCCAACAAGATGAGAAAGACACAAATACAGGTTGGCCATCAGTAATCCGGTTCCATCAGTAATCTGGCACTGATTTCAGCTAGCATAACTTCAAATTTCCAGGGTTGCCACACCAACCTGCAGCTACTGTTTCATGGCACTACTTGCTGCATAAGTCATTCCAATTTCTTTTTCTCCATTTATTGTTATAACCTGCTCACTTTTATCCCTAGCCATGGTTCCAACAAATAAAAGAAATGCTTTCCATTGTGTAAAGCACATACACCGTACATTGTCCATAATAGATAAGGTGGCTTTGAAGCCACTGTTGGTCACCATGAGCTCAGATCATTCAGATAAGCTATGACCGGTAAATTTGGGCCTACATATGAGAGAATAAATAGGTCTGTGTGGTAAGTGTGCACTATATAAAAAAAATCCTGCAGCATACAGTGCATCACGAGAAAAAACTGTGACCAAGTTTAACTTGTAAACCTGACTGTGCAGTGTATTTTCGTATGGTTTGTATGGTTGTATTCTCGTTTTTTGGTCTTGATAGAATGGAAGATAGATTACAGAAATAGATATAATTTTGATTAGTTTCACGCCAGAAAGTGCCTTAAAACTGAGCTCAAAGTAGCAGAAGTGTTCAATTTTTGCCGATGTTAAAGAGTAAACAAATGACGTCACTGTCCAATACATGTCCAAGTGGCCGGTCTAATACGCAGTCATGAATGGGTTGACATTATTTATATAATTATTACAATAATGTAGTAGTCTGCATAACAGTAAATCTTCTATTTTTTTGTGTGAATAAAAATTCAAAATGGAAAGCAAGCATAATATAAGATGGGCCTGGAGACGTGACTAATGAACAAAAAAAATGTTATTTTAGTTTATTCTGGACCCTATTTTGAAAATGGCATCTTTTGATATTTGTGTGAAATTGGCCAAATTACAGATTTCTGACCACTTTATTGGGTAGTTGAAATAAGTGAATGGGCGGTTTCTTGTACTCAATCGACAGAATAGAAGGAATACAGTGGGACCCCCACTTACAAGTTTAATCCGTTCCGTGACCTTGCTCGCATCTGGATTTGCTCATTTGCAGAGTCAATTTTCCTCACTGAAATTAACTGAAATACAATTAATCCATTCCAGTGGAATTCTGTACTTCAATAATTTCCCTAATATCAGCTCTACGGCTTATTTATCTACCACAATTCATCTAATATGACATATTAAACAATATAAATAACATAGAAACCTGATATATACTCTAGAATGAATAAAATATGTCATTCATATGGTGGTATCATCAGCGGATGAGAGTTTGTCTGGAGACCGGACAAAATACCCCTTGAATAACAAAAAAAAAAAAAAAAAAAAAAAAAAAAAAAAAAAAAAAAAAAAAAAAAAAAAAAAAAAAAAAAAAAAAAAAAAAAAAAAAAAAAAAGGCACAATACCATGACTGGAACATTACACAAATAACCTGCACATAGAAAAGAGGAGCTTACAATGACAGTGTGACTTTATAAATGGTCCAAGTCAGACCAAAACGTCGTCATAAGCTGCTCCCTTCTATGTGCGGGTTATTTGTGTACTCCTTGAATAATTTTGCTAATATCATCTATATGGCTTATTTATCTATCACAGTTCATCTGACATAATAAACAATATAAATAACATAGAAACCTGATACATGTATATACTCTAGTATGAATAAAATATGTCATTATGTAACAGGTGGAGGCACCGACAACCGCTCCCTCTTTGTTGTGGTTAACACTGCCATCTAGTGATGGCCTTTTGAAGCTATTATTATAATTATTATTATATAGTACATTATTATTATATATGTATTATTATTATACTATACTATTATTATATTATTATTATTATTATTACAATATAAATAATTTGTAATTTTTATTCACACAAAAATAAAAGATTTACTGTTATGCAGACTACTGCCTTATTGAATAATTGTATAAATAATGTTAACCCATTCACGACTCCTTTGAGCTCAATTTCAAGGTAATTTTCGTCATGAAAGCAATCAAAATTATATCTATTTATGTAATATATATTCCATTCTATCAAATGAGACCAAAAAAAAAAAAAAAATGAGAATACAACCATAAAAACCATATGTAAATACCACAAAGGGGAGGCTAATTACTGAGAAGTGAACTCCATTATTTATGGTCCGATTTCTTTCATTTTTGGTGTATGTTAAGAAGCATCTTTCCATCATACGTTGCCCGAGTTTCAATGAGATAGTCCAACAAACAAATGAGATCCAATTCCCCAGATCAAGAGCAAGAACCCCTCACCAGCATCAAGGAACCTCCCTTAAGGCCCGCTTGCTTATGGAAATTTCACTCGTGTATGGAAGCAAAAAATCGACTGATCAACTGCTCGTATGTATTTGGAAAAACATGCACGTGGATGCACTCGCAAGTAGAGGTTCCACTGTACTAGTAAAATAGCTATGAGTTTAATAGAGTGGAACAATGGAATGTGCCAAAAATAGGGAGTCAAGTAGGTAAAACTGCCAATGCATAAACATCACCGTTGGGTTAAGTGTATTCTAACTTAACCACTCTGTAATCTGGCAAAATCGCTAATCTGGCACCCTACAGGTCCCGATGATGCCAGATTAGTGATGGCCAAGGAAGCTTTATTGATGATGATTTACCCATGCAGTGTATTTGTCAAACCACAAACATCAGTTTGTAACTTGACAAATCCCCTATGTTAGCAAGAAAAGATAAAACAACTGTCAAAAAAGGTTCCATGTAACTGTAATAAAAGATTACTAGTAAACAGACACTGCCAAAGAGCAAGATAAAAGGACCTGTGTGTGTTGTGTGGTGCAATGAAGTAGAGCATTATATGTAGTGTCCCAAAAAATGGAGGGAAAAATTTAATATGGAAAATTTTCTGAGGTAAGAATAAGATAACCTAATAAATTAAGACAAAATACAGTAACACAAGTGTTATTGTTATCATTGTTAATGACCACTATGATAAAGCCATGTCAACATCAACAATACAGTGGACTAGTGTTTACATTATGACAAATCTAAGCAACCTGTTTTGGGTTCACTCCTTAACCCTAACCTTAAGCACAACTTGCCAAATCTCCCACCTATGCATCTCTCACTAAGCTCTAAGCAGATGCCACTAAGATTCTTCAAGCCACTCAACAATCAACCCCTACCAACTCCTCCTTCCCTTCACTACTAGACAGTATACCATCTATAATACTCTACTGCATGATTTATGCTCATTTGGTCAGTCAATGCAGGATTCTTCAAAGACACCATCAACGAAATATTTTGCCTGAACATGGCCAGCTTCAGCTTCCCAGACTCTGCTTTATCTTCACACATACTAAGAATTATTCCCAACATCATGAATTTCACTGCCCTAGCTGACCTGACAACTGCTGCCACTCAAACCACACAAGCTACTCCACCTGTCCAGCCGACCACCATCCTTCTCCACAAGCTGCTGTCTCACCTGCCACACAAACTACCTCACCTGCCCAGCCTACCACTACCTCTTCCAAGACTACAGACAGCCAAGCTGACAACTCCTCTGATGAAGAGGTGGCTGACATATATGCTCCTGACCTTGAATAGGATATTATTATTATAATCAAAAAGAAGCGCTAAGCCACAAGGGCTATTTGAATAGGATAACTTGGTCTTCTATACTTACTTCCTCCAACTGGAGTGCTATGTTCTGCAAAGAACTGTACACACACCTGTGATGGTACTGTCAAATATACCTGTGGCTTACCTTTCCTATTTTTACTTAAGGAAGTTCAAGAGTACATGAAAATACACATCACTAACACAGAAACTACAGTTGAACTATCCCACCTCTCCAGGACCACATTCAAGAAATTCAAGAATGGCTCTTCCACCATAAATCCACCATAGACACACCACTCAACACCTCCACTTTGAGCGCTGCCTTCTTCCTCTCGAGTCCTGTCCTGCCTGCCTGCCACCTTCAACTCCCCAAGACCATCCATCTAATGACTGCTGACTGCTGCCTGCCCTTGCTGCTCCTCCACATAGCCATGAATCTGCTCAGCTGCAGAGTTGAGCCCTGGCTCTTTCTGACAGGAGACACTCAAGTGTTATTCTTTGTCTGTCCCCACTTCAAGGCTCATCCCTATGGGGTCTTTCCTGTATTTTAGTAGTCACAGTATTGTATGGGTAAGGGTTTGACCCTGTTGATCTCCAGAAAATCTTGGCCCCACACTTGCACTTTTCTGCAGGTTGCAGGTCTTGAGGCACATCAGAGACATATAATACACATCCTCCACAAGCCATGCCACTTCCAATATGGAGGGGTTACGCTCAATACAGCATAAGCTGTCAGTGATCCAATAAAACCCCAACAGGAAACAGTTATGCTTATACATCAACAAACAAGAAAAACAGTAGATGGATGCACAAAATGAACGAAATTGAATAAAATCAGGTAAGGGATTAACAGAGTAATTAAAAATAAAAAATGAATTAGAAGTTATAAAGGCTTCCTTACAACAAATGCTGAAGGCCCTGATGAGAGCTGAGAAAATGAAGAAAACAGGCAATAAATCAGAAATGACAAAATAAGGATCATATAAAGAAGGGAACTAAAGGATTAGTAGAGCACTAATAAAAATAGAAGAAAGGCATTGAGGAATACTAGTAACTAAGCATAAAACAAATATAGAACAGCAGGTGCAGCTAGTATAGATTTCTGAAAATGTCAACAAGAGCTTAGGGGAGGAGAAGAAAGGGCTGGAAGAATATAAATCTAAAACTGAAGAAAGTTGTGCAGCTATCACTAGAGAAGAGGGCTAACACTGAGTTTAGGTCATGCAATCACACATTAATTTATTATGTAAAATAGAAGCATGTTATCTGTACCTCGGTAAGGTGCTATATGACTCCTAAGGGTTTAGTGCTCCTCTCTTCATGAATGTACTACTAAAAAAATATATCTCAGCAATAATTATTATTTCTTCCACAAACTTTTTTTTTGGGTGAGATATTAGCAAAAACAACACACACACTTTGACACGTGCAGCATGTCAGGGCCAATCAATGCCGAGTACTGAGTCGTGTAATGTGCCTGATCAATCACAGCAGGGCAAACAAAAATGCATCGAATGTCCAGAAAGATACTCCATTTTCCTATCTACCACTGGTGGATTTAAGTTATGTAAGGTTATTTTAGGTTGTGTTGTGTTTCCATAAGTTAGATTAGGTTTCCTACCACTGTCACAAAATTAAACAATGTCTGTGGCATAAATCATCTAATATCGGACATTTTAAGGAACAAATTATCAATCACCTCAGATCAGGCTGTAAACTCAATATTACCTAAGAAAAGATAGAGACGGAACACCAGGTAGTCTTAGCTAAAGCACTTACTACAAGAGCCAATATTATTTAAGAAATTAAAAAGGAGATTGCAAATAACTTTGTTAATGTGGGAAGCTGCTGATAAGAGATAAAATGGTTATTGGTTTTGGTTGTATCAAAGAGGAAATAAATTTACCCTTTCACTGTTGTGATACCCAAAATTAAAAGTGCTGACAGTGTTACAATTTAAATTAAAAAAAAAAAATGATAATTTTACATATTGAGCAAATTCCAATTTAAAAACAGAGTTCAAAATAAACACTGTAGGTATTCCAGTCACTAAAGCAACTTTTCCTCTGTTCATTAATCATGTCCCTAGTCTTTCCTATATAACACTTGCCCTTCATTTTCAATGCATCAACACAAAAAAAAAAAAAAAATGAAGGTTTTCCCTATTTCTCGGACTGATAAAATATAACCAAGAATGATTGGTCATGGCTTAGGCCAAACCAATAATTGAAGTAGACCTAGTAAAAAGCCATAAAATAGAATGGGCCTACCCTTCCTAAGGAAAATCGTCAAAAATCGAATATTTCCGCCACTTTGAATCCTATTTCAAGCCACTTCCAGTCTGGCATCGACTAAAATCATCTCTGTTTCACTAGTGTGTCTTCCATTCTATCAAATGATACCAAGGAAAGCCAATGAGACCATAAAAATTACCCTGGAGAACACCTCAAAAATGCTATTTTAAACCAAACATATAGTCAGAAGTTTGCTTTTCCTATCATGCACTGCTGGGGCAGGAATTTTTTTTTATACGTGTACACCCACCACACAGACCCATTCTCTCATGTCTAGGCTAAAATTTACTGCTCACAGCACATCTGAGGGAAAATGCACTTAAAACATATATCTATGCAAAGAGGAAGACCAACACCTAAATGAGATGACAAAATGCAGTGTAGAAGATTTCATCATTGAAGAAGTGTAGCATACTGGTGTACTGAAAAATATGAGAGAGACCAGCATAGGCCACTGAAAATAACATTTGTACAGATTAAACTTAACTAAGAAATATTAAAAGAAGCTAAGGACAAAGAAATTGAAGGGTGTAAGCATACATGTATACAAATTAGACAAGCTCTTTCACCTTATCCTCCAATAAAGTGAAAATAAAAGATTTTATGAACACTGCTAAGAGGGTAAATGAGGATAACAGGGAGGAAGAAAGAGAAGATTTTTTACAGAGTAAGAGGCCCATATTAATCCATTAAATGGTTTCCCAAGACAAGCAGGATAGGTGATAAAACTAAAAGAAACGGAAAAAAGGGCAATACAGTAGTGAGAATAATATTTCTGAAGATTTTATGCATACACTAATATAAATGGAATAATCTCAAAGATTAGAACCAAGGGATATTATTAACAGAAAAGAAACCTCACATAATCTGACTACTGTAATTCAAACCAAACTGGCAAATACATTTTAAATGGAGTGTATTTGACAAGAAGGGAGAGAGTATAGAGCAGAGGAGGAGGATTGGAAATATTAGTAAAAGAAACAATACATGTTGTGGAAATTGAAATCCAAGATATTAAAAAATGTTAAAATCTTAGTTTTAAGAGTACCAAATAAGGATGCTTTTTTACAATCCACCATTTATCAATACTAGAGAAACTGAAGAGTTTGAGAGGATATATGAGGGACTGCATAATGTATGTACTGTACTTAGATAACTAGGGATGAAAAGTGGTCATCAGGAAAAACCTATCATAACTTGGGGATGCTAATTATAATAATAATAATAATAAAAAAAAAAAAAAAAAAAAAAAAAAAAAAAAAAAAAAAAAAAAAAAAAAAACGGACAGCTTATGAGGCAGGAACTGCAAATAAGTGGTTAATAAAGTTCTTTAATATAATGACAGGTTATTTATGTCTCAGCATATATATAAAGAAGCCAGAAGAATGAGAAGCAGCAACACAGTCAATATTAGGTTTAGTGTTTGCTCAGAACAGTGGAAGAAATTTTCAACATATATTAAATAAGAACAACTAGAGTATAAGAAAAGGAATTACAATGCTTGAAAATAGTATTGTAGAGAAATTAAATGGAAGAATATATTACAAGGGACACAAATAATCCACAGAAAGACTTCTATAACAGATATGAAAACAGAATTACAGTAAACAGTTTATTAAAAAAAAAAAAGGGAATATAAGACAGAATAACAGAGAATGATTTAATAGAAGAAGTTAGAAACCTGTTAAAAAAAAAGCTTGGAATTAATATGGGAAGCAGACCAATCAAGAAACTTTGAGAATGAAAGAGGCCAGAAATGTAGATAAGAGCAAGGTAGAACCAAATCTTTAAAGACAAAATACAAAGAATAAGTGATGATGGCAAAAGTGAAATCAAATCACATGAAGAATGTGGACTGTGGCAAAATATTGACAAGTATCAGAAAAAGAGAGGACTGTCACCAGAAGATCATATAAATGGAACTGCGAGAAACTTGTATGATACATTGGCAAATTATAAAATAGCTTTCAAATATATGGTCAGTGATATGTTCAGAAAGCTGTTCAAAACCTATATTAAGCCAAAATCTGAATATACAGATGTGTGGTGCCCCAAGATGAACACACACAAGTTAGAAAACATCCAGAGAACTACAAAATGGCTACCAGAGTTGAAGAAGCCCAAGTTGGTCAACAGAAGAAAAAGGGAAGACATTATTATCACATATAAGGTAATAAAAGGATAAGAAAAAAATAGATAAAGATTTATTAGTACCTGCAATAGAGGCAAGAGATGGAAATTGAGGAAAAAGTGGAGCGGAAGGGATAATAGAAATTTTCTCTTCTTGAATAATGGTTGACCAATGGAATGCATTCAAGAGAAAATAATAGGAACTTTTAAAAAGTAAACGATGAACAAAGAACTTAAAATGGGACACCATGAGCACTGCTCTGCTCCTGTAGCTACAGACAGATAATTACAGAGGCAGGCAAGGGACAACATGGGGTGATGGTTACCTCTGAGTGCAAGCAGCTGAAATAAAATCTACAGTGATATATGCTGTCTCTACCACCACCACGTCCAAGTCTAAATCAAACTTTCCAATTCTCCAGGGTTCCAGTGTTCATCTGTATTGATAAACCATTCAAGCAATGCCAAATAAAACTCAAAACACAAATAATGTCAAAATTCCTGTGATTCAGAAACAAAACAAAGATGAAAAACTCGTAACTGAATATGCATGTAGTAACTCACTATTTAATACCTCATGGAAGCGAAGAACGTGGCAGGACAGATGAGGATTGCATAATATACTAACTGAAATACTAATGAAAACTGACCACGAAAAGGTAAAAATCACTATTTTGAGGTCTTTCAACTATAAAGAAATACACCAGATAAGACAATTTTTGCCTATATTTAAAAAAGTCGTAAGAGGCGATTAAAATGCTGGGAGCAAGAGGCTAGTAACCCTTTCTCCTGTATAAATTACTAAATTTAAAGAGAAATTTTCCTTTTTCTTTTTAGGTCACCCTGTCTCGGTGGAATATGGCCGGTTTGTTGAAAGAAGATGATTTAAAAAGTGACAGAAAAACTCTTTGAGCTGAGTGTATGTGACTGCATGTATCATTGTGAAAGTATTGTAAAAGGCCATTAAAGAAATGTAGATAATACATATACTTGGAGAGCAAAAACCTGGTACATGTATTATATAGTTCAGTTTCAATGAGCAAAATCCTATGCTGTATATTAAATCCAGTCTACTGAGCTGCTATATTAGTCACAGAAATTAATCAAGGAATAAATAGATGGGACAATTGCATTTATTTAAATTTAGAAACAAAATTCTGATAATTTCCTTTGTAAAATTAATCTGAAGAATACAAAACACAGAAAAAAAGGAAAATTTTTGCAGTGAATGAGAGATTATCAGTCTGAGAGGAAAATATAAGATAATTAGAGGAAAAATGTTTGAATGGGTCTTGCTCTAATTATGTTTCTAATGTACTGAGATCATCGTTGCCAGAGATGAGGCTGTGTCCAATCACACAATTACTAAACATAATGATGCGAAACCTGACTGACTTAATGATATGTACACTGCCCTCAGTGCCTTACCAATGACTTTACATGTTAGGTCAGCACTTAATGAGATGACTGAATAATTCTATTCAAGAATATACTGTATAGATACTATATATTAACTATAGGAACAAAGGAACCAATTATTGATGAAATGGGTTTTACACATACACAAAACATGTAGTACAGCTTTTAAGCCATTGAACAATTGCAAACAGTTATTTAACTTGATTTCAATCTGAAACTTGTCCCCATAATTAATGTAGTATGAATAATACAGTTATGACTGAAATTACAATATAAAATATTTACAGAAGCTACTGCACATAAGATTCTTATGTCCTTTAGAATACGGAGCCACAGTACAATTTTACAACTGTTTGTGTGAGCTTACCATACATATTAGTGATTATGTTTAGAAAAAGTTCCTCTCTCAGTCTCTCTAAATTTACTAAGCAAAACAAGCTCTTTCTAAAGACAGATATTTAACAATAAATAATAACTGAACTGATGCAAAAAATAATAATAATGCATTAATAATTCTGTTATAAATGAGTCTGAATCTTGAATGCCATATTCTGAATAGACCTATTTTCCCAATACTTTGTGTGTGTGTGTTTCCAGAACTATTTATTCCCTCTGGCACGTCTAAACAAGTCTTTTTCGGCTGCCCGTTTTCTTTGATGCGGTAGAAGGCACAAGTCACGCTTGTATGTACATTATTAAGGGTTTTAAGTGTACAGACAAGTTTTGTAACATTTTGGAAAAATATGTTGCTTTTACAATGTATACTGTGAGTATGAGCTGTACAATTATTAAAAGATCTCAGAATTTCCTTTTAAAAAATATTTTTTTAGTGTACTGTATACTACATGATTATCTTAAATGCATCAACCATTTCCCATCAAGGTGGGACAACTCCAAGACAAAAACACATTCACCACTCATTCTGTTGCTGTCTTTCCAGTAGTGCATTGACATAACAATTCTAATATGTATTTGCATAAATTCTTTCACTATGTAAGCCATGGAAGAGCCACTCTTCAAACAGAATGATGTAGCATTACAGTTTGACCAAACCATTCGTATGAATGTGCTGCTTACGAATCTAAAGGTCACAACCTATACAAATGCGAAGATGCCTAGGTAACAGAGAGGATACACTCACAACATACTTGATGCATAGAAACTATGCTAATACTGTCCTGAGCTTTGTACTCTTACCCACAATATTGGAAGCAAATCAACCAGGTCAAAGATTCAAATATAAGTATAATGCATAATAATGAATGTTTTGGGCCACAAGTATCACATCAAGGACAAGACCTCAACTATGCACTGTTGGTGAAGATTCTGAAGATGTTTCGAAAGCTTACATCTTGTAATACAAGCTCAGTAATGATCTACTTGTAACGAGTGTCCATTTACAAAGAAGTACATACCGAGTAACAGGAGTTAACAAGACCCCCAAACCCATAGTTCCACTAAGAAACATTTCTTAAACATGTAACTCTTGATACTATCAGTAAGTCATATTAATGGCTATGATCAGTCTTTAGTAAAGACGCACTATAAAATATAAGCAACAAAATATAAGTATCATTACATTCTTATCCTAATGCACATACATGGCTATCCAGGAATGACTATGCCCATCTGTACTTGATAAATTTGGCCTGAAAGCTGTTAGGATGTGTGTGCTTTAATATAGCATCTGAACTTGGCAGATCAGTAATTACCTTTACTACAATAAAAACCTTTACTAAAAATGGCTGTGTATTCATAAGTTGGAAAAACTAAAATCTATAACAGATAACATTATCAGAATCAGCATATTTGGCCTCTAAAACAGCATGACAAAGACTGACAGTTCCAAAATTTTGAAAATGACATTAAATAAAATATTTGTGACATTGGTTAATTTAAAAAAATTAATGCCGAAGTATACAGTGTAATTTTCTTCACTTTCAACCTTATCCCTTATTCCCAGCTTTTAAAATATATAATTCATTTATGCTATATGCACATAAAAGACCACCTGTTGATACAATACTTCATTAGGTTTGAACAGACATGTTTTGCTATTTAAGATATGTAACAATTTATAAATGAGAAAATTATAATTGATTATAATTATACAATATTTATATAAAACTAAATAAATATAATCATACTATAAATATTAATTTTATAAGAGCATATTACCTCTTCAACCTCTAAAATGCTGGATAAAATAAAGTTAGTCTTGATATTTAAGTAAACTATTGTATCACTGTTTATTGCATTAGAATCTAAAAAATTAAGAGAATCTACAGAATGAAAATATTGCCAATTTTGTTCTCTGACAAGGAAATGTGGTTCATTATCAATGTTTGAATATAAATAATTTATTTTCTTGAACGGAGATAAAGATTATCCCAGTAATAGAAACAGATTTTGTCCTTACGTGTATGCTATAAAACAAAATCTGATCTCAAACTCTAAGACTTTACAATGTCAGTGAGGTTGCTATTTATGTACATGATTTTTACACATACAGTATTACATGAAACATACTGTATTATGTATTTCAGTGATCAATGAGGCATGTCTTCCCAATTATCACAGATTGCAAGTGTAACAGTCCAAAGCTTTGGAAATCAGTCGTCAATACAAGGCGCATCACTTGAGATGAACGCCAAGCTACCATAACTGGGGCCACCACCAGGAATTACCGTAACGACTAAATGTGAGAGTAGGAACTGTGGGATGTGTTATGAAGTGGAGGAGTTATGAAGCAAAACCTTCATCACCTGGTGGGAGAACATGATGCTGAAGCCTTTAAACTATAGGAAACAAGAAACAAAAGATGTGTACAAAACCCAGAGATATGGGAAGAACACACAGTGGGGAAACACAAGCTACACCATCCAAGCTAAAACACCATCCAAACAAGAATGGTTCTACTCTCATGAGAAATCTTTTGTATGACTAAACAACACAAATGTTAAAAATTTATGTTTCCCAACTGATTGGAATGTCACCCATGACTATTATCATTTTAACTTTAGATAAAATGTCATATTAACGAATAAAATCTCGCAAAAGATATATTTGTGACATGAACTAGGATGAATAATATGAGATCAACAGAAGATTAGGTTTCATTTCTTCTTCTTCACGGGGTACTTATGCACGTTGACAAGATGCTTGCGCAGGTACTCTGGTGTTCTGAAGGCGGCACTACAGTGGGCGCAGGCGTGGTAGTATGTTGGCGACTGGTGCATGGTGGCGATGTGTTTCTTCAGGTTATAAAAGTTACTGATGAGCTTGGAGCAGAACGGGCATGATTGAGGCACCTCACGTGACGCTACCACCGACCCTGCCCCGACACACACCACCCCTTCACCTGCAACACACGAGTATATTACTACCTCCCTTCACTTGCAACACACCAATAATAATACTACCTCCCTTAATTAAGAGCACACCAGTAAGAAGCTTCATCCATCCACTGGCAACACACCAGTAAAATGCTACTTCCCTTTGCTTACAAAACACCTTTATAAAGCTGCTTCCCATCACCTGCAACATACCAATACAAATCTACTTCCCTTCACCTGCAAAAACACCAATAAAAAAGCTACTACCCTTCACCTGCAGAGCACCTTTAAAAGCCACTCCCATTCACTTGCAGCGCACCTTTATAAGCCACTCTTGTTCACCTGCAGCGCACCTTTATAAGCCACCTCCCATCACCTGCAGCGCACCTTTACAAGCCACCTCCCATCACCTCCAACACAGCAATCCAAGGCTACTTTTCCTTCAATTGGAAAACATCAATTAAAACTAATTCCTTGAATTTCAACATCAGAAAGAAATACTTCCCATCAACTACAATTAAAAAAAAATGTAACCTTTACAAGACATAAATGTATAGCTTCTTCCTCATCCCCATCACACAAATGTATACCTGCTTCCCTTCACCACCACCTATGCAGCCTTGTAGTGTTTCCCTTCACCACCACCTATGCAGCCTTGTAGTGTTTCCCTTCACCACCACCTATGCAGCCTTGTAGTGTTTCCCTTCACCACCACCTATGCAGCCTTGTAGTGTTTCCCTTCACCACCACCTATGCAGCCTTGTAGTGTTTCCCTTCACCAACAAAAAAAAATTAAGTGAAAGTGTATAACCGATAATTTACTGTACCATGATATTCTGTACATAAATTTAGAACAGCTCATAAAACAATATAAAACATTATTCTTGGTTTAAAATCTTTCTGATTTTCATTAATATTTTTATTTTTTCTAGTACTGTATTATTACATTTCCCCTGTACAGTTACTGTAATTCATGTTCTTAAGGCATTATATAAAACAATTAATTCAATTCAATTAAGTAACTTATATGTTTTCTTCGCTATCAATAAACCTCTCATGCTCTAGAAATTTAACATTTTCTTATTCTAATATACTAACCTATTACCATCTAATTGTAATTTGCATACTTATGTATGCAAATTCCTTTATAAAACATTATATTTATATGTGATAAATGGTTTAATCCAACTAATTTCAAATTTAATTCCTAAGTTTAGGTGCACAGATGTGTTGTTCCCAGCGCTAATACTTTGTAAACTACCTAAGTAAACCCAATTGAATACGTGTATAAGCATTAACTGTAAATTTTTTAACCTTTGTACAGTAGCTTTAAGACTACATGTATACTGTATTTCTTTAATGTTCTGAGAATAATTATGAGATGTTTCTTCAAGTGACACAACACAGTACACTGGCTTCCTAGTGTCTTCGTTCTGTAATCACGTTCCTAAACATCAATCTATACTGTAGCTACTATTTACATAAATGTATAATTAATTAGGGAGTTGGGTGGTCACTCTGCACCAGAAATTGTGAAAATTGATAAGATTTAGAAAATACATATTAAAGAGAGAATTGCACTCTTGGCAACTCGCCAATAGGTGTAATGTGTATATCCCACTCTGCTACAGTTAATAGAAAATAAAAACGTGCAGTTTTCTGTAAGAGTGAAATGTCGCCACAATAAAATGTCACATTAGTTGCATCTGTGTCCATTTATCTAACATTTTGTCAGTAATTCTTCCATTATTACTAATACACAAAACTCACACAGAAGAAAAACTCATGTACTGCATGTGATAATTTAACAATAATGAAGTTCTTTGTTTTTATCTCCTGTTTATAATATATATACTGTGTACTTTCATTTCTTTGTGTAGCATACAAAGTGTAGTTTACATGTAATAATTTGTTATTGATTTAATCATCATGCAGTGGTAACCACTAATTAGGCATGAAAGATATGACCATCACACCAAGGTTGATCACCTCAAGTCACTCAGGTAGTACATGTATGTGTGTTAGTTATCATTCTGTCCTACGCACATGTCGATTAGAAACTAGGCCTGACCCTCCCTCCCTCTCTCTCTGTCTGTGCATGTGTGTACTCGCCTAGTTGTACTCACCTAGTTGAGGTTGCAGGGGTAGAGTCCAAGCTCCTGACCCCGCCTCTTCACTGGTCGCTACTAGCTCATTCTCCGTGAGCTTTATCATACCTCTGCTTAAAGCTATGTATGGATGTGTGGTGTGTGTGTGTACTCGCCTAATTATAGTTGCAGGAGTCGAGACTCAGCTCCTGGCCCCTGTGTGTGTGTGTGTGTGTGTGTGTGTGTGTGTGTGTGTGTGTGTCGCGCGCTCACCTAATTGTGGTTGCAGGGGTGGAGACTCAGCTCCTGGCCCCGCCTCTTCACTGATCGCTAGTTGGTCCTCTCTCTCTCTGCTTCCTGAGCTTTGTCATACCTCACCTTAAAGCTATGTATGGTTCCTGCCTCCACTACATCACTTGCTAGGCTATTCCACTTCCCGACGACTCTGTGACTGAAGAAGTACTTCCTAACATCCCTATGACTCGCCTGAGTCTTCAGCTTCCAATTGTGACCCCTTGTTTCTGTGTCCCATCTCTGGAACATCCTGTCTCTGTCCACCTTGCCTATTCCACACAGTATTTTGTATGTTGTTATCATGTCTCCCCTGACCCTCCTGTCCTCCAGTGTCGTCAGTCCGATTTCCATCAACCTTTCTTCGTAGGACATTCCCCTGAGCTCCGGAACTAGCCTTGTTGCAAACTTTTGTACTTTCTCTAATTTATTGACGTGCTTGACCAGGTGTGGGTTCCAAACTGGTGCTGCATACTCCATTATGGACCTGATGTACACAGTGTACAGTGTCTTGAACGATTCCTTACTAAGGTATTGGAACGCTATTCTCAGGTTTGCCAGGCGCCCATATGATGCAGCAGCTATCTGGTTGGTGTGTGCCTCCGGAGATGTGCTCGGTGTTATGGCCATCCCAAGATCTTTCTCCTTGAGTGAGGTTTGCAGCCTTTGTCCACCTAGCCTATAGTCTGTCTGCGGTCTTCTTTCCCCTTCCCCAATCTTCATGACTTTGCATTTGGCAGGGTTGAAATCGAGAAGCCAGTTTCTGGACCACATGTCCAGCCTATCCAGGTCTCTTTGTAGTCCTGCCTGATCCTCATCCGATTTAATCCTTCCCATAAGCTTCACATCATCTGCAAACAGGGACACTTCAGAGTGAGTGTGAGAGTGTGTGAGTGTGTGTGTGTGTGTGTGTGTGTGTGTGTGTGTGTGTGTGTGTGTGTGTGTGTGTGTGTGTGTGTGTGTGTGTGTGTGTGTGTGTGTGTGTGTGTGTGTGCGCACGATGAAAGAGACAGAGATAATTTGATGTAGGTGACAGCTCTTAGTTTGTAAATAAAGTTAGAAACCCTAAACCATGTAAAACCCACTGTAAAAAAAAAAAAAAAATGAAAAAATAGAAGAGAGAAAAAGAGAAAGAAGAGAGTAAAAGAGATTACAGTGGACCCCCGGCATTTGATGGCATTGGTATATGTTAAATCCGGTATTCGATACATTTTAACGCAAAAATTTTGCCTCACCACTTGTTAAAAAACCCGCCACACGCAATTCGTCCGGGACGCGTCCACGTGAGTGCCAGTGTTTACAAGCCAGCCAGTGTGCTCGCATCTAAGCATACATTCAGTACATTCCATATTATCACAGTGTTTTTGGTGCTTGTTTCTGCAAAATAAGTCACCATGGGCCCCAAGAAAGCTTCTAGTGCCAACCCTGTGGTAAAAAGGGTGAGAATTAGTATGGAAATTAAGAAAGATTATGAAGGGTTTGGGGCTAACCCTGAGAAGCCTATGCTAGTTGTGGAATCCATTGTGCCTACTTCAAAAATTAAGGAAATGTGTGCAAAGTGAGTTGAACTGCAAACCTTTATGGATGAAAATCACCCTAACACAGCTATTGCAAGCCGTGCTGGTGACTATTACAATGACAATGTTGTGGCCCATTTTAGACAAATCTTAAAGGAATGGGAGGTACAGAGCTCTATGGACAGATTTGTTGTGCGACAGAGGTTCAGTGATTCTCAAGCTGGTCCTAGTGGCATTAAAAGAAGAAGGGAAGTAACCCCGGAAAAGGACTTCCTACCTCAAGTCCTAATGGAAGGGGATTCCCCTTCTAAACATTAACAACTTCGACACTCTCCCCTCCTCCCATCCCATCAATCATCACCAGATCTTCATTAAGGGTAAGTGTCATGTATTCTATTGTTAGTAGAGTACTACTAACTGTGCATGTCTTCTTCAGTTTGTGTGCATTAAACTTAATATTTCATGTGGTAAAACTTTTTTTTTTCATAGTACTTTTGGGTGTCTTGCACGGATTAATTTGATTTCCATTATTTCTCATGGGGAAAATTAATTCGCCTTCCGATAATTTTGGCATACGATGAGCTCTCAGGAACGGATTAATATCGTATACCGGGGGTCCACTGTATAAGAGAAGGTGAGAAAAAGAAATAGTAAAAGAGAAAGTAAGAAAGAAAAAGAGAAAGGGAAAGAAAACAAGAAAAATATAAAGAGAAAATAGATAGAGGAAGAGTTATTTTATTCACATGTTCCCACATGTTCTAAAAACATAATTGCAAGAGCCATCATTAAACACCAATGGGAGTGACCTCTGAGTTGACGCTGTTATACAACTATTCAATTGTAGTTTTTTATTAATAAACAATTCAGTATTTGAATTAAGTTGAAATTATAGATTACAAATGATTTTATGTCCTTATAAGATGGATGTCATATGATTTACAAATGACTCTCGACTTATAAGATGACAGAGTGTTTAATATTTTTTTTTTTTTAATAACACATTGGCCGTTTCTCACCAAGGTAGGGGTGGCTCGAAAAAGAAAAACTATCATCATTCACTCCATCACTGTCTTGCCAGAGGCATGCTTACACTACAGTTATAAAACTGCAACATTAACACCCCTCCTTCAGAGTGCAGACACTGTACTTCCCATCTCCAGGAATCAAGTCCGGCCTGCCAGTTTCCCTGAATCCCTTCATAAATGTTACCTTGCTTACACTCCAACAGCATGTCAAGTCCTAAACACCATCTGCCTCCATTTGATGCTATCTAACATGCTCATGCATGCTTGCTGGAAGTCCAAGCCCCTCACACACAAAACCTCCTTTACCCCCTCCCTCCAACATTTCCTAGGCCAACCCTATCCCGCCTTCTCTCCACTACAGATTTATACACTCTCTAAGTCATTCTATTTCGTTCCATCCTCTCTACATATCTAAACCATCTTAATAACCCCTCCTAAGCCCTCTGGATAATAGATTTGGTAATCCCACACCTCCTCCTAATCTTGAAACTATGGATTATCTACATTCTATTCAAGCTACACATTGCCCTCAGACATGACATCTCCACTGCCTCTAGCCTTCTTGTTGCAACATTCACCACCCATGCTTTATACCCATATAAGAGCTTTAGTATAACTATACTCTCATACAATCCCCTCTTTGTTTCATGGATAAAGTTCTTTGTCTCCACAGATTCCTCAGTGCACCACTCACCTTTTTCCCCTTGTCAATTCTATGATTCACCTTATCTTTCACAGACCCATCTGCTGACATGTCCACTCCCAAATATCTGAACACATTCATCTCCTCCATACTCTCTCTCTCCAATCTGATATCCAATCTTACCTAATTTTTTTTGTTATCCTCATCATCTTACTCTTTTCTATATTCACTTCTAATTTCCTTCTTTTACATACCCTACCAAACTCATCAACCAACCTCTGCAACTTCTCTTCAGAATCTCCCAAAAGCAAAGCGTCATCAGCAAAGAGCAACTGTGACAACTCCCACTTTGTTAGATTCTTTACCTTTTAACCCCATATCACTTGCCAACACCCAAACATTCACTTCTCTTACAACGCCATCTATAAATATATTGAACAACCATGGTGACATCACACATCCCTGTCTAAAGCCTACTTTTACTGGAAAATAATTTCCCCTCTCGCCTATACACTCTAACCAGAGCCTCTCTATCCTCATAAAGTCTCTTCACTGCTTTCAATAACCTACCTCCTACTCCATACATTTGCAACATCTGCCACAATTCCCCCTTTCATACGTCTTTTCCAAATCCATAAATGCCACAAAAACCTCTTTACCCTTATCTAAATACTGTTCACCTGTATGTTTCACTGCAAACACTTGGTCTACACACCCCTACCCTTCCTAAAGCCTCCTTGTTCGTCTGCTATCCTACTCTCCAACTTATGCTCTCTTTTGTCCCCTTTGCCTTTACACAAAGGAACTATGCATGCTTTTGCCAATCCCAAGGTACCTTACCCTCTTCCATACATTTATTATATAAAAACACTAACCACTCCAAAACTATATCCCGTCCTGCTTTTAACATTTCTATCTTTATCCCATCAATCCCAGCTGCTTTACCCCCTTTTATTCTACCCACTGCCCCATGCACTTCACCCACACTCACAACTGGTTCTTCCTCACTCCTATAAGATGTTATTCCTCCTTGCCCTATACATGAAATCACATCTTTCCTATCTTCATCAACATTTAACAATTCTTCATAATATTCCCTCCATCTTCCCGATACCTCTAACTCTCCTCTCCTATTTTTAACTAAGAGTAATAAGAGTACTATAATAGTATGTGGTAGTGTGGAGTCATGCACACACAAAATGCACTATATTTCAGTAAAAAACTCACTTTTTGCATTTAATTTCCTACTTTACAGTATTTATCATGATTACGCAATTTTGATGTGATCTGCAAGTTTCATAAATCTCATCTCTGGTGAATTAAAATATCTGAAAATGAAAATATTTTTCTTATAGGGAAATTGTAGAAAGATTTTAACAGGAAAAATTAGGCTACATTATCTACGTTTTTGCTTACAAATGTGTACAAAGTGTGTGTGGGATTTACATTATCCTATAATTCACAAGAGCATTAAAACTGAGCAATACACAAACTTATGACAAGGTCTGACTTGGACTGAAACGTCGTCATATATTTCGTTCCCCTATGTGCGGGTTATTTGTGTACTGTTTCAGTCACGGTACTGGGCCTTTTTATTATTTCATTGAACTGAGTATACTGGTGAAGACCAACTGGTCCATGCTAAGTGAACCTTTGTCAAACCCTCCTTCAACTTCGGCTTATAGTATTTTACAATACTTTTAGGTTTAATATATTTTCTATATAATTATTATCAAAACAAAGTGCTTAACCTACTAGGGTCATTTTCTATATAAATTCTCTGAAAACTTGATCAAATATTTTGAGAGAGAGGCCTTCTTTCAGGTGGATTTTCCAAAGAATCAATACAAAATTCTGGATTTCAGAATTGTAATCACCCAAACAACTTTAAGAATATGATTACTGTATGTATTATGATGCCAACTCTGCTACATTTCATAAATCCTTATTATTGTACCTCAATGCTACCAAAAAAAATTTTAACCCTAATTTATATTGCCTGTTCAACGTCATCATGCCATAATGTTTTGATCGTTTATTAATTTTCCAACGAGCTATGGCACTGTATTTGTCAAAGATATGATGTACGATTTCTAAATTTTCCTGTTATGCAAGATAAGATGATCTATATTTTATATCCATGAGCATGGGATCATCTGATGCTGGGACCTGGTTTGCTAGACACTTTAGCTCAATGGCTTCTCACAATACAACCTGTTCTCACATCATGAGTGATAAGATTTTGTTCGGATTTTTAACCACAGAGGGTTAGCCACCCAGGATAACCCAAGAAAGGCAGTGCGTCATCGAGGACTGTCTGTCTTATTTCCATTGGGGTTCCTCAATCTTGTCCCCCAGGATGCGACCCACACCAGTCGACTAACACCCAGGTACCTATTTGCTGCTAGGTGAACAAGCCAACAGGTGTAAGGAAATGTGTCGAAATGTTTCCACCCTGCCGGGAATCGAACCCAGGCCCTCCATGTGTGAAGCGAGAGCTTTGCCAGCCAGACCAGATATCAAAGTTTCCTATTTAAGCTGAGCCACTGCACTCTTAAATGTTACAGCTTTTTGGCATATGCTTATTTGTGGTTACATACTCTATTTTTGTATATTACTATTACAGGTCGGCCATCACTAGCCTGGCATCACTGGGACCTATAGTGTGCCAGATTAGTGAGTTTGGTGGATTACAGAGCATTAGGTTAGAATACACTTAACCCTTTGAGGGTCGACAGGTCCTCTCCGAGACTCGTTCTCAGGGTTGGCCAAATTAAAAAAAAAAAAAAAAAATTTCTTATGAAAAGATAGAGAATCTTTTCCCGATCATAATGACACCAAAAGTATGAAATTTGATGGAAAACTTACGGAATTATGCTCTCGTGAAGTTAGCGGTCTCGGTGATGTTTACACATCGGCGATTTTGCCCACTTTGAACCCCATTTTCGGCCAATTCCACTATACAAGTCGACAAAAAACACGAATATTTCGCTAAAACTCCATTTTTTCTATCGAATGAGTGCAAGAAACCACCCATTTACCAATTTCAACTATCCTGTACTGTGGTCAGAATTTAGCAATTTTGCCAATTTCACACAAATTTCAAAAGATGCCAATTTCCAAATAGGGTCCAGAATAAACAAGAAAGACATTCCTGGCACTAAAATGACATTTCCTCTGTTCATTAGTCATGTCTGAAGGCCCCTCTTACATTCTTTTGCTTTCCACTTTGAATTTTTATTCTCACAAAAATAGAAGATTTATTATTATGCAGACTACTGCATTAGTGTAAAAAATGGTATAAATAAAATTGGCGCACTTGCGAAAGAATATTAGACTCACCAGTTGATGTGTATTGGACGCTTGACATGATTTGTTTACTTTTGAACTTTGGTAAAAATCGAACATTTCTGCTATTTTGAGCTCAATTTCAAGGTACTTTTCATTGTAAAACCAGCCAAAATCATCTCAATTTCTGTAATATGTCTTCCATTCTATAAAAATGAGACCAAGAAAACTAGAATACAACAACAATAAATACCATACGAAAATACAGTGCAAAGTCACTGTTTTATTCCAAAAAAACGGTCAAAGTTTTTTTTTTTCTCATTATGCACTGTGTGCTGCAGGATTTTTTTTATACTGTGCACACTGACCACATAGACCCATTCTTTCATATGTAGGCCTACCAGCTTTCTCCCACTAGATTTGAGGGTGCTAGAATTTAGGCGTACTAGTACGTCAAAAACCCTGGGTCGTAAGCTGTACTAGTACGGCTGAAACCCTCAAAGGGTTAATTAACCCGTAAACGGTCCAAACGTATATATACGTTTTTTCAACATTTGAAAATATGTAAAAAAAGTAGATCTTCTTTTTGTTTTTTTACATTTCAAAATGTGTAAAAAAAACTTTGATCTACTTTTTTTTTTTGGTTATATTTGAAATATGTAAAAAAAACATAGATCTACTGTTGTAGCACTACACATGTGAACGTAGATCTGCTTGGACCGTTTATGGGTTAACCTATCAATAGAGACATGTTCTGCTACATCTTCCTCATTTTCATCATTGATTTCTCCTCCACTGGCTTGGTGTTGTGGATTTACAACCATCTTCACATTTTCCAAGTCAGTATAACGATGAAATTTGAAATTGTGATAGCCGAAATTAGTGCCGGATTACTGATGTAACTGGATAACTGATTGCCGGATTAGTGATGGCCGACCTGTATTATCATTATCATCATCTCTATACAGTGGAACCCCGAGTTTCGTCTGCCCTGAGTATTGTACCCTTCGAGTTTAGAACTGTTTTCTCGGCTCAATTTTATCCCGAGTTTTGCACTGTGCCTTGAGTGATTTAACCGACTTGCTGAGTGACTTGATTTACTGACTTGACTGACTTAGACACTCCAGTACACCCATCAACTTCAGTACCAGAACCTCTATCATCCACCTCAGCCCAGTAGGGCCACTGCATAACTCTCCACTCTCTTCACAATCGTTCACAAACACTAGCACTCATAATTTAAGAAAAGAAATACTATTATTTCTGTTACATTTGTAGTCCTAAGCAGTAAAAACAATATATCACAACAATGAACTAAAACTACATATTCACTTTCATTTTTGTAGGATGTGGAGGCCTAAAATAAGTTGTTTGCCTTTTTGGGGGCTCCCAAGAATGTAACCCTGTAAGTTCTTCAGTTCATCTAACACGATTTTACCTAACACGGCATTTTCAGGAACGTAAGTACCGTGTTAAATGACGGTCTACTGTATGTTTAATAATACGTAATCACTCTTGGGCACATTAACCCCTTCAGGGTCCAAGGCCAAAATCTGAAGTGGTGCTCCAGTGTCCAAGAAATTAAAAAAAAAAAAAAAAAACAAACTTCTTACAGAATTAAAGAGTATATTTTTGTGAAGGTAATAAGACAAAAAAAAAAATTTCTGATCAGTACTTACTGAGATACAGTGCCAAGAAGATGACCCCAAATGACGTGGTGGCGGCAACATCGACAATTTCCACATACGCGCATTACTTTATTTAACGTTTTTTGTAGTTTTTTCTTTTCTTTTCTAATTTTTTTCTTTTCCTACTAACATTTGGGGCCTGAGAGACCAATACTGTATATAATATATATATATATATATATATATATATATATATATATATATATATAAAAACTCACTGTATTGAACACAATAACCGCACTAAAGTTATTATCATATTATTGTTTACCACTGTTGTTTATTACAATAAACATGCACAAATATTGTATAATACTAATGTTCTATCATATATTTACATATTTACAATCACTGGACATGGTTTTAGAACTGCTGGAGCTTGTGGAACTCCTTGAAACAAGGCACCATGCACAGAGGTACCTTACATTCCTCACACATAAACCGAGTGTCTTTGCGTCTTTGTTGCCGTCGTTTTGTTTGTGCACAGACGATGCATCTCTTCTGAGTAAATTTCTTCTGAGTTGAAGGAAGCTGTATTATGAAATGATCACCTTCCCTCCTCAAACGCTTGTGTATATCCTGAGGAGTTCGAGGACAGTGTTGTATAGCAGGTGTTGTTACCTGGTACTTCATTATGAGTTGTCTGACAACAGACAAACAAAATTCACCATATGGTGGTCTGTTGCCAGTCTTCATTTGGTACATATTATATGCATTGAACATTGAAATGTCCATGAGATGGAAGAAAAGTTTCATGTACCACTTTTAACTTTTACAAACACAATCAACAAAGCCAATCTGCATGTCATATTTGTCAATCAAGCGCATGTTTTGTGTATAATCAATCGCTGTCACTGGTTTTCGAATACGTTCATTAGTCACTCAATCAACTTTGCCACTGTCTTGCATTTCATTACGGTGAATGGTTGTCAACAATGTGACATCTCGTTTGTCATGCCACCATAATGCCATGATGTCATTGGCAGTAAACACCTGCACATCATCACCACGAGCACCTGTGTTGAACCTGGGCATATGTTTACGATTAGAATGCACTGTGCCACACACATCTGTCTTGTTCACTCGCAAGAAATCACTGAGTAATGGGCTTGTGTACCAGTTATCGGTATATAATGTATGCCCCTTACCAAGATAAGGTGCTATCATGCTTCTCACTACGTCACCTGAGATACCCAATAACATCTTGGTATCTTTCAATGTTTTACTTCCTGTGTATACAACAATATCCAATACCAGGCCACTGTCACAGTCACAGAGTACAAACAGTTTTATACCAAAGCGTTTCCTCTTGCTCGGTATATACTGCTTGAATGACAGCCTACCTTCGAACAAAATCAAAGACTTGTCAATTACAAGATTCTTGAATGGATAAAAGTACATGCTGAACTTTTGTTTGAGATACATAAAAACATTTCTAATCTTGTATAACCTGTCACTTCTGTCAGGCCTGGTTTTGTCAGAAAAGTGCAACATATGTAACAGTAAGATAAACTTGTTCACTGGGATGATTTCACTTAAGACCGGGGTAGAAATTAGCCGATCTGTGGACCAGTATGCTTTTATATTATGCTTATAGACATGAGGCATAAGCATTATTGTTGCAAAAAACAAATACATTTCTGCAACAGTTGTCTCTTTCCACCGGTGTAGTCTTGACTGTGGTGATATGATCGTATTTGCCTTGGTGTACTCAAAATACTTGTTACTTTCCCTGACAATAGTTTCCATCAATGGCTGGTCAAAGAATAGTTCAAAGAATTCCAGTTCATTTGCAGTGTTTCCAAGGGGACAAGTTGGTAGAATTCCACTTTGAGAGTCATCAAAGTGGTGGAGCTTGGGAACAAAATTGGGATTTTGCTGCCAATCCCAGATACGGTTTGCTGGTGGATACTGGACATCATAGGCTGGTTGTGCGGGTAGTTGTGGTTGTGGTGAGCTGGTGGCTGACACTCCGCTTTGTCCTTGAACTGCGGAGTCAGCAGCGTGGGTCCCAGCCTGGGCTGGTGAGTCATGCATGGCCGTGGCACTACAATCACTACTACCACCATCTACTGATGCCTGTGGTCTATCCATGCCAAGTGTAGCCACATCATCCTCACTATCACTATCTATACCTGGTGTAGGGCCACAGGATGTACTCCGGGATGTACTCCGAGATGTACTCTGTCCCCTGGGCACGGCATAGGGTACACTACCCGAGCGCATGCGGCGGCGTACATACCGACGCTTCACTGGTGAATATGTGTCCTCACTATCACTACTTGAATGATCGTCAAGAGCAATAAAATCACAATCCACGTCACTATCATCATCATTACTGAAGTCAGAGGCCTGGCCACGCAAAAATAATAGTTTTCTCTTGCGTTGAGGTACAACCGACCGTGACTGACGAGTGCCCACACCAGAGGTAGAAGGTTGAGGATCGTCAGGGTTTTCTGCACTATTATCGATATTCCTTTCGGTCACTAACTGATCAAAGCCAAAGAATTCGTCCTCATTTCCACTTCCATCACTGTCAGAACTATCAGATAGGAACAGGAGAGTCCCAATTTTCCTTGGAGTGAGAGCTGCCTTGCGACGAGGCATGGTGAACAAGGGTAACTGAGCCGGCGTTCCCACAATGCTATGTGGGTGCCTAGATTTTTTGTTTATGGCGCACACCCACCATGCAGACCCATTCTCTCACATGTAGGCCTATGAGCGTTTTCACGCTAAATTTGACGGCGCTAGAATTTTGGCGATAGATCTACGGTTTGGACACTCAACATGAAGCCGTAGATCTACGGGACGGACCCTGAAAGGGTTAAATGTCTTGTTTTAGGTTAATATAGATATTTTCATTAATCCATCTATATTTTCTTCAAAATTATATAAGAAACACGTTGCATGGCATATAAACATGTCTTTGTTATTCGTTCATTAAGAGTGTCCCTCTAGTCTTAACACCGTAGTTATAATATTATTTTTTTATTTTTATTATCACACTGGCCGATTCCCACCAAGGCAGGGTGGCCCGAAAAAGAAAAACTTTCACCATCATTCACTCCATCACTGTCTTGCCAGAAGGGTGCCTTACACTACAGTTTTTAAACTGCAACATTAACACCCCTCCTTCAGAGTGCAGGCACTGTACTTCCCATCTCCAGGACTCAAGTCCGGCCTGCCGGTTTCCCTGAATCCCTTCATAAATGTTACTTTGCTCACACTCCAACAGCACGTCAAGTATTAAAAACCATTTGTCTCCATTCACTCCTATCAAACACGCTCACGCAAAGCCTGCTGGAAGTCCAAGCCCCTCGCACACAAAACCTCCTTTACCCCCTCCCTCCAACCTTTCCTAGGCCGACCCCTACCCCCCCTTCCTTCCACTACAGACTGATACACTCTTGAAGTCATTCTGTTTCGCTCCATTCTCTCTACATGTCCAAACCACCTCAACAACCCTTCCTCAGCCCTCTGGACAACAGTTTTGGTAATCCCGCACCTCCTCCTAACTTCCAAACTACGAATTCTCTGCATTATATTCACACCACACATTGCCCTCAGACATGACATCTCCACTGCCTCCAGCCTTCTCCTCGCTGCAACATTCATCACCCATGCTTCACACCCATATAAGAGCGTTGGTAAAACTATACTCTCATACATTCCCCTCTTTGCCTCCAAGGACAAAGTTCTATTAATACGTAATAATACGTAATAATAATCACTCTTGGGCACATTAAATGTCTTATTTTTGGTTAATATAGACATTTTTATTAATCCATCTACGATATTTTCTTCAAAATTATATAAGAAACACGTTACATAGCATATAAGCATGCAATGTTTATGTTGTCGAGTGGCGAGTACCGGCAAATCAAGGAGGGTGGAGGGTGGAAGGTAAACATTACGTTTTATCTGATGCAGCGTTAGAGAAAACTGAATCTGGTGTCTGGTGCAGTAACCACCCTTCATATGCGTTTGTTTACAATTCTCAGCAAGAATTGTTAATTACTTCTCCCTTTGTTTATGATGGCATCTAAAGGTAGTGATAGAAACGATTCAACTCTGTGATCATGGTATGTTAATGTAATAATATAGCTGTGTAGTGTAATAATACGGCTTTGTAGTGTTGCTCGGGGGGCGGGGGTGGCTACATACGTCTACCTCTATCAACAGGCTACCTACACTGAATTCCTACAAATATTACTCACCTCTTGCCCTACATTAACCCTTAAACTGTCCAAACAGATCTATGTTCACATGCGTAGTGCTCCAAAAGTAGATCTATGTTTTTTTTTTACATATTTTCAAATATAACAAAAAAAAAGTAGATCCAAGTTTCTTACACGTTTTCAAATGTAAAAAAAAAAAGATCTATGGAAATATAAACACATATGCAGTATAATGTGATCCTTTATTGACAACGTTTCGCCCACACAGTGGGCTTTTTCAAGTCACTGTGTGGGCAAAACGCTGTCAATAAAGGATCACATTATACTGCATATGTGTTTATATTTCCAGTGTGTCGGTATTTTATACCATTTATTTCCAAAAAGATCTATGCTGTTTTACATACTTTCAAATGTTGAAAAAAACATAGATCTACGTTTGGACAGTTTAAGGGTTAAGACTACAAATATTTTAAGGTAAGTAATGAATGTATTGTTGCAGTAACCGACAAAGAAGGGAAGTAATACTAGAGAGGGTGATGATTCCTGAAGTCCTTATGGAGGGGGATTCCCAACTCCCTGGAACGGATTAATTGTATTTACATTAATTCTTATGGGAAATATTGCTTCGACTTTAGGACGTTTCGACTAGCCCCTAGAACGGATTAAGGATGAAACTTGGGGTTCCACTGTATTTAAAAATAAGCACTGAACTAGTGTGGGTAACAGCACTCCAGTGTGGTGATGTCTAGGGGTAAAGGTTAGTGAAGCTGGGAATTAGCACATGTGGAAAATTAATATCAAAGTTGGTGCAATAGCTTAGCCTCCGTTTAAAAAAGACAATGAGCGAGTGTATTGGAGGTTAAATTTTTGGTGAGGAAGTCAGTTAAAGTGTGTCAGATCACTGCATACGTTGCGAGTGCATCAGGACACTGCATAAGTCAAATGCGAATTCTGCATGTTAATAGGACATTCTATTAAGATATGGTGAATTGACAGCTCAGCCTGGTAGTGTACCCAGCAAGGTGCTGGGCATTTCTCAATGTGGTATTTGTGTGAGTGTAGAGTGTAGAGTGTAGTGTAGTGTAGTGTAGTGTGTGTGTGTGTGTGTGTGTGTGTGTGTGTGTGTGTGTGTGTGTGTGTGTGTGTGTGTGTGTGTGTGTGTGTGTGTGTGTGTGTGTGTGTGTGTGTGTGTTTGTGTGTGTTGTACTCACCTATTTGTACTCACCTATTTGTGGTTGCAGGGGTCGAGTCACAGCTCCTGGCCCTGCCTCTTCGCTGATTGCTACTAGGTCCTCTCTCTCCCTGCCCCATGAGCTCTATCATACCTCACCTTAAAACTATGTATGGTTCCCGCCTCCACTACGTCACTTTCTAGGCTATTCCACGGCCTGACTACTCTATGACTGAAGAAATACTTCCTAACATCCCTTTGATTCATCTGAGTCTTCAACTTCCAATTGTGACCTCTTGTGTCTGTGTCCCTTCTCTGGAACATCCCGTCTTTGTCCACCTTGTCTATTCTGCGCAGTATTTTATATGTCGTTATCATGTCTCCCCTGACCCTCCTGTCCTCCAGTGTCGTCAGGCCGATTTCCCTCAACCTTTCTTCGTAGGACAATCCCCATAGCTCTGGGACTAGTCTTGTTGCAAACCTTTGCACTTTCTCTAATTTCTTGACGTGCTTGACTAGGTGTGGATTCTAAACTGGTGCTGCATACTCCAGTATGGGCCTGACGTAAATGGTATACAGAGTCTTAAACGAATCCTTACTGAGGTATCGGAACGCTATCCGTAGGTTTGCCAGGCGCCCGTATGCTGCAGCAGTTATCTGATTGATGTGCGCCTCAGGAGATATGCTCGGTGTTATGCTCACCCCAGATCTTTTTCCTTGAGTGAGGTTTGCAGTCTTTGGCCATCTAAACTATATTGTGTCTGCGGTCTTCTTTGCCCTTCCCCAATCTTCATGACTTTGCATTTGGCAGGGTTAAATTCAAGGAGCCAGTTGCTGGACCAGGCTTGTAGCCTGTCCAGGTCTCTTTGTAGTCCTGCCTGATCCTCATCCGATTTGATTCTTCTCATTAACTTCGCATCATCTGCAAACAAGGACACTTCTGAGTCTATCCCTTCCGTTATGTC
>NC_069440.1:10969256-10979256 GCF_026875155.1 Cherax quadricarinatus | reverse complement strand
TAACTTATATTACATAACAATTTTCTACCATGTAGAATAAGTGTGCCAGTAGTTCACTTACACCACCAAAACTTGTAAATTAATACAGTACTACCCTTCATCTATAATACTGCTTCATGTTCTTCCTCCTTCACTAGTATCACTTGTACATGGAATTTGTATCAATATGATTACTTCCTTCTCTACATTATGACGACGTTCACTGACCTCGTTATGGTACCTCTTCACTATGAAGCTATATTTTTTCTTCTTTTTTAACAGCAACTGTTAACAAGGTAGGATGATCGAAAAACAATAGCACATTAACCATGACTCTTCCTCTAACTATCCTTCCAGAAGTGCCCAGACATAATTGAAATACTTCAAAATCAACACTATCTCCACAAATCCATCAAAGTGTATTTACTGTACTTTTCACTTCCAGAACTCAAGTATGCCTAACTAATTTCTCCAAACCTCATCAGAAATATTGCTTAGCTCACACTCCAACAGCACATCAATTCCCCCTCCCTTCCTCCCACCCCTCAAAAAAAAAAAGCAGCTCCACCTTGGAGCCCTTACTTTTCAAGCCCTGCAAGGTACATTAAAAGGGGTCCCAGTTAATTTATGAACCTTGATATACTACTAGAAATCTCAGCTAAGAACTATGTTACTAGAAGTCACAGCTAAGAACTATGTTATTAAAGGCCTCAGGTAAGAACTATGATATGTTACCAGAGGTCAAAGCTAATCTAGAAATCACAACTACATACTGCATACAGTGGTACCCTGAGTTTCATACAGCTCCCAACTCAAACAATTATGTAAGTGTATTATTGTAAGTGCTTTTGTAAGTGCATTTTTGGGGGTCTGAAATGGACTAGTCTAATTTACATTATTCCTTATGGGAACAAATTCGTTCGGTAACGGCACTCGAACAGCCTTCTGGAACAAATTATGGCTGAAACTTGGGGTACCACTGTACTTAATATTGTTAAGATAAAAAATCTTAGTATCATTATGTGATGTGATTCAGAGACTAAATATATTTAAATATTTAGCAAATATTCAACAAACTCCTATGGTTGCCTTTTAATTTAGGGGGCCATATAACAAAGCACCAAAACATCCATGCAAATATTCAATTATTAAAGGCACCCCTTCAGTAAAAAGTTGAATTACCACAATCAATGAATTTGAGAATAATAGTGTATATAGTACATCACAAATTTATGGAGTGAAAAGTACAGTGATATGTTATCACACCAGTATATAGTACCTTCCCTGTATCACACCAGTATATAATACCCTCCCTGTATCACTCCAGTATACAATACCTCCCCTTGATTACACCAGTAAATACCACCTATATTACACCAGTACAGAACACCTTCCCTGTATCACGCCAGTATAACCTTCCCTTTCCCCAGCAATAAGAAAGTGTAAAATAACCTAGACAAGTATGAAGGCAAACACAGAGTAAGTACAAACAAGGACTGATACAAGGACCAGACATAATCACAAAGAATGAGGTTCTCATACCAGGACAAGGACACCGTCAAACTCAAACATGAGCTAAACACCACTAATCGAGCTCAGCAGAAGATCCATCAAAGAATTTGACTCCCAAGTCAGCAGTGAAGCAAGATGCAAGGTGACCAGTACACTGCCCTCCCTGGAAATGAGGTAGTGATCTACCTGTAACTGGAAGAAGCAACTTCCTGATAGCTTCCAAGACATCTGTTTAGCTGTAATCTCTGCTCAGACTTGGAAGATTTTGAGATCTGGTGCACAGGTTGATGCTTCACCAACGCAGCTGCTCATACCCCAGCTCTGAAAATGGTCTTATGCCTTATACTGGACCACAAAATTATTCATAGTATCCTTCTGGCAACAAGAGTAACCACCTTACATATTTGGCCAGTTAAGCACAGTTCAAACATGAGGAGCCACTCGACTACTATACCCTCTGTCAACAAAGAGATTTTATCACTAATACTGGTCTATTTATTCACAGTTTTCTAAACACTTATCCCAACATGGCTGGTACAAGAAGCATGTAGGTATGACAGTGCTTTAGAACACATTGGCAAGACTGCTAGCTGTATCTCCTCAACGTGATGTAACAGGCAGGCCCATGATGGAGGTGTTCCAGGAAGTCTATAATAAAACATGCTCAGCTCATTTCATTTTTAGTCCTGATCATCAGGAAATGTAGTGTTTCAGGATATCCATAAATCCTAGTACTGGCATGCTGTTGTGGGTAATATACAGGCATCAATGGCAAGATGATGACCCCAATCATCTTCCTCATGGACTCAGTTTTTTGCTTTAAATTTTCAGTGGTAGGTCTTATTACATCCTTTTGTAATCATTCTATTATTCTACCACACTCTTCACAATGAACATTTTTCTAGTATCCTTTTATCAATTTTTCTGCCTTAGTTCATTGATATGGCCACTTATTCTGCCAGTTGAAGGGGTTATGAAGTCTCCACTGTCAATTCCTTCACATCCTTTTATAATCCTTAATATAGTTATCATGTCTCCTTTTTTACACTTCTCATTTATCCCTATTCAGCTCTTCTTCCAATCTCATTTTCTACCTGTATCCCTGTCACAAAGTGAATTATCAAGGCACAGTCATAAAAGCCCAGGTTCAATGCTAGCTCACCCTAAGTGACTTATTTTTTCACCTCACTCAGTGGTTTTCTTGTACAGTACAGTGGTGCAACACGGATCTGAAACAGAAAGCCTTGAATAATTTTCACTGATTATGGTCTGAGTGCCACACTGAGGAGTCAGTATATAGACAGGCTAATATTTCAGCCATTTCCCTGGGCAATCTAACCCACTGACCAGCCC
Organism: Cherax quadricarinatus; assembly: GCF_026875155.1. Classification (NCBI taxonomy): domain Eukaryota; kingdom Metazoa; phylum Arthropoda; class Malacostraca; order Decapoda; family Parastacidae; genus Cherax; species Cherax quadricarinatus. Next base: position 10,976,412 of record NC_069440.1, on the reverse strand, counting down.
ATTCTTGCAAGACTAATAGCCGTTTTTGATGGTCACCTCATTACCAGACTTATTACTGTCATTTTTCTTTTTAATTTGCTTATTTGTGGTTAACTCTATGTTTTCATGTTTGTGTAGCCTAACCCAACCTAATCTACCTTTAAAAAAGAAAACAGGATTTGTTAAGAAATTGACGTCTATTACCTTGTCAGAAAATTTATGTGGTAAAATGAGAATGACTGCACTGACCTAGCTTGTAATATTTAAAAAAAAAAAAAATAAGCATTAAACCACAAGGGTCATGACACCATTAGTGTCAGAGGAGTGAACTTGAAACCTTGCATTCTATACTGTATTTACTGTGTGCTAAATTTCATTATTACAATGATACTACGATGACTTATTTATAATTCTGAATCAATAATGGATGCTGATGACTAATAAGCAAGATAAACATATAAAAAGTATGAGAAGCTGAGAATAGCATTAAGTTATCCTAGTAGTACCTGTACAGCTGCTGCCACTCAAACACTTTCATAAGCCAAACATGAAAAGCATTCAATAATAAATGGAAAGAACTATGTAATATTCCTAGGTTTATGGTACCATACAATGCTAGAAGAATGACTACTATGATTTAATTTTTTTTTTCCCAACAAGTCGGCCATCTCCCACCAAGGCAGGGTGACCCAAAAAGAAAATACTTTCATCATTCAACACTTTTACCTCACGCATACATAATCACTGTCTTTGCAGAGGCGCTCAGATACAACAGTTTAGAAGTCCCTCAAAGCTGTCAATATCCCAGACCCCTCCTTTAAAGTGCAGGCATTGTAGTTAAGGCTTTCTACTACTGTATTTAAAACCTACGTGATCTCCTTAGCTAAGACGTTGACACTTTAATATCAAGGGTTTTTCTTGGAAGGACTTTGACAGAAAAGGTCTACCACTGGTGTTTTGCAGATAACTGAAGATAAAAAAAAAAAAAAACTTACTATACCAACAACTGGCTCCAGAGATTTAAACAAAAACTATGCTTCTCAAAATAAAATATTTAGTGAAAGAGCCTCTGTAGACCTTGTTTTGTGACAGAAGAATATTTTAACCTCTAAGTATGTCTATGATGCACATATGAAAGAAGTCTTGAGAGGTATTGTGCAATATTCTCCCATTTGTAGCAGTGAAAAATTCATAGCTGGGTTGAAGCATAGGAAATGCTAACTATATTGACCTGTTTTTATGCAACTAGAAGACACAAATGCCAACTATAGCCATGACTTGATTAACCAACCCAATTGGCATGACACTTAACTGTCAGCCTGTCAGTATGGATATATAAATACATGTACTAAACTGCCAACCTGGTGGTTAAGTTCTAAGCTACCATACCTCTATTATCTAAGTATTCTTAACAATTGGTGAGTGGGAGGCCTAAGATAATTCTAGACAAATCCCCTAACAAAGTCACTGTATAGTACAACAAACAAAGCATGGTAAAGGTGTTACACTGAAGCAAAGCTAAAGCTGTAGAAGCAGGTTACTGAAGTCTTAACATTATTAACATGTAACAGAGTAAGCCATGATGGAAGAAAAGATACATAAATATTATGGCATCAAATAAGACATAATCAATAATCAGTCTAACTCTTTTATAAATTAGTCTAGAACTTTAGAATACTACATAATATCATTTAATTTCATGCAAAAATACCTTTTACCGTAGCTAACGTTTTATTGCAGCCTACATCTATGATGACATTATAAAAACTATTTTGAACATAATATAATTAAAAACTATTAAAATTCCTTAATATATGTACCTCACATTTTTCACTCATTTACCCTAAGACATATATCATTATGTAGTACAGTACTGTACTGTATATTATAGGACCCAAATATTCATATACTAATCGATAACGTGCCCAAAGCCTTTAAAAACTTAGTTCATATTTTGAAAGTGTAAGTAAATCATTGTATGTATTAACTCATAATATTTAATAATACTTATACTGATGAAACATTTAACTGCAAATTCAAAGGGTAATTAATGGAGCAAGACAAAGTTTTAAGTATATATCAATAACAAACACTTGGGAGAAATGTTTGTTCACTCCACTACTTCACTCTCATTCCATTACAGTCTCCAATTATTGATCTTTATAACAATAACATTTACTGAGGAAATGTATCAATAAGCCTAACTATTATTTTTATCTGTTAGTAAATAAAAGTAAGAATTATTGTAAAAATTCAAAAATTAATTTTAGAAAAGTGTGAGTGTGTTTGTTTGTGTGTGTGTACATGTGTGTGCTTGTGTGCATGCACATTTGTGTGTGCATGTGCATGCACAACTACGTACGTACGTACGTACGTGTGTGTGTGTGTGTGTGTGTGTGTGTGTGTGTGTGTGTGTGTGTGTGTGTGTGTGTGTGTGTGTGTGTGTGTGTGTGTGTGTATGTGTGTGTGTGTGTGTGTGTGAATGTGAATGTGAATAACAACTCTGCAACAAGTACAAATTACTTTAGGCTACTGGTAGTTAGTTTTCATATAAAATTACCAACAATTACATGAGCTATACTAGAAACATTAGTTAATTATTTTGTAAAATTAGCAATTATATTTATAGATAAATACAAACACTAAATCCTAATACATTTTAGGAAGGAGTATATTTTTATTGCTAAAAGAAATATAGTGACCAATATATAACAATAACAATGCTGGCCAAAATGTATTTCAAAATGTTGAGTGGACACGAGTACTCTCTCTAATCGAGGTTACAGGAACGGGAAGCACAATGTAACAAATGGCTAACTCTCAGTAGTCATGTTGAAATCCACATTAAGGGAGAAACACACTAAGAATGGAAAACAATTAACTATTAAAATGATATTAATTAGACTTTGCAGAAATTAATGTATAAATGTAATGATTACACAAACAAGAAGAATAATAAAGTATTCTTATATCTAACAAAGGTTTTTTAAATATTAATATGGAAACCTTTAAATTAAGATGCTCTACCTAGGCCTGTAGTAGTGAGGTTTAATACCTGGCAAATATTAACATGGTCAGTTGCCAAAATAAGTTGAAAAATGTCTGAGCACAACAGTGTGGGTTAGTCAAGCCATTAGTTTAAATGCATCACTCTGATCTATCAGAGGAAGTCTCTTCCTGAAGATGCCTGCACACTATACATTCCTTTGATTTGTAAATTTCTGACCTATAACATCAACTGAAGAGATAAAAAGTAATTTGACAGAATAGTTTTTTTATATACACAAAAGTATGCCATGTAAATGATATTTAGAGCAAATCAAAGGCCTAAATATCTGGAACCTATGAGAAGTAAAAAAAAAAAAAAAAAAAAAACTTTATAGCCTCAAAAATATTGTCAAAGAGCATCTCTTGAACTTCATGCAAAAATTAAAATGATAACCATAAACAACACTACATAATGACTAGTTTACTTCTATGACAATATCTTCAAATGTTAGCTTATACATCTTTAATTGCATGTAATCTGTTTCATGTTTAGAAATAGTGGATTTTTGTAAGTCCTTTTAGTATCCCTTAAAACGTTTCACATACAAGGGCACCCTTGGGCATGAAAAACATGTATTATCAGGAAAAAAAATCATACAAAAGCAAATGTTTTTAAATTCCCCTGCATAATTCTTTTTTTAAAGAAATCGTTTGGTTTGTCATGTCTGAAATTTATGATAATTTTAGTCTGAATAAAAAATGTAAAGCTGTAATAAAATTTTAAAACTGACGGTGTTCTTGAAGATGGCAGGGGGAAAATGTTGAAATGGGGCATAGGAGAAGAGTGAAAATGCACTCCCCTTTCCCAGAGTTTTTAGGCATAAAGAAATGGAAAACTGTTTGTGAGTGTGCGCAAACGCACCAACCATGCACGCACCAGCCCATGCGCTGGCGCAGCGCCACACCGCGCCCACACAAAATACGTTAGCTTATTGAATTAGCAAAAAGAACTAACATCTGTGGGAACGGGTTTGCTTACTTAACCCCTGCCTAACACACACTCCATGCATAGTCTTGTGCAGGAAAGATCTACAATCATTTTTTCTATTTAAAATTTTAACTCATACTTTTAAAACAACTGGTTCTTTATTATTGTTCAAACTTAAAATTAAAAATTAATACCTTTTTTTTTGGGTTATTCCATTTTTATCCTTAAAACACACTATTTTTCCCCACTAACATAGGACAAAGACAAAATTTTTAAATCATGGTCCAACAAAAGGATATTATTTACATAAAAACCTTTTTTAAACAATTAAAAAAAGAGTATAAGTCCCTTTGTCCAACATTCACTAAAAATGTTTATTCACATAAAACTCTTAAACTCATTCTTTGGAATCACCCTGATCTTTTAATCCATAGCATAATTGCTGCTAAAGGGTTGAAAAACATCTTCTTAGTATTGGGCCCCCCCCCGTTGGCTAAAGCTCCCCTTCCCACGGAGGGTCACCCCGGGGGTTCGATTCCCGGCAGGTGGAAACAATTTCAACATTTTTCCCTTACACCTTTGTCCTGTTCCCCTAGCAGCAAATAGGTCCCCTGGGGTTAGTCAACGGGTGGGGGCGCATCCTGGGGGAAAAGTTGAGGACCCCAAATGGTGTTAGACAGTCCTAAATGACATTTTTTGGGGACTTTTTTTTGGGGTTATCCTGGGGGGCAAACCCCTCCGGGGTTAAAATAAAAACAAAATCTTATCTTATCCTATCTATCTCAGATTAAGGGGTCACAGTCATCCTCTGAGCCCAGTGTCTTTTCATGTCTTTTCAAGATCATAAAAATGTCAAATCCCTTTTGGGTAAAAATAAAATAAAGAAACCCTTATTTCTATAAAGAAGGGTTTTACAGCTGGTGCAGGAAGAGTTTTTTGACTGTTTCACAGAAAGCCCTGGTTATGTAGAGTATTTTGGGAGCCTGAAAAAACTTCAACCACTCTAAATATAACTACTAGGGGAAAATTTTGCAAGAAAAATTTTTTGGAAGTTTTATTTAGACAATTTCCCTAAAAACATTTGTGGAGGAAATTTAATGTCAGTCAATGTAAAGCGATGTAATCTAAATTTCAGTATTGGCAGAGGAACAATAAACTGAAAGTCCAAAGAATGTTTAGAGAGGGGAAGGTACTAGTTACTTTTAAAAACAATCAATATGAGATACTTTTTGCTTTAATACTATATGGTAGTTAAAGGGGGTGGAAAAAAGAATAGGGAAAATACAAAAATTAAAAAAACAGGTAATAATCACTTAAGTTAAGGGGCAGTTTTTAACAAACCCCTGAAGCAGTTGATGGTTTTGGGGCTTCAGAATCTTTAAGCAGGGGGGTTCAAAATTTTTAGGGCCATTTTGAGAATCAGACATAAGGTATCAAAGAGATCCTACATAAACATTTTAGCCTTTACTACATTTTTAATTTTGTTTACCCCATACTTTCAATACTGTACTTTTGTTATAAAATTTTTTAATTTTTAAAGATTAAAAAAAATTTCTTGACTTTTATGTTTTTTATTATTTTTTTTTTCCCAGAAGTGTTATAAAATTAACTCTTTTGCCACCATTCCTGCACTAATGGTACACGGAGACTGAGGTATGGAAAACTGTGATGCGCAGACTTGGCCCCTGTAGTGTGATTTACTGAACACCCCCATACAGTGGAGTCCCTTTTTTTCCAAAATTAAATTTCAAGGGTCTGTTTAATGAGGTTTTACTGTAGTTCAAAAAATTTAAAACAACTTGTTAAAAATTGTAATGTTTTTAAAAAACTATTTTACCCTTTTTCGAATTATCTACATTGATTTTTATTATATCATTGGGCACAGTACTTTTATTGTCAGAAAAAAAAAAAAAACCTTAATGGCCAATAAATTGTAGTACGTACACAATTGCTGATAAACAATATGTATAAAATCAAATTAATTTTGATTTAAAAAAATTTATAAAAGTAATTGCCGATTAATACCAGCTGATTTTCCAACAAAAACCCATCGTGAAAAATTTTATTTAGCAAGACTTTGTGACCCCTACTCTTAGTAAACTTCTGGAGTAGCTCCCCACTCCCAGCCTCTACACAACAAAGTTGATCCTGTTTCTTTTCCAAATTTTTACCAAAATATTAAGTTACCCCCCCCAGATCAACTTACCACAAAACAAAGTAAAAAATTTGATAAAATTCAGGAAAACTGCAAAAAAAAACACTCCAAAAATTTTCTGAAAAAAAAACAAAATTTTTATCAACCAATATTTTAAACCCCCCATGTTGAACCCTCTAAAATTTAAATTTTCTTTCCCTTTTCCTCTCTCCCACCTAAAAACTTCCTCTCGGGTGATGGCAGCTTGTGTCCCCGCTCACAACTAAAAAATCCAAAATTCGAGCCTAAGTTGAAAATCATTCCGTTTCTTTAAGTACAAATGGAAACCAAAACCCTTTTTAGCGACGTTTTTGTAGCATCCAGGGAAAAAAAGCTGTCCCGATGATAAAAACACCAATCCGCGTAAGTTATAAAAAAAAATCATTTAAGTGTAACTCCATACCTACGGAAGTATTTAATTGTTTATAAAGCATACTAAAAAAAACTCTCCCCCACCCCCTATGCTCCAATTTTCATTTTAATGAAAACAAACACTAAACCCCTAAGGGTCTCTGCGCTGATGGAAGGGAAATTTCCGAGTGAGACAGTGTGAAGGTTAAAAGAAACAGAGGTAGGGTGTGCAGTTAGAGTTTTTAAAGATGAGGAGATTGGGCAAGAAAAAAATTTAAAATTTAAGTTGGTGGAATATGTTTTTTTTTTGGTTTAAAAAGAGTGTTGTCAAAGGTGGTTCAGACAACCCAAAATGGGTCCTGCATGCACCCGATTGGCAGAAAAAGTTATTAAGATAGTATACTGCACAGACAGTGTGACCTGCAGTCTACCCAAAAAGTGGTGTGAAGTTTTGAAAAATTGAGGGTAAGCTTAGTAATATGTTGGACAATGTTTTGACCTTTTGGGGAAGGTGGATATGTCTCCCGTTTTGTGTAGGAATTTTGGGGCTTAGGCTCATTAATGCCTAGGGCCCTATTGCATAATGTCTTGTTTTACAATAGTGTGTGGGGGCAAGAAGGTACCACGTTAGAACTGAAGAAAGGGGGTTTTTGGGT
>NC_069440.1:10940115-10968756 GCF_026875155.1 Cherax quadricarinatus | reverse complement strand
CCTTTTTATATTTCATGTGAATAGGTAAAATTTGGTCATTTAGAAAGAATCTTTTAAAATTAACCCTTTTCAAAAATTTTCTGTTTTTACATTTAAAGATATAATTTTTTCATTTATATTAATATAAAAATTAATGATTAGGAAATTTGCCTAAACTTATTATAACAAGTGCAATTTAATTTAGCCTAATTCAACAAAGTATATTTTATATAAGTTTACAGTAATTTAATAATGAACAAACACAGTGAAATATATTTTTTTCCGTTAGGTTCGGAATGATTTTTGCGAAATTGTTGCATACACAAATTTTCACTTGCCCTATTCGGCAAGAAGTGTGTTGTTATTTAAGTCCAAATAGCAAGTTTTACGTATTCAGCACAAGAGATTATATATGTATGTGTGTGTGTGTGTCATGCTGATCTTGCCAAATATGCCAAACTCCCTTAAATATTGAGCTTTTTCAAAAAAACTATTTCTTATGGACTGATATGTATTTTTTTATCAACTATGATGGAAAAATTATTTATTTTTTGGACCAGACTTAACTTAAAAAACATCACCTAACCTCAGACTTGTGTAATTTTTTTAGTTAACTTCTGCTACATATATACTAATTGGTCAGGTTATATGTATTTAATATTACCTTCAATCACTGCTGCAGTAGAAACCCCATATCCATGGATTCAGTATCTGCAGTTTCAGTGATCCACAGTTTACAGTGGTCCAAAAATAACCATTATTTTATTTAATAATGGCCCCAAAGTGCAAAAGTAGTGATGCTGGCAGTTCTTCAAAGCCTAAGAGAAGCTGTGAATTGCTTCAAGCATTGAAAAAATGTGCTAATTCTAGACTTAGTTTGCATAATTTATCAATTAAAGTTTATCAGAGGAATGTATGTAAAGGAAAAAAGACATGTACAGTGGAACCACAGCTTACGAACGCCCCACCATGCAAATTTTTCAGGATACAAACTGTCGTTTGGTCGATTTTTTGCTTCTGGATACGAAAGAAATTTCAGGACATGAACTTCCCCCTCGAGGGAGGTTCCTTAAATAAGTTAATAAATAAAATATTTTTTTCTTTGAATAGGTTACAATATGTGTTTACACATCATAATATGATTGGAGCAAAGAAAGCCACTATCATGCTGAGGCATTTCAGGCAGACTTAACTTAATACTAATAGACTACTTAAGTCTAGACAGGTGAATAGTGCATTAGTAGTGGTTACCAATGTTTTGCTGATGGTGGCGCCAACTACTGGCAGCCTTTTGAAGTTTCTCCTTACTGTTATTATTATTACTATTATTATATTGTATTATTATTATTGTTATAATAAAGATTATTATTATTAGTAGTAGTAGTAGTATTACGTGGTGAGGGCTCTTGATCTAGGGAATTGGATCTGTGCTCCAGGTCCCTAACTTAATAATAATAATTATTATAATAATACGTAAGTACTAATAATAATGATGATAATACATAATAATAATAATGATAATACATAATAACAATGATAATAATACATAATAATAATGTAATATAATAATATATAATACGTAATAGTACAATAATAATTATAATAATACTATGTACGTACTGCGTATAATTTAGTTTGGCAACACCACCACAATGCTCACCAGTGCAAATGTGCTTACTGAGCTACCCTCGTGGTGCAAGGAATTCTTGTGATTTTCTTACGTTTTGTGCAGTGAATTCGCCAGATTTCTTCTAACCATGGGTCCTAAGGAAGCAAGTGCAAAGGACAGTGCCTAGAAGAAAAAGAGGATGATTTTCATGGAATTAAAGCAAGAAAAGATTAACAAGTACAGACTGGGTTTGAGGGCTTGGTGAGTGAGTACAAGCATAGCCCCTCTACTGTATGTGCCTATGGGTTTAGCGTTTCCCCATGATTATAATAATAATAATAATCAATTATATGTGCAATACTAAAGCAGAAGGGGTCTATAAAGGCTATAGCGCAGCAAAGGGCGTTACAGTAATTTCTAAGCAGTGGGACCTCTGCCAATTAAAAGATGGTAAAGCTGCTGTTGACATGGTTGACGGAGAAACAGCTCACAGGAGATATGTAGTGTAGCGAGATGAACATAAAAGTTGTACATAGCAGTCTTAAGAAAAGTGTGAACTCCTGACAGGATATGCCACTCTGCATTTCTTCTCCAAGATGTATAAATGTCATATGTACACCAGATCTAATTCAGTTAGCCTACAAACTCTGTTTTCTCTTATAACACCTCTGACGTTTTCATAGCTGTCCACATAATGACATATTTTATTCGTTCTAGTGTATATATTTAGGTTTCTGTCTTATTTATATTGTTATTATGTCATGTTCGATGAATTGTGACAGATAAATAAGCCATAGAGTTGATATTAGGTTTATTTTGTCATGCCTCCTGAGAGCAGGAATTCAGCTGGAATGAATTAATTGCACTTCAATTAATTTAAATGAGAAAAATTGACCCAGCATACGAACAAATCAGGATACAAACAAGTCCACTGAACAGATTAAATTCGTAAGCCAAGGTTCCACTGTATAGGGTTTGCTACTATCCACGGTAGTATATATTTACTATATTATTGTATTCTGTTTGAATTTCACATATAGCAAAAATAAATTTTCACTGTTTATTCAGCAGAAAACATCCTCGCCAAAATGCCAAATTCACTGGTTCTGCTCATTCAGCACGACATACATATGCAGTGTATAGACACACACACACAACGTATGAATATGCATAACTAAAGTTTAATGTTCACTTGTCATTCCTCAGTAATAACCCACATGGAGACAGAAACTCAGAAAATTAATTGCTCTGTATATTTTGATCCTCTTCTGAGATGTAACTATCTGCTAAAGAGGATCCCTGAAGAGAATCAATCTCCTGAATTAGTCTTCATGTGGGTTATTATTGAGAACTGACAAGTGTTCATTACACTTTAGTCATCATAATAATATATATATATATATATATATATATATATATATATATATATATATATATATATATATATATATTATATATATATATATATATATATATAAATATATATAATATATATAAATATATATATATATTATATATATATAAAAATATATATATATATATATATATATATATATATATATATATATATATAATATATATATATATAAAATATAATATATATTATAGTTTTTATATATATATATATATGATATTATATATAATGATATATATAATTTATATAAAGGAAAAATTTAAAATCGAAATGGAAATGCAGTTGCCTGTGTTTAACTTGATTTAATTGCTTTTATGTTTTCAATTTTTAGGATAAAGTATATTTTGTCTTTATATGATGATGACTGATCACTGAAATAATTTGCACAGTGTTAACAAGTCAGCTTAATCATTATAACACAAATGTTATCAGTTACATTACTCCAGTACCTTTTAAGATTTTAACAACTATTTCAACATTCTTTTCAAAGTAAAATTTTAATATAAAATCTTAGTAGAAGTGAAAAAAAATCATGAAGCAATTTTTTTTTTTTGCTATAAGTTCATGTAACTTCAGAATTGTTTAAATAATCATTCTAAAGAAACTGTAACGAGAAATGCCCTTCTCCTGAAGCAGTTCAGAAAGCAGTTGATTGTATATGGTGTACAGATGGCATAATTAATTCATATTTTTAATAGTTTTCTATGTATTTTGAAATGCCTTTCCTTGAGATTAGAGATGTCACTGTACCAATCCTGTTTACCATTTAAGAGTTCTTAAATATGTTTCAAGTAAAAGATACAACTTGTAACTCAAAAATCTAAGTGCTGCCTAGGGTTTCTGTTGAGAGAGTTCAAGTTCTTGCAGTAATTACCATGTTTTTTGTGTCTGTCTCCTTTATGACTGCCTAATTGTTGAAATGTTTCACAGAAAATTAAAGGTTATATTTACTATAAATTCCATACACAGTCACTAGAGATATACTACATAGTGATAAATGGCTGAAGAAAAAACACAGATTAAGGTTATATTTTTATTATTTTAAATGAGCATATACATCATGTGTGTCATCAATTCCTGAATTTTTTTTTTTTCCTGTTCACTGACCACCGACTTGTAACCAAAGGGTACATGTAATGCCCTACCTCTGTTTCCAAAGTTTGAATTGTATGTTCATGTCTTACTGGCCCTGTGCCCATATGAATATTATTGCAGATAAAAATCTGCTGACTTGATATTTTTATATTTTTTCCCCGCAATAAGTCACAAAATTGTATCCAGTCATTACAATGTTCAATTATAACAATCGTACTTGTTTGCCTCATGTATACATGCCCTCTTGTTTGTAACCTGTTTGAAATGTCAAAAGCCCCTCACACTTGCTCCTTTGCACCTCACTTAACTCTGTCAAGCTAATAATATTTGCCTTGTTTTGCTGATAAATTGTACAGCGATTTTTATTACATTTTTTTTGCGAGTGTATGTACGTGTAATTTACTCATCATTCAGCTTCTGTCATTTTAATCTTGATACAGTACTAGAATTTATAAATTTTATATGCTTTTATTTCCCAAACAGATATTACAAATAAATTTTGTCAGAAACTTGCATCTGTTATGCTCTGAAATTAATTTAATATGATTCCTCACCAGATTGATTAAGCCACAATATCTGTCAATACCAGTCAGTGAAAGCATATAAAGAGCATGGAAGCAATATTTTTGAACTGACTAAATTATATCACAATTATGTTTTGCAAAGCAAGTTTGGGTTCTGTTGAAACAAAGCGCCACTAATAGGTCAGAGATGCTCTGTATGAGCCACTCAGCAGGTTATCATATGCATAAGACCTACATATCAGGTGATTTTCCCTGACAAGTTAAAACACGACAAAAAATGCAATGGAGTATTCGCAACTTGCATTGATATTGTACCCAGTGTAATTTTTTTTAAAATACAATACCAGCAAAAATGCTGCATGCATCCATTCATCATTTTCAGATATTTTTTAGACAAAGCTATCAAATTAATTTAAGTTGCTTGTAGTCTCTCCAGTAGATGTTAATATATTTAGATATTTATCAAACTTCCGGTTAACATGCAAGCTCTTAGGTACATAATTTTATTATCGTTTTTACCTTTATTCAGTGGTAGTCACCAACACTACTACATTACTTTTATAATCCTATGCCTATGTCAGAAAGTTACCTCACATTTAAAAGACCCCAAATTTTTTTTTTTATTATATAGCATCTTGCAGCATCAAATTTTATTCTATGAAAATACTGTATTCTTTTTTCTTCCACAGACACATTAACAGTCAGTCACCAAAAAATGGGAACACTACAAAATACACGAACTTAGTGCATAAAAGAATACAGCAAGGGTTGTTATTTTTCCCAGTGTCCACAATACTAAAGTATTCATCTTGGCATTAGTGAAAAGGAAAATATTTCATCAAAGACCAAGACAATACAGTAGTTAATACAAAAGGAATACAATAAACCCTATTATAAAAAGTGACTACATAATGCAGTTTAGTATAAATGCTTTTGAATAGTGCATCCAAAAATTATATAGCACATGAAAAAGGCTTGATAGTATACTCCATAAGCATGACAACATTGAGTTGTATACAAAATCTGGGTTCGTAGTTCCATGAAATTTTTCCTCTCCAACCCAAAATTTGGGCCTAAGAGTCGAGTGTTTAGAGGCACAGCTCCTCCCCATACCCCCACTGCCATCTATGCCGCCTACAGTTGCTTTCTGGGAGCATCGTGTGCCTTATTGTGTTTAATCATTTTGGATTTTTCATCACTCCTATTTGTCTCTGGATTTTAACCATGGCACCCAAGAGGAATACTAGTGATGCTGAAGGTGCCAAGAAGAATGAGTTAGCTCTGACAGTATTGAAGAAAGTTAAAATTTAGGATATGCTACATGCAGTGGCATGTATTCATGAGAAGCAAGGTAAGTATTGTATACCCAATAAAAAATTCTTTTATGCAAAATTAAAATATCTTTAAGCTAATATAATATTTAGTTGTACGTAGAATTTCCCTGTTATATGCAATATTACAGTTGTAGCAGCATCATCCACCTGTCTGCAGTGTATGATGATATTCTACTGCCAGATGTAAGATGAATATTATTAATTTAAAATATTAACCCAATTTTTTCCCAATACATATAAATACAATTCAGATCTTTGTAATATGCTATGAAAAGCATTCTGATATTTTAATTATCCCTCAGTAATGTTTATTATCAATGAGAATTCCTTTTCCTAGAGATCTGGACATCTGTTGCCCCTCCCATCCATCATAGCTACCCCCATCTAATACCACCTCACTACGCCCTACAAATCGTGGTCGTAAGCACTGCAGAAATACTATACATCATGCTTAAGCAGGTTAATATCTGATTTGCAACTAATAATATAATCAAATTAGGCACTAAACCCAGAAATGTCAAGTGATTTGTAGAGCTTTCCACTCTTTGTCATTCTGTGGGTTTAGAAAAAAAAATCTAGAGCTTGGTTTTTAGTTACTGAAGTGACACTATAAGTGTCTAATTCTTTTTGTTACTGAAGTCACAACTTTTGGTTGCTTACTTGTCAGAAAAATTCTCAGCTGAGATTTTGAGTTCTATAAACCTGAATAACTTGAAGAAATATCTTTGCATATTTATTTTAATGGTTCCAGCAGTGACTGCTTTTATAGAGCACAGCTTTTTTGCTCTGAAACAAATTAAAACTTACTCCAGAAGTTCTTAAAGTTAAGAATGACTGCAAAGCATTGCCCTTCTATCATGTGAAAAAAAAATTGAAAAATTTCAGGCAAGCCAGAATTTTACAAAGTTACAGTGCACTGATTTTTTTGTTTTTTTTTTTCAAAAGTCCAGAATTACTTTATTAAACTATGTTTAAATTGCTAAATTAAATATGATTTTGTTATGACTTCCTCTTTTATTAGTCAAAATAATCACTAAAAGCAAATTATTATTATTCATACTTCACCATTATAAAGATATGGTGGAACTCCGATTTTCCTACGGTCTGCATATCGTACAATTCAGATTTAGAACACTTTTTTGGGTGAAATTTTGGTCCGGATTTCATACCTCCATCTGGAAATTATACGTATCAGACATGTCCACCCGTGTCTGACTGGCTCTGTTACTTATTGAGTGAGCATTCATCCGAAACATTCCTCAATTTTTGTGATTTTTACTGTTACTGCGAAATAAGCCACCATGGTCCCAAAGAAAGTTCCTAGTGCCAGCCCTATGGTAAAGAAGGTGAGAAACATGATAGAATTCAAGAAAGAGACTGTAGAAAAATATGATAGTGGCATACGTTTAGCCGAGCTTGCCAGGATGTATGGGAAGTTGAAATCAACAATCTGTTCCATCCTGGCAAAGAAAGTAGAAATCAAGGAAGCTAATGTTGTGAAAGGGGTAAATGTGCTTACGAAGCAGAGATCACAAACAATCGACGATGTGGAGTTGTTGTTGTTGGTGTGGAACAACGAGAAACAGCGGGAGATAGTGTTGTGGAGTTGATCATTTGCGAAAAGGCAAGGATCTCAAAGAAAATGCCTGGAACCCTAAGAGAGTTCTGGAGGAATCACTTCAGTATCCATCATTGCATAAGCCTTATAGGTAAGGCTTGGGAGGGAGTGACTTCCAGGAGTTTGAACTCTGCTTGGAGAAAATTGTGGCCAGAATGTGTCCAAGAGAAGGATTTGAAGAGTTCGAGGCTGACCCTGACCCTGTCGACCCTCTGCCTGTTGTGGAATGTATTATGGCTTTGGGGAAGTCCATGGGGTTGGATGTGAGTGACCAGGATGTGGAAGAGTTGGTGGAGGACCACAAGGAGAGTTAACACTGAAGGACTGCAAGACCTTCATCTGGAACAGCAACAGACCACAGCTGAGGAAATTGCTTTAGAGGAGGAGGAAGAAAGGAGAAGTGCCTTCTTCAGTGATTAAGGACATGCATGCAAAAGTGGAATGAGTTGCAAACTTTTGTTGAAAAATATCACCCTGACAAAGCTGATACAAGCCGTATCTGCAACATGTTCAGTGACAATACCTTGTCCCATTTTAGGCAAATCTTAAGGAGATGCCAGAAACAGAGCTCTCTGGACAGATTTTTAGTGCGACAAGGGTCCGGTGCCAGTAAAAAGCAAAGAAGGGAAGTAACCCCAGAGAGGGCTTTGATACCTGAAGTCCTTATGAAGGGGGATTTCCCTTCCAAACAATAACTTCAACTCCCTCTCCCCTCCTTGCCTTCTTCAGTACACCAACAAGAGTCTTCAATCAAGGTATGTAATGATTAATTTATCATTAAAAATTAGTCATATTTATTTCTCATTGTTTTCTGTATGTAAAACTAAAGTTATTCTTTAAAAAAAATATATTTTTGTTAATATTTTTGGGTGTCTGGAACGGGTTAATTGTACACGTATTACATTAATTCTTGTGGGAAATGTTAATTTGGTTTTCGTACGTTTCGGATTTAGACCAACCTTCTGGAACAGATTAAGTATGAAAAACAGAGTTCCACTGTACTTAACAGTATCAATGTCAAAACCCAAGCAATTTTTTCACAAGCAACAATTGGTCACATGTAAATGGAGACTGCCCCCATTTTGATCTGTGAGAATCCATCACTTTTATATAGTGAAAAAAACCACAGAAATTACCTCAGACAAGGGGGACAAACTGCCACTCACTTCTATATGAACAAGCAATGACATCTAAAATGAAAAAATAAGATAAACTGAAGTAATTTGAAGTGTTTGAGAGCACAACCCTATTTTCCTCTTTTGTTCTTCACGCCCATACTGATAATTTCCATAAAGTGCCGATTTAAGACGTACTGCACACATTGAAAGAGAACTTACTGAAACGTTAAAAGTAAATTTCTAAAAACAAACCACAGTTCCTCACACTATAAATTGTTCACTTTAAAACAAAAACAGAAGACATTAAGAGCAATGACAATTCAACAGAATAAGTATTTTGATAGATTCATACACAGGTTTAAAGCGCTGTAAATCTTTATAACATTTAAAATACATGTAAAATATTGTAAGCTAAAAAAAAAAATATGAAAATGTGAAGGGCCTAAATAAAAGGAGAACATCCCTAAAATGCAATAAATATCAAGGAATCCCAAAAAGGGAATTTCCTAAGGATTTCAATATAATGGGCAGCTTCTACAACCCAATGTTAGTAGATGGACAAATGGATAATCATGCCAAATCCCCACATTGATTGATATGGACCCTTTTAGTACTTATAAATGTATTAAAAATGAATTTTTTCTAAATCATATCTTGTTCATGCATGCAAAAAACACTGAACGAAACAGTTTTTATTTATTGTGGACATGCCCTTTACTGCACAGTTTGGGAAAACTGATGTAGTATAATATTGTAAGTACTGCATGGATATTAAAGTTTCCTTTGGTATTATGTATGTGGCACTTTCTTTGTGTTAAGACAAATGCAGGAGCTATATGTTTTACATGAAGTGATAGAAGTTACTCGAATCTTACAAGTTAGAACGCAATAATGATGCAAGTTACTTAAAGGCATTTTTACTAATTTTAACTTGTATTCTAAATTGGACATTTTTTTTTACATAATGGAGATTATTGGTAAATAATTCCGTTCTCAAACCTAAAGTGTATCAAATTAATTTAATTTAACCCTTAAATGGGCCAAACGTATATATACGTTTTTTTTAAAAATCGAAGTATAAAAAATGTAGATCTTCTTTTTTGTTTACATTTGAAAACGTGTAAAAAAAACTTTTATCTACATTTTTTTTTTTGTTCATTTGAAAAATATGTAAAAAAAATAGATCTACTTTTGTAGCACCTACGAATTTGAACGTCAATCTGTTTGGACCGATTAAGGGTTTAAGATTCTATGTGAAATTTAAAAAAATTTAGGAAAAATATAATTCAAGTTATGCAAATATTGCTTGGCATCACTACACCAACATATGTTTTTGAATCAGTGCTTAGGAATTGAACAGAATTAATGGTTTTGTATAAACTATCACAGTCATCAACTATTATATAGGACTAAAGCAAAGCAGATTATGTTTAAGAAAGCTAGCTCCTGGTCATGTGACAAGCAAATCTTCTCGTGCCCCTACACAGTACAATGACATTCTTCTCTTTCTAACTACAATTTAATGGTTATTCTACAATATCTGTCACTTATACAGTACAGTGGTATTAATTTTTAATCATATTTTTGTCCGTGAAAATTTTGAAAATCAGTATTGCAGATGTTTACATGGCAAAATCCAATTGTCATTTCTAAATTAAGCATTAAAGTAATGCATACACTCCCTTAAGAAAATTACTATCCAAGTTTAATGGGAAGTTTCGGTGCCTTATTAGAGTGTTTAATTGGTAGCTTAAATGTAAAAAAAAAAAAAAATCTTATTAAGATAGAGCTTGAAGGTTTTAATCTTTTCTGTTATCAAAATAATTAATACAGCACAACTCCCTACATATACAGGCAAGAAAAAAATAAACTTGCCACCTCAGCCCCTTATATTATATTATATTATATTCACATACATGCTTATAGCAATAGAGAAAAAATAAAGTGTGCATGTGTGCATCATATGTAGTATGGTGTGATTGTGAGGGGGCTTTGGACATTCCAACAGGCATGTGGTGTGTGTGTTAGACAGGGTAAGTGGAGGGGGTTAAAAAAAAAAAGTAGTGGATGTTATGACGATTGGGGTTTTGCTGTATAGAGTGTAACATTTATGACAGAGATTCAGGAAAAACAATTAGCCAGACTTGAGTCCTGGAGGTGGGAAGCACAGTCCTACACTTCTAAAAAGGGAAGTGAGGATACTGTAGTTTAAGGCACATCCAAGTATAATTGATAGAGTGATGGTGAAAATGTTTTCATCTTTTCCGGATCACCCGTGCCTTGGTGTGAGACAACCCAGAGTATTGATGTGCGAGGCAAGAGTTCTGATATTGGGAGTGGAGAATGGAAGCAGTGTGATGTGACCATGTGGGTGGCAGTATCATTGCCCAGTGTGGATTGTGGGTGAGTGTGCAAGCTGTGATATGGGCATTAAGATGTAGCCGGTAGGTTTATGTGACTAGGTGTGTAACAGTGTGTTAGATATGTGGCCATGAAAGCATGTAGCCATTCACATGCAACGCGCGCACACAGGGCTGAGACTCGACCCCAGCACCACATATAGGCAAGTACATACGTATGTATGTTGCACACACGACACACTATTTATACATATATATATATATATATATATATATAATATATATATATATAATATAGCAAACAACCACTGGAAAGAATAGAGAAATTCCAAGCGCTTTCGTGACTACTCACATTATCAAGGAACATTATCATTGTTCCTTGAAAATGTGAGTAGTCATGAAAGCACTTGGAATTTCTCTATTCTTTCCACCAAGTTGGTTGTTTGCATTTCTGAAATCACCTAGTTTACTGTGATCTTATTGCATATAATAATATATATATATATATATAGTAAAATATGATATATTATAATATATATTAGCAAATAATATATATATATAATAATATATATTATATATATATATATATATATATTATATATATATATATATATATATATATATATATATATTATAACTATATAAATAAATATCCACCTCTACTCTCCTGCAACCACAAAAGCAAACATATACATGTACATGTGTGCACACACACACACAGTACATATGTCAGGCCCATCTTGGAGTGTGGAGCAGCAGCATGGAACCCACACCTGAAAAAAACACATTAAGAAACTAGAGAAAGTGCAGATGCAAGGAGACTAGTTCTAGAGCTAAGGGGTATGAGCTGAGGGGGCAGGCTAAAAAAATTTAACAACACTGGAGGACTTTAGAACCAGGGGGAAACATAACGTGCAAAATACTTAAGACAAATTGATAGGGTGGACAAGGATAAGCTGTTTGAGAGGTGAGAAACAGGTACACTGGAACATACTGGCAAGACAGATACCTGTCAGGGATTCAAAAAGTATTTGTTTCAGAGTCACAGAGTTGGTTGGAAAGTGGAATGATCTCGATGTGGTGAAGGCGGGTTCCATACATAGTTATAACAGTAGGTATGATAGAATCTACAAGGCTAACAGGGAGTGAATCTGGCAAGGGAAGCAGTAAAGTGAAGCAAGCCAGGAGCTGAAAGATATGCGAGTGCACAATATTATATAAGCATTTGAACAATTTTATTGAGAAAGGCAAGCACATCCAGCAGCAAAACCAGGGCTAAGATTCTGTTAAGTAGTGTTGTGTGTAGCTATTTGAACAAGAAAGGCTTGTGAAAGGTGCTAGCAAATAGCCATGTTTATAGGATATTTGACTCAACTCTTTTTAGTCTCGTACTGCAAGATTATTATAATAAAAAAAGAAGCGGCTAAACTACAAGTCATAACAGCTTGTACTCAAAATGTTTGCTGAGCCAGTGTTGCTCACATAGATCAATGCCTTAACCACAGCACCACTGTAGACGTTCTGCGAGTAGTAATTTCCACCTAGACATAGAGAATGGGTGTGTGCACTGATGACATATAGGAAAAATCCTGCCCCATGCTGATCATGATGGGAAAAAAAGCAGTACTCTGACCTGTGTTTGGTTTTAAATAGCAATTTTGAGGTGTTTTCTTTGGTTTTTTATGGTTATTGCTGTTTGGTTGGTATCGTTGACATATTTAGAGGACGTGCTAGCAAAGTAGAGATGCTGTGGGTTTCGACTGTAGAACATGAAATATGACTCAAAGAGGCATGCGAAATATAGATTTTGAGGATTTTCCTTGGAAGATAGGGCCTCTCCCAATCCCCCATAGTCCTGTTTCTAATGGAGTTTTTTTATATCTGCTTTCAATTACTGGGATGGCCTAAACCCCATAGACCAACCACTGTTGGTTATATTTTATTATCCAAGAAAGATGGTAAATTTTGATCCTTTGTGTCCCTAGCGACATAAATAATGGACAGACAGGCAGCTTTAGTGGCTAAACACCGAAGTGTTTTATTTTGGACATTTTAAATTTTGGTAAAATGACCAAACTACTGATTTCTCTGTACATTATATGGCACTTTTGATAGTTAAAATGCCATTTGTTATTGCTCAGTCAATAGAACAGAAAGCATGCTAACAAAAAAGCTATGATTTTTTCAAACTGAGCATTGAATTAACCATAAAATAGGACTCAGTGGGGCAAAAAATTGCCAATGTATAAATTTCATCACCCAGATTGCCAACTTTGTTGCTGCATAATTCATTTAAATTTTTCCATGTCATTACATTTCATAATCATACACTGTTAATCTAACAAATACTAAACACCAAAAGGGATACATTTTCAGAAAAAGGTTCCTCCTCCTATTTTTTTTTTTAAATCACAACACTGTCAGTACTTTTAATTTTGTGGGTCACAACATGAAAAGATTAACATTACAGAAATGAGCATTCCTCAGGAAATAATATCCAGTTTAAGTGCTAATTCCGTTAAGGCATACGGCACTCAAGTCGGGAATTACAAAATAGCTAATGTGCAAAGGCAAGGAGTGAGTGTTATGGGTGTGAGAGAGTATGGATTAGAGGAAGTGGAGTTAATGTAAGACCAAAATATGAATCATAGTTGGTATAATAGGTTAGATTGTCTGATAAGTCAAAAGTGTGTCTGTCATAAAAGGTAGGACTTCAGCAAAAAGGTCCCAGAAATGTGTGTTGGGGTGATGTATGGTAGATGTTGGCCGAGAATATCCCGCATGCACTGCTAACTGACAGGACAATTGAATTAACCCATAAGAAGCTGTCATCAGAGAACAAACGACTTACTGGTTTGCATAATTCATAGCACCTTCAAAATGTGTCCGAGCAGCAAATTTTGGCCTAGCATGAATGGGTGTGTGCGTATAAAAACAAAAATCCTGCCTCTCATACAATACATAATGGTAACAGCTAACCTTTAGGGCCATGTTTTCTGGATGGTTCTCATGATTTGACTGACTGTTTCTTGTTTACAACAGATATTCTAAGCAATATGGAAGAAGACCATGATTGGTTTCAGACTAGTTTACCTGAAATAGACCAAACTGATATAAATATCAATTTTGTTGATTTTGTAAGGAAGGGTATTAAATTATAATCAAACTAAAGTTATATTAAAAAGCAGTAATAGAATGTGGGGCAGAAGTTTGTGGTTTTGGAGGGCCTGTCACAGACTGGGCCGCTGGGGCGTTGACTGCCCCGGGACCCTCTCCAGGTAAACTCCAGGATAGGAAGGGTGGTGCATGGGAAGAAAGAAGAGCAATTGGTGAATGAGAAGTATTAATATTATTAGAATCAAAAAGAAGCGCTAAAGCCACAAGGACTTATACAGCGGCTGCATGGGCAGGAAGTGAAGCGAGGCAAATCAGGTGGCAAAAGGGAGAATGGAGAGCAAACATGTTACGGAAAACAGCGGGCAGTGGATGGTGAAAGGTAAGAGGGCAGCAAGAGACTGAACCAGAAAGGGCTTAGGGATGTCAAAAGTTACATCATAGTTTGTGGAGTAAATTCCAGTCGTTGTCAAAAGTCAATGAGAGAGTCAGGATTAAAGGAGGGTCCATCAGGCAAGAAGGGAAGGTAAGAGAGTGAGAGAACGAAGACGACGTTGGAAGGTAAATTCTGCGTGCTCGCTGATAGAGAGGGCAGTCTAACAAATGTGGTGCTTCGATACTGGAACTTGGACACGGCTCACAGAGAGGGAAGCAGGAGTGCCTCTCCATGAGATAACCCCAGAGTAAGACGAGTGGTGGCCAAAGCGAAGGCGGGAGAGAGTGGTCTCCCAACCTCGGCACTGATTGACAAGAAGAACGGCCATTAACCTATGCTCGTTTAATAGAATGAATTTTGTTACCAGAGCAGATTGACCAACGGTTGTTGCCACGGGTGCGAAGGTGGGTGAGCTAATTGCATCAAACATAGTCCAGAAATGGAACCACCTCGATAGGAAATTGGTAGGTCTCATATACTGCAGACCGCGCAGCAGTGTCTGCCTGTTCTTTGTGCCCTTGTACGTTTGACATGACCAGGGACCCCAACAAAAAACAATATCTTTATGTTTGGTAGAGATACGGCGTAGCCACAGTTGGATACGAGAACAAGGGGATGAGAAGTATCAAATTTTCGTATATGCCTGTAGAGCACTAAGGGAGTCTGCGACTACTACAAAATATGACACAGGCATAGATGCTAAACGAATAAGTGCTGGCAAGAATGGGATAAAGCATACAGTACAAGCAAGTAAAAATGCTAGCAGAAAGATAGTAAATGCCCTCGACGACGCTGTCCGTAAACACTGCTGCGAATCCACGCCGCTGAAGACTTTGAGCCATCTGTGTACACAGCGTGGGCATGAGAATGAGAGTGGAAGTGATCAAGAAAAAGAGAGCGGAAGCCACCGTAGGCAGTTGAGCTTTCGAGCAAGGGAGTGAAAAGAACAGAACCCGACAGCTGGAACTTCCCAGGGGGGTAGGGAAAATGAATGCTACATGACATATAAAGGTGGTAACTGAAGGAAGACAAGAGTGAAAGTAGCGAAGAGAAAAGGGACGGAGCAAACAGGGGCGGCGAACGAATAAAAGAATGTCTACTAATATCGTGACCATTTCTATAAATGGAAGTATTGTGTAGATCGTGAAGCGTACATAGTGTAACGAAGGCAATGGGCATCACGGCGATCAGACAAGGATGGAACATTTGCTTCTGTATAGAGGCTCTCAACAGGGGAAGAGCGAAAAGCACCAAGGCACAAACGTAAGCCTTGGTGATGGATAGAGTTAAGGCTAGAGAGAGTAGCAGGAGAGGCCGCGGAATAAATCTGGTCACCATAATCGAGTTTCGATAAAACGAGGGCTGAATGTAGGCGAAGCAGAGTTCGACGATCAGCTCCCCAGGAAAGATGAGCAAGGGTTTTAAGAAGGTTTAGCCGGCTGTGACAAGTTGCCTTCAGAGAGGTAATGTGAGGTTTCCAGGTTAACCGACGGTCAAAGAGAAGGCCTAGAAACCTGACTGTATCACGTTCGGGATACGGGAGCCATAGAGATACAAAGGATGATCGGAGATAACAGAGCGTCTAGTGAAAGTAATTTGGTGAGTTTTGGTACTTGAAAATTTAAACCCATGTGTGGTGGCCCAAGTGGAAACACGGTCGACCGCATGCTGGAGAGAAACTGCAATAAGGTGACAGTCAGCGCCTGCACAAGCAATAGCGAAGTCATCAACATAGAGTGATGACCAAATATTGGGTGGAAGAACAGAGGCCAAATCATTTATAGCAAGGAGAAAAAGTGTTGTGCTTAGAACACATCCCTGAGGGACACCTTCAGCTTGGACGAAGTCCGGGGAAAGAACATTATTGACTCGAACACGGAAATGTCTGTCAGTTAAAAAGTTCTTAAGGAAGGATGGTAGATTGCCTCGGAGGCCTAAGGAATGGCCTGGGCCAAAATATTATACCTCCAAGTTGTGTCATATGCCTTCTCAAGGTCAAAAAATATGGCAATAACTGAGTGATTATTCGCAAAGGCATTACGAACATACGTATCCAAGCGTAGTAAGGGGTCTATGGTAGAACGACCCTTACGAAAGCCATATTGACTAGCGGAGAGACTGTTGTGAGTCTCTAAATACCACATTAAACGTCGATTTACGAGGCGTTCCATCACTTTGCAAACTGCACTTGTAAGAGCGATGGGGCGATAGTGGGAGGCATCATGTCCTGTAGTACCCGGTTTGCGGAAAGGGAGAACAATGGCAGATTTCCACAGCTGGGGAAACTCCTTGTGCCCAAATAAGATTGAAGAGGTGTAAGAGGACTACAAGGGCTGACCGATGTAAATGTTGTAACATACGAATATGAATGTCATCAGGCCCAGCTGCCGATGATCGGCAAGCTGAGAGCGTTGCCTCCAGTTCTTGAAGTGTAAAAGGCACATTATACTGTTCTTCTCCGAGAGAAGAAAAGTCCAAGGGTACTGACTCTCTGGCAGACTTTGAGGAAAGAAACAGGGTGCATAGATGGAGCCCTCGGGAAATACGACCAGATGTGTGCCAAGTTCAATGGCAACGTCGACAGGGTTTGCTATATCAACACCATGACGCCGTAGAACAGGAGCCGTGTCAGGAGAGTATATTACCACTCAATTTCCCACTTTTTTCCAGACTGCACTCATGAGAAGAAGCAGAGGTGAATGGTGGAAACATAGTCTCGCCAACCAAGGTTGCGTTAGCTTCATCATCGGATGACAACGGCGAGCGAATTCGCACGCTTCTGCTTAAAAATCAACAAGTCTCTCAGGGGGGCCGGTTCTTGTACCGTACGCTGCCCCATGCATGCAACGTTTCAAACGGACTGCACGAGCACAAGCAGTAGACCACTATTTTCAAGCACGCACTTCTGAGAATGCCAGCCTGAGTGTTTGGGTATTAGAATGAAAGCTGTCGTATAACTGATGACGAGAAGATGGGAAAGGAGCTCATCAATGGAATGAAGAGGAACCTCACTAAAAGCAGTGAGGTGTGGTAAAGATCCCAATTTGCCCGATCAAAATTGCCCGCGAGGACGCTACGGGAAGGTGGTGAATAGGAAGAGAATTAAGAATGATCGGAAAATGATCGCTGTCAAGTAAGTCTGGTAGAACAGGACCAGTTGAAGTCTAGTGGCAGTGGAGGAAGAGTCAGACTGAAATAATCGAGCAAGAGAGAGTATGTAGTACGAGAACAAAATGGGTGGGAGTACCCCGTATTTAAACATGGAGGGGTTGAGAGGGCAAGAAAGCCTCCAATGAATGCCACGTGAAGTACCACAATGAGACCCCCCCCCCTGAGGAAAATGTGGGCATTAAAATCACCAGTAACAGAAGTGGAGTGGTAAGGATGAAAACAGAAAGGCAAAAGTCTTGGATAGAAAATGCTCCGGAGAAGGAGAGAGATAAAAAACATATTGTAAACCCACAATTCAAGTGGAATACGGGCTGCAGTGTAATGCAGCGAGGTATGGGACAAATAGTTGACAGTACGGAATATCATTAGCGTAGAAGAAGGGCACTTTCATAAAAGGTCCCATTCTGAGAAGGATCCGAAAGAATAACAATAAATCATAGCCTGAGATAGGTTGGAAAACAGCCGAGTGTAATGTTGGGGGCGGGGGGGGGTAGCAAGCACCAACAGGGAAAACCTGGAAAGCCACACTGAATCTCACCCCGATTACCCCCTGAGGCCCGCGGAATATTCCACTGTAAATAGGCCATGATGCGATGAATCGAAAATATCGGAATCTGTAGGTAAAGGCACCTATACTAGGGGTTAGAAAAGTCAACGTGTGGTGGCATTGGAAGATGTTCAAGATACGAAGGAACGGAGCTTGCGAAGAATGGGATGTGAAGATGGAGGAGAGGAAGAGAAGGAACAGAAGTGAATCAGTGTCCCATTGAAGGGTTTAGTTCTGCAATATATTCTGAAATGGCATCAAGTGTTTCCGAATTTCAAAGATGTATAGCCAAAACCATATTGGATATAGGAGGAGGAGTGAGTAAAGATTGGGACAGTTGGACGTACCAAAGTATAGGGGGAGGGAAAATTGTAAGGACTGGAGATGAGTGAGGGGGGACAGAAGAGGAAGAAACCTGAGGTGACAGAAGGAGGGAGAAACTTGGGAGGGGACTGTGGGTGGAAGGCATAGTACGAGGAGGAGGTGAATCACCACACTTGTAATAGAGCCAGAGAGAGGGGAAGAACAGGTACAGAGACTGAAAGGTGACGTGTGGAGGTTGGAAGAAAGGAAAGGAAGGGGCAAAGAAGATTTATGGGCAATGTGGATTTTTTGACTTCTTGATAATGGCGATTGGTATTAGGTGTCGTACGAGACTTGACGATACTGGGCTTGTGAGGAAGGACGCGAAGATGTGAGAACAGACTTAGTTGTAGTTCCGGGACTCAAGAGCCAAGGACAAAGCAAAAGGATTAATGCCGTATGGATATGGGAGGGGTAACAACAGAGGAGGCTGCCAGAAATGGACCCCAGAAGGTGGGGGGACGTTTGGAAACACGAGAATAAGAACACGGGGGTAGTCTCCCCTTGGAGGCGGAGATGATAACTGCCATAGCATAAGGGAGACCTTCTGCCTCTTTGAGTGCAACGGAATTCACGTTCATTTAAGTGAGAACCTGGCAACGGCGGGAGACGAAGGGTGAGCTTAATACATTAAGGCAAGATGGAGGTTGACTGCAAGATGTAATAAATTGTTTGTCCGCACCACAACAGGGCATTCGGCCATAGATCTGCAATATTTCGCTGGGTGACCCAAAACGCCCAGCAATTTCTACATTGTTGCGGTGTAGGTATCACCATTTCGAACTACTGTAACCGATGTCCCGCGACAATACAGAGGGACGCGGGAGTTCTCGGCCGTCAAAGTTAAACGGAGCCACATGCGAAGGTAACGTCTCCGCCCCCGGGCAGAAGGACATAAGTGTCTACTTTGAAGGATTTGGGAGATCCTGGAGTTTCCAGCTGGTTCAAAAATGTCCATTGCCACAAGACTGGAAATTCTTTGGACTATGGTATGGGGCAAATGACAGTACCACTACAAAGAATTGAGAGAAAGAATATTTCAATAGTGATAGGAGTAGTATCGATATTCGAAAGGAAGAAAGATCATGAGCTTGGGTAGCATTCCTGACAGTGACCAAGCCGTACCGCTCATTGAGAGCGTGAAATGAATAATCTCTCCAACATGACGCAGGAGCGCTTTGGCAATAACTATGGTCAGAAGGGTAGGCAGAAGAAGAAGTTGGTCTTAAAAGTAAAGAATTTATCCATTGTTGTGGTCCGAAACGAGCGTGGAGAGGGAGGTAGCTTTGACGTGTCGGTCGTTTCCGAGTAGAATGGGAAGGTAACGCCGGAGCATCATCAGGAGATTGACGTTGGCGTTTAGGAGTAGCCGGAGTTTGGTCCGGCATGAAATGGGTGGGCCGATTTGAAAATTGCCGTACCGTAGAGGGAGAAGCGGAAGCATAGTCAAGGGAGCGCGGAGTTCAGACAAATCGAAGGAGTCAGTCGAAGCCCCGGTACCTAACGGGTGAGGAAACAGCCCAGCAAGAGTACAGGGGCATCAGGAGTGTCCCGAAGAGTGGTCTAAACACAATGCCGGGTCAGAATGGGGTGCGGTAATCAAGAAGGGGCCCGGGTTAGTAGGTTTCAAGGTACTAGAGCTGCCATGGATAGTTACTCCTTTGCTTTTTGTTTTAAAAAAAAACAGAAAGAAGAAAAGAAAATAAAAACAAAAAAAAGAATAAAAAAGGGGGGATGCGAGGAGAATAGTTCCCAGGAGTACTGAAAGGGCCGGAAATCACCCTCCGCGCCCAGAGGAACACGACACCGCTAGTATGCGGGCAGATGCAGCATGGAACCCCGTGCCATACCCTACCCTTCTGCCAGAAAACCAGCAATCCGGGATTACAACCTCACATCTGCCGAGCTAACCTCGGTGGACAAAAGAGAGGGCGGCCGGATATCCGCCGACAAAGCATACCTCCTTCAGCCACCACCCCCGGAATCCGAAAGGTGGCTTCCAGAGATACACACCCGTCGCCCAAAAGAACCACCCAAACTAACTCCGGGATACCGGAGAGGATCGGGACATCCCTAGGCAAATCCAGATTCCACGGCAAACTATGCCACCCGCTCAAGAAACCTCAACGGAATGAATCGACCCCGGTGTCCTTTCCCCTACCTAGGAACTAGCGCCGCCTGTGGGAGAAATCACGAAGGCTAAAAGAAAGGGCAAAAAGGAGGGGGGTGAGGAGGAGAGGAGAATGGAAAAAGGGGAGGATGGGGAGGATGGGATAGAGGGGAGGGGAGAAATGGGGGAGAATTAGGTTCGTCCTGAGGAAGAAGACCGACAGGGCTAATTCCTCAGACCAAGAGCCTCTACAGGAGAATTGAATATTATATCAGATGAGCTACATGTCTAATAAGTCTAGTAGAACAATTGGCCGTAACCCCCTTACAGTCACTACCCCAAAATCCTGAGGTGATCTCCTGGTGTCGCAAATCCCCCCGCCACGCCACCCCCAAAAAAAAAAAAAAAAATCTTATGAAATGATAGAGAATCTTTTCCTGGATGTAATGAACACCAAAAAGAATCAAAATTTGATGGAAAACTGATAATTACAACACTCTAGGGACGGGGGGGGGGTGGGGAGTTAAAGCGACCTTGGCGATATTTACTTCCAATTTTTTTCTATCGACTGTAGTACAAGAAACTATAACCCATTAACTATATTCAACTACCCAATAATGTGGCAGTAATTTGCAATTTGTGCCAATTTCATGAAAATTAAAAAATATGACAATTTCAAAATAGGGTCCAGAATGAACAATGTAACATTCCTGGCTCTAAAAAAAACATTTTCTTTGTTCATGCAGTCTCGTTTCATGCCCCTCTGTACTCTTGCTTTCTATTTTAATTTTTATTCAAACAAAAAATAGATTTATTGTTATGCAGGACTACTGTGCACTATGTCCATGTCCATGTCCTTTTTTACAATCACTTCCAAAACAAGTCACTTTCCCGACACTACTCCAAGAACAGAAAAGAGTTACACCAATACAAAAAGGGGTGGTGCCCCTACAGTTTGTAAACAACTATGGCCCAAATTAAAACTTACCATTGCACCCAAAAATCTTCGAGAAATCGGGCACGGAGAAATATATTCAGTTAGTCACAAAACAACTCAACCCCCCAAATTTTGGGATTCAGGAAAAAAAAAAGCACTAATGATGCAATTGTAAAAATGCTACACCTCTTAACCGCTTGGGAAAAAATGGGGAATATCCACTGAATTTTTATTTGACCTAAAAAAAAGCTTTTGGACACAGTAGCCCACGCATCCTACCCCACAAACTTGACCACTTGGTAAAGGGCCATGCACTTGCATATTTAAATCCTCCTTTCAAAAAGGTATCAGTATGTCACCTTAAAGACACAGCCTATCAAAAGGCCACTTGGGATGGAGTTCCCAGGGAAGTGTCCTTGGACCCCCGCTTTCCTCTTTTTCTCAATGATCTTCCAAAAAATCTCAACACCCGAAACCTTTTCTTTTCTAGCTTGACTTACGTCATCTCCCACCCTAAATTTTCCACCCTCAAACCATTTTTTTAATGAGGAGCTGCTCAAAAAATCGACTTGGATGCAGCCCAATAAATTAAAATAAAACGGCAAAAAACCCACTACAGTGGGCCCCCCCATAACGATCACCTCCGAATGCGCCCAGTTATGTAAGGTATTTTGTAAGTGCTTTGTAGGTATGTTTGGGGGTCTAAAAAGGGACTAATTACTTCCAATATTCTTAGGGGAACAAATTCGGTCAGTCGGCCCCTGAACATATTCTGGAGTAAAAAAAAATACGTTAACGGGGGTCACTGTTTTTATTCGGTACAGAGCGGTGTTGCCAACTTAACTTTAAGTTCGACAACATCTAATTCCCAGACAAAATGAGGGCAAATTCCTTGGCCTATCCCCAAAAAAAACAACCAAAAATTTCGCCCCCATACCAAACATAAAAAAAAAAAGTATCCAAAAACAGTGGGGACCCTCTCCAAGTTTCGATTCATCGCAAACTCCCCTTCTCACACTATACCATTCACTTAATATCCATCCTATCATGCTTCTGGTTTGGGGTTCAACTGCACAACCCCCAAAAGCCAATAATAACCCCAACAAAAAGCCGCAGAAAGAATAATCACTAAATCCCTTCCCTGGAAACACATCCCCCCACTCTTCATAGATCAAAAAACTTCCCCCCCCGGTTCAGAACTTCACATTATACTGTGCAATCTATTTAACAGGACCTTAAATTCCAATTTTAAACCCTTCCCCTAAAATGCTTTCTTGATAGTTGTGACAGGATCCACAGGCATAACACCAGACATAAACATCTCAATGACATTCCCCGGTTCGACTAAACCTTTAAAAAAGTTCAATGTACATATTTCAAAGGACCTAAAATCTGGAACACCCTACCTGAAAACTCTAGAACTGCAGACACATTCATCACTTTCAAAACTACAGTTAGAAAACATCTTATCCCCCTGACCCAAACCCCGACAACTAACTACATGATAACCACCTGGGGGTTTTCACAATTACACTCACTCACCACTGACTATAAAACCCAGAAATACTAATTTTAATCTTAAAATAAAAATCCTAACTAGTCATAAAGCTTCCCCTATGATACTCCAATATAGACACTTTGTATTGTGCAAAACAAAAGCTTCACATTGCTAAACTCACAAATTATGATGTAGTCACTTAGCCTTAATACCATAATCTGTAAGGATTTAATGTTAAGAATTAATCTAAGTCTGCTCGAAATGCCTAGCCATGCTAGGCGTCCTAGTGGCCCTCTCTGTAATTAGTATTTTATAACATGTAAACCACACAATACCCAAAACCTGTAAACCCCACATTGAATTGAATTGAATTGTAATAATTGTATAAATAATGTCAACCCATTCATGACTGCATATTAGAATGGCTACTTGGACATTTATTGGAAAATGACATCATTTGTTTACTTTTGAACATCGGCAAAAATCAAACATTTCCCCTACTTTGAGCTTCATTTCAAGGTTCTTTTCATAGTAAAACCAATCAAAGTCGCCTCTATTTCTATAATATGTCTTCCATTCTATCAAATGAGACCAAGAAAATGAGAATACACCCATAAATACTATACAAAAATAGACCACAAAGTCTGCATTTTAATTAAAAAAAATGGTCGGAGTTTTTTTTTCTCATTATGCACTACGTGCTGCAGGATTTTTTTAATATGGTGCACACTGACCACACAGACCCATTCTCTCACATGTGGGCCTACCAGCTTTCTCCTGCTTGATTTGAAGCCACTAGAATTTATGAGTACATACTATACGTCAAAAACGGTGGCTCGTAAGACGTATATATATATGACCAAAACAGTCAAAGGGTTAAACTGATTTGCAGACAGGGGTCCTTTAGTTTGTTATGGCAATGAATTCCAGATCTTCAGGCCTTTCACTTGCACAGCATTTTTGCATGAGGAGAGATGAACACGGGGGATATCGAAGAGTGATCTGTGTCCTGTATTATGGTTGTGTGTTCTTTTATAGTTATCAAGGAGGAGTTTGAGAGGAGGGTTTACATTAGAGTAGTAGTGTTCTGTGTATGTAGTAGGCACAATAATAAGTGTGGAAGTTTTGTATATTTAGCAAGTTAAGACTCTTGAAAAGAGGTGGAGTGTGTTGTTTAATGCAGGAGTTAGTAATCAATTGCACTGCAGCTTTTTGCTGGGTTATTAACCCTTTCAGGGTTTTGGCTGTACTAGTACGGCTTACACACCAGGGTTTTTGACGTACTAGTACTGTCGTGGGGTTTGAAAGGAGATAACGAAGGTTGAAGATAAACACACTTGTTGGATGGTAACACTATATTGCAGAATGTGAGAAAGGGAGCCCAACCTGCCGTGCGTTGCCAGTAGGCCTGTGCGTGAAGATCTGAGACTGAGGTAGCGCGTCCCACGCACTCATGCTGCATCCCGTGATGTCATACAGTCACTAGGACCAGCAAAGGGGTCATGTATGTAAAACATATGGATGGTACTATGATACACAGATAAGCTATACAACACATGTAGGGGATCAGCAACTATGCTGACAGTACGCCTAAATTCTAGCGCCCTCAAATCTAATGAGAGAAAGCTGGTAGGCCTACATATGAAAAATGGGTCTATGTGGTCAGTGTGCACAGTATAAAAAAAATCCTGCAGCACACAGTGCGTAATGAGAAAAAAAAAACTTTGACCGTGTTTTTGGATTAAAACAGCGACTTTCCACTGTATTTTCGTATGGTATTTATTGTTGTATTCTAGTTTTCCTGGTCTCATTTTATAGAATGGAAGACATATTACAGAAATTGAGATGATTTTGACTGGTTTTACAATGAAAAGTACTTTGAAATTGAGCTCAAAGTAGCAGAAATGTTTGATTTTTGCCAAAGTTCAAAAGTAAGCAAATCATGCTATGCATCCAATACACATCATCTGGTGAGTCTAATATTCTTTCACAAGTGCACTGATATTATTTATACCATTTCTACACTAATGCCGTTTGTCTGCGTAACAGTAAATCTTCTAATTTTTTTTTGTGAGAATAAAAATTCAAAGTGGAAAAACCCAAAAAAATTTTAAGAGGGGGTGGGGACGTTGACTAATGAACTGAGGAAATGTTATTTTTAGTGCCAGGAATGTCTTTCTTGTTTATTCTGGACCCCATTCAGAAATTGGCACTTTTGAAATTTGTGTTGAAATTGGCAAAATTGCTAAATTCTGACCACTGTATTGGATAGTTGAAATCGGTAAATGGGTGGTTTCTTGTACTCATTCGATAGAAAAAATGGAGTTCTAACGAAATAGCTACGATTTTTTTGCGACTAGTACACTGGAATTGGCCGAAAATAGGGCTCAAAGTGAGCAAAATCGCCGATGTGTAAACATCGTCGACACCGCTAACTTCGCGAGAGCATTATTCCGTAAGTTTTCCATCAAATTTCATACTTTTGGTGTCATTATGATCGGGAAAAGATTCTCTATCTTTTCACGAGAAAAAATAATTTTTTTTTTAAATTTGGCCGACCATGAGAACAAGTCTCTGATAGAGCCTGTCGACCCAGAAAGGGCTAAAGGCTTAAGGTGATTTGCTGTGGCTGAGCCCCATGCACAAATACCATAGGTGAGGTAAGGGTAAAAAAGAGAGTAGTACAAAGCTAGAAGAGCAGATGCCTACTGTTTTGGAGACTTTCTTGAAAATTTGCTGCATGTGTTTACCTGGAGTTTACCTGGAGAGAGTTTCGGGGGTCAACGCCCCCGCGGCCCGGTCTGTGACCAGGCCTCCTGGTGGATCAGCGCCTGATCAACCAGGCTGCAGTCAAGGTGGAGACCTAGAAATTTTCCCTCTGCCTGTCTCGAGATAGGTGAACCATTTATCGATATGTTTATCTGTACATTTGAAGCTCTGCTTCCGAAAAGCATGAAGTAGGTTTTGTCTATATTGTGAGTAAGTTTGTTGGTAATCATCCAAGTAGATATTTTTAGCAGTTCAGCATTTACTGTGTCTGTTAGTATGGTTGGGTTTGGGTGAGAAAAGACATAAGTTGTGTCATCTGCAAATAAAACAGGTTTAAGGAGATTAGATGTGTTTGGTAGGTCATTGATGTAAACGAGAAAGAGAAGTAGGCCAAGAATGCTCCCTTGTGTGACTCCAACAACAACAGGTTGTGTAGTGGAACTGGCTCCATTTGTGTATATATACTTTGTAATCGAAAGAGTGCCCTCTGACCCAGTAATGTTCGAGTTTTTGGTGCAAAAGGTTAAGGTCAACTGTAACAAAAGCTTTTCATAAGTCTATGAACAGTCCCAGGGGAAATTCATTTTTCTCGAATGCAGAATATATTAGTTCAAGCATATGCATAACATCATTAGTACTTTTTTTCGGTCTGAACCCAAACTAACAAGGGTTGATTATGTTGTGGGATACGACATAGGAGTAGACTTGTCTGTGTATTAACTTTTTGAAGATTTTAGATAATAGGGGCAGGTTTGATATAGGCCTATAATTGTTCAGTTCAGTTGAATCACCTCCTTTGAGGATTGGGGTGACTCTTGCTGTCTTGAGTATGGATGGGAAGGTGGAAGATTCAATAGATTTGTTAAAAAGAGTTGCAATAATTGGTGACAACACATGACAAGCCTTTTTATACATGAGTGGTGGTAAGTTATTTAGGAATCCTGTCTTGTTCTTTAGTGTTTTGATGATAAGCGAGATTTCAGTAGAGTTTGTTGGGGCTAAAAATAGAGCATTAGGGTAGTTGCCAGTGAGGCAGTCTTTTGGTTGAATGTTTGAGCTTGGAATTTTACTTGCTAGTTTTGTTCCTACAGTAGAGAAAAAGACATTAAGCTTGTTGGCAGTATCGGATGGCTGTAGGAGAGGTTCATCTGGTTTAGTTAAGTTAATCATTCTGTTTTGTGACAGCTTTCTTGATCCTAGAATTTCAGATAAGGTTTTCCAGGTCTTTTTCATATCACCTTTTATGTCATGAAATCTGTTTTCATAATACAGTTTTTGGACCTCTTTATTAGATTGGTTAGTATTGATGAGTAACATTTTGTGAGATCCTATGTTATTAGACCCATTCTCTCCTGTTTTTTGTATAAATGTTTTTTTATCAATAGATTTGAGGATGTTGTTTGTAAGCCAAGGGCTGTTTAGTCTCTTCGCTGTGATCTGTTTAGTTTTTACTGTTTTTTTGTAAAAAAAATATTAACACATCAATATCGAAGTTGTCTGCCAGCTCATTTTGCCAGTCAATGTCACTAAATGCTGAAATAAAGTTATTAACAGATGACTCGTCACGTAGTTGGAATGTGATCTTAGCTGTGTCCTGCGGCACTTTACACATGTTGGTTATGAGAAAGATGGGATAGTGGTCAGTGGTGTTATCTGTGATTATGCCTGATTTTAATGGGGTTATAGTGTTTGTCCAGATATGGTCTAGTAATGAGGCATTTGTGCCAGTGATTCTTGTAGGTTATG
This sequence comes from Cherax quadricarinatus, assembly GCF_026875155.1. Lineage (NCBI taxonomy): Eukaryota > Metazoa > Arthropoda > Malacostraca > Decapoda > Parastacidae > Cherax > Cherax quadricarinatus. Next base: position 10,941,014 of record NC_069440.1, on the reverse strand, counting down.
TTATTGTTGGTAGAAGTAAGCAGCTGTTCATAGTGTTTGTGAATTAAGTTACTTGTGGGTCATGGCTATGGATGAGATTTATGTTGAAGTCCCCTGTAAGTATTAGGTGGTGTTTGTTCATTTCAGCACTAGTTATTATGTTTCTTAGTTTTTACTAAAAGAGTAAATATTGGAGTGAGGAACTCTATAAATTGCTCTGACTGTTAGAGGTTTTGTGAGGTCTTTGGATTTAAATTTAGCAAAGGTATATTCACCATGTTCATCCCTTGTGCAAGTAGAATTTATACACTCTACTTCATCAGAGTAGTATATAGCTGTTCCACATCCTAATTGATCAGGCCTACAATTGTGTATGGCTGTGTAGCCAGGCATGGAAAAGATGTTTGTAACATTATGTTTTAGCCATGTTTCAGTGAGAGTAATGATAGACATACTGACATTTAGAGAATTCAGTAGTGCTAGGAGGTCCATTGCAATGGGTTGCTTGTGATCTGACATTATATGTAATTGAATATTTGTTATTGTTGGCACTGAGTAGTGTCTTAGCCTGACTAACAGTATAATATAAAGCAATTGTTAGGGATCATGTTTTGTCATTTAATGAAAAAGGGTTTAAAGTCAAGATCGATGTTGCAATCTATGACTAATGCAAGTTTAACAACGTTAAATAGTATAAAGAAAAAAACTGTTAATATTGCACTGGAGTGATATGAGAGCTTATACAAGCAGTACAAGGTAGGGGAGCAGAAGAACGTTTACAGATTGCACATTTACTAACAAGTAATAATAATACAAAAAAAAATATAAGTTAAAAAAATGGGAAATAAGGGTCTTTAAATAAAATTTAAAAAAAGTAAGAGTTAATTAAAGCACAAAATTTAAGGCAAAATAAAAATTTA
>NC_069440.1:10899002-10939615 GCF_026875155.1 Cherax quadricarinatus | reverse complement strand
TGCTTACTTTTCCCCTGCCTAACACACACTCACAACTGCATAGTGGCTTGTGCCAGGAAAGATCTACAATCATTAATTCTGATTTAGAAGTTTATACAGTGCAGTACTGGTATATCAACAACTGTGTCATTATAGGTACTGTGTTCTTACTTAGATAATGACTAATGAAAATCAAGGTAGCCTTTGTTATTGGTTATTCCATTTTTCATCTGGGCTTAATCACACTATGTTTTCCCCAGCTAACATGAGGACAAAGACAATAAGGTGTTAAGGACTGCAGTGGTACACAGGACAAGAAGAGGAGTATTATGTTAGGCACTAAAATAACTCATTTTGTTAAACCAATTAATAGGAAAAGTACAGTATAAGTAACATTGTTGATCCAGAGGGCATCACTAATAATGTTTGATTCAGCATTAAAACTGCTTAGAACTCAGTGTCTTTGGAATGCATCCTGATCATTAATCCTATAGCATAATTGCTGCTGAAGGGTTGCAAAACAGTCTTCTTAGTCATCTAGGTGGCCCGTTGGCTAAAGCTCCCGCTTCACACACGGAGGGTCAGCCCGGGTTCGATTCCCGGCAGGTGGAAACAATTCAACATGTTTCCTTACACCTGTTGTCCTGTTCACCTAGCAGCAAATAGGTACCTGGGTGTTAGTCAACTGGTGTGGGTCGCATCCTGGGGGACAAGATTGAGGACCCCAATGGAAATAAGTTAGACAGTCCTCAATGATGCACTGACTTTCTTGGGTTATCCTGGGTGGCTAACCCTCTGGGGTTAAAAATCCAAACAAAATCTTATCTTATCCTATCTATCTCAGATTAAGGGTCACAGTCATCCATCTGAGCCCAGTAGTCTTTTCATGTCTTTCAAGATCATCAAAATGCATCAATATCCACAATTTATGGTAGAAATAAAATAAAGTAAACCTTATTTCTATAAAGAATGGTTTACAGCTGGTGCAGGAAAGATGATATTATTGACATGTTTCACAGAAAGTCCCTGGTTATGTAGAGTATTTTGGGCAGCCTGAAAATAACTTACAACCACTCATAACATATAACTACTAGTGGAATTTTGCAAGAACAATTTGTTGGAAGTTTTAGTTAGACAATTCACTATAACATTTGTGGAGGTAATTAATGTCAGTCAAATGTAAATGCAGATGCTAATCTAAATTTCAGTATTGCTGCAGAGGACACAATAAACTGAAAGTCCAAAGAATGTTTAGCAGAGTGAATGGTACTAGTTACTTAAATTACAATACAAATATGAGATACTATATGCTTCTAATACTATATGGTAGTTAAAGGAAGGCTGGAAAAAAGAATAGGGACACAAATACAATAATTAAAAACAACAGGTAATAATCACATTAAGGTAAGGAGGCAGTTTTTAACAACAGCTCTGAAGCAGTTGACTGGTTGGGGACTTTCAGAATCTTTAAGCAGGGAGTTCAAGATTATAGGGCCACTTATGAGAATCAGACATAAGGATATCAAAGAGATCCTACATAAACATTTTAGCTACTTTACTACATTATAATTATGTTCACCTCACTACATACAACTACTGTACAATGTGTTATGAAAATTTTTTTAATTTTTAGAAGATTAAAAAAATTGCTTGACTTTTAATGTATTTTTTATATTATTTTTTTCACCCATAATGTTATAAACTTAATTCTTCTTGCCACAGGCAAGGGTGGCGTTACATGACACAACTAATGGTACTACTGGAGACTGATTATGGAACAACCATGTGATGCACAGAACTTGGTCCCCTGTAGTGATGATTATCTACTGAACACTCCTCATACAGTGGAGTCTGAGCCTTTAATCCAATATATATACAAAGAGGTTCTGCTAAAAGTTAGGGTTTTTAACTGTAGTTCAAAAAATTTAAAGCAACTTGTTAAAGATTGTAATGTTTTAAAAAACCTATCTGTACCCTTTACGAATTATCTACATTGATTTTCATTAGTCATCATCTGAGAGCACAGTACTTTTATTGTCTAGAAAAATAATATACCTGTAATGGCCTAATAAATTGTAGTACAGTAACACAATTGCTGATATAACAATACTGTATAATCATCTAAATTAATTATGATTTTAAATAATTTATACAGTAATTGCCTGATTAATACCAGCTGATTTTCCAACAAAAGACACATCTGTGAACAGTTTTATTGAGCAAGACTGTGTGTACCATACTCTTAGTAAACTTCTGGAGTAGCTCCTCACTCCCAGCCTCTACACAACAATGATAGATCCATGTTTCTTTACCAATTTTTACCAAAATATTACGAGTCTACCCCACATGCATCAACTTACCACAAAACAAAAGTAAATCAATTTGATACAAAATTTCAGGAAAACGTGCAAAATAAAACACTCCAAACTTGTCTGAAAAAATTACAAATTTTTATCAACCAAATATTAACCCACCATGTGTGAACCAATCATAACTTAATTCTCTCTTCCCTTCTCCCTCTCTCCGACCTAACCAAACTTCCTCTCGAGGTGATGAGCAGCTCTGTGCTCCTCAGCTCACAACTAAAAAATCCAAGATTGAGAGCCATAAGCTTGAAAATCATAGACGCGATTCTTACAGTACAAATAGAACCCAACCTGTGTTAGCTGGAACTGTTGTGTGTATCCTCCAGTAATAAACTGCTGTCCCAGATGAAGAAAACACAACCTGCTGTAAGTTATAACAAAAAAAATCATTGAATGTGTAAGCTCCATACCTACTGGAAGTATTCAATTGTTGATAAAGCATATCTAAAAACAACTCTCCCTCCACCCATATGCTCCAATTTACATTATAATGAAATCAAGCACTAAACCCGTAAGGGTCATCTAGCGCTGATGGAAGGAATGTGCAAGTGTAACATGATGGTGACAGTAAAAAGTAAGCAAGAGGTAGGGGTGTGCAGTTAGAGTTTAATGATGATGGAGATTAGGACAAGAAAAATTGAAATTGAAGTTGGTGGAATATGTTAATTTTGGTTAAAGAGTGTGTCTGCATCAAAGGTGGTTCAGACAACCAAAGTGGATCCTGCATGCACTCTGATTGGCAGATTATTATTATTATTATAATCAAAAAGAAGCGCTAAGCCACAAGGACTATACAGCGCTGCAGGGCAGGAAGGAAGTGAGGGCATCAGGTGGCAAAAGGGAGATGGATGAGCAACAGGTTACGGATAACAGCGGGGCAGTGGATGGAGAAAGGGTAAAGGGCAAGCAAGAGACTGAACACAGAAGCTGAGGGTAGTGCGAAAAGTATCATCATAGTTTGTGGAGTAAATCGGTCCGTTTCAAGAAGTCAATGAGAGGAGTCAGGATTAAAGGAGGTCCATCAGCAAGAAGGAAGTAAAAGAGAGAGTAGTAGAACGAAGACGACGTTGGAGGTAAATTTCTGCGTGCTCGTCTGAGAGAGAGTGCAGTCTAACATAATGTGGCTAATCGAACTGTGGAACTTGACCACTGCTCACAAGAGAGGAACAGGGTGCTCTCCATAGATACCCATGCGAGTAAGACGAGTGTGCCATGTCGAAGGGCGGAGAGAGTGGTCTCCCAACTGTGTCACTGTTGACAAGAAGACGGCCAGTAACCTATGCTCGGTTTTAAATAGAATGAAGTTTGTTTTACCGAGCAATTGGACCAACGTTTGTTGCCAACGGGTGCGAAGGTGGGTAGCTATTGCAGCAAAATAGTCCAAATGGAACAACCGCGATAGAAATTGTCGGGGGGGGGGGGGGGGGGGGGGGGGTCCTATACTGCTGACCCGCGCAGCAGTGTCTGCCTGATCATTGCCCCTGTTACTTCGACATGAGAAGACCAGGACTCCAACAAAAAATCATATAATCTTCTATGTTTGGTCGAGATACGGCGTAGCCAAAGTTGGATACGGAGACTAGGGGATGGGGAAATATGTATCAAATTTTCGTATATCCAGTAGAGCACTAAGGGAGTCGGAACTACTACAAATTGTGATGAACACAGGCCTAGATGCATACGAATAATGCCTGCAAGAATGGCATACAGATCAGCAGTAAAAAACTGTAGCTGAAGATAGTAAATGCCTCGTACGACGCTGTCCCGAAACACTGCGCGAATCCGACGCCTGTCTGAAGACTTAGAGCCATCTGTTTACACAAGCGGTGGCATGAGAATGGGAGTGTTAAGTGATCAAGAAAAAAAAAAAAGAGAGCGGAAACCAACCGTAGGCAAGTTGAGCTTTTTCGAGCAAGGAGTGAGAAAGTAACAGACCCGAACAGCTGGAACTTAACTCCAGTGGGGCAGGGAAAAGTGAATGGCTACATGAACATATAAAGGTGGTACTGAAGGGAAGACAAAGAGTGAATTTAGCGAAGAGAAAAGGGACGGAGCAAACAGGGTCGCGAACGAATAAATAATTCTACTAATATCGGTGACGGCATTCTCATAAAATGGAAGATTGGTGAGATCGTGAGAGCGTACATAGTAACGAAGGCAAAGGGGGCATCACGGCGATCAGACACGGATGGGAACATTTGCTATCTGTATCAGAGGCTCTCAACAGGGGGGAAGAGCGAAAAGCACCAATGCACAAACGTAAGCCTTGGTGATGATAGAGTGAAGGTCTAGAGAGAGTAGCAGGAGAGGCCAGCGGAATAAATCTGGTCACCATATCGAGTTTCGATAAAACGAGGGCTGGAGATGAAGGCGAGCAGAGTTCGACGATCAGCTCGCCCAGGAAAGATGAGCAAGGGTTTTAAGAAGGTTTTAGCCGGCTGTGACAAGTTGCCTTCAGAGAGTAAGAGTGAGGTTTACCAGGTTAACCGACGACAAAGAGAAGTCTAGAAACACAGACTGTATCACGTTCGGGGGATACGGAGCCCCATAGAGAACCAAAGGATGATGGAGATAACAGAGCGTCTAGTGAAGTAATTTGTGAGTTTTTGGTACTTGAAAATTTAACCCATGTGTGGTGGCCCAAGTGGAAACACGGGTACGACCGCATGCTGGAGAGAAACTGCAATAAGGTGACCAGTCAGCGCTGCACAAGCAATAGCGAAGTCATCAACATATAGTGATGACCAAATATGGGTGGAAGAACAGAGGCCAAATCATTTATAGCAAGGAGAAAAAGTGTTTGTGCTTAGAACACATCCCTGAGGGACAAGCCTTCAGCTTGGACGAAGTCCGGGGAAGAGAACATTATTTTGACTCAGACACGGAAATTTCTGTAGTTAAAAAGTTCTTAAGGAAGGAAGGTAAGATTGCCTCGGAGGCCTAAGGAATGGGCCTGGGCCAAAAAGATTATACCTCCAAGTTGTGTTCGATATGCCTTCTCCAAGGTCAAAAAAATATGGCAATAACTGAGTGTTATTCGCCAAAGGCATTACAACATTCGTATCCAAGCGCAGAAAGGGGTTCTATGGTAGAACGACCCTTACGAAGCCATATTGTACTAGCGGGAGAGACTGTGTTGAAGTCTCTAAATACAACATAAACGTCGATATACGAGGCGTTCCATACTTTGCAATCTGCACGTTGTAAGAGCGATGGGGCTAAAGTGTGGAGGCATCAATCTGTAGTACCCTTTGCGGAAAGGATTGAACAATGGCAGATATCACAGATGGGGAAGAACTCCATGTAGCGCCCAAATAAGATTGAAGAGTTTAAGAGACCCTACAAGGCTGACCGATGTAAAATGTTGTAACATACTAATATGAATGTCATCAGCCCCCAGCAGCCGAAGAACGGCAAGCGAGAAGCGTTGCCTCCAGTTCTTGAAGTGTAAAAGGCACATTATACTGTTCTTTCTCCGAAGAAGAAAAAGTCAAGGGTACTAATTCTCTGGCCGACTTTTGAGAAAAGAAACGAGGGGCATAGATGGAGCCCTCGGAAATACGGACCAGATGTGTGCCCAAGTTCAAATGGCAACGTCGAGAGGGTTTAGCTATATCAACACCAGTGACCCTAAGAACAGTAGCCGGGTCAGAGAGTAATTTACCCCTTCAAATTTCCTCACTTTTTTTCCAGACTGGCACTCATAGAAGAAGCAGAGGTGATGGGAAACATAGACTCGCCACAAGTGCTTAGCTTCACGATTACACGGCGAGCGATCGCACGCTTCCTTGCTTACAATCAACAAGACTCTCAGCGGATCAATTGTACCGGTAACCTTCCCCTGCAGCACGTTTCAAACGAAACTGCACGTGCACCAAGCAGGAGAACCAACAAGGCACGCACTTATGAGAATGCCTGCCTGAGTTTGGGGTATAGAATGAGAAGCTGCGGTATAAACTGATGTCGAAAGATTTGTAGGAGCTCATCAATGAGGAAGAAGAAGGAACCCTCACTAAAACAGTGAGGTTTGAGTTAAAGAACCCCAATTTGCCTGATCAAATTGCCAGCGAGGGCTACGGAAGTGTGACTAGGAAGGAAAAGTAAGAATGAATTCGGAAAATGATCGCTGTATGTAAGTCTGGTAGAACAGACCAGGTGAAGTCTATTTGCATGGAGGAAGAGCATACTGATAGATAGAGAGTTTCGATGCAAGAGAGAGTATATACTAGGCATCATAAATGGGGGGAGTAACCCGTATTTAAAAACATGGATGGGGTTGAGAGCAAGAAAAGCCACCAACATAAATGCCACTTGAGTCACAATGAACCCCTCCCCCAGAGGAAATGGTGGGCAATAAAATCACCAAAGTAACAGAAGTGGTGTGGTAAGGATGAAACAAGAAAGGCAAAGTCTGGGTAGAAAATGCTCGAGAAGGAGAGAGATATAAAGGAACATATTGTAAACCACTTATTCAAGTGGATACGGGCAGCAGAGTAATGGCAGTCGAGGTAAGGACAAATTAGTTGACATATGGAATATCATTGCCGTAGAATAAGGGCACTTTCATTAAAGGTTCCCATCAGAGAAAGGATCCAAGAATACATTAAATTATAGCCTGATGAAGGTTGGAAAACAGCCGAGTGTAAATTTTGTTTCTTGTAAGCAAGCACCAACCAGGGGAAAACCTGGAAAGCAACATCTGAAGCTCACCCCGAATACCCCTGAGCCGCGATATTCCACTGTAAATAGCCAGATTGCGTATAAGAAAATATCAGGAATCTTAGGAAAAGGCACTACGGACTAGAGGGGTATTAGAAAAAGTCAACGTGTGGAGGCAATAGGAATACGTTCCAAGTAGCGAAGGAACGGAGCGTTGCGAAGAATGGGTTTGTGAAGATGGAGGAGAGGGAAGATAAGGAACATGGAAGTGAATCAGTGTCCATGAATTTTAGTCCTCTGCAATATATTCTGAAATGGCATCAATGTATCCGAATTCAAAGATGTATGGGAACCATATTGAGATAGAGGAGGAGGGTGAGTAAAGATTGTACAGTAATGGAGCTGTACCAAAGTAGAGGGAGGGAAAAGTGTAGAAGTGACTGGGAGATGAGTGTTGGAGGGACAGAAGAGGTAGAAACCTGGATGTGACAGAAGAGGGAGAAACTTGGGAGTGGGACGGGGGTGGGAAGGCATAGTATAACAGTAGGAGGGTGAAATCTCACATACTTGTATAGAGCCAGAGAGAAGGGGAAGAACTAGTACAAGGAGACTGGAAAGGGTAAGCGTGTGAGTGGAAGAAGGGAGGAAGGGGCAAAGAAATTTGAGAAATGGGATTTTTTGACTTCTGAGTAGATGGGGCGATTGTTATTAGGGTGACCGAAACGATACTTGTCGATACTGTGTCTTGTGAGGAAGGACGCGAAGAAGTGAAGAACAGACTGAGTTGTAGTCGGGAACGTCAGAGCCAAGGACAGCAAAAGGATTAGATGTCCGTAGTGGCTATGGTGAGGGGGAACAACAGAGGAGGCTGCAGAAGATGGACCCCAGAAGTGGGGGGGACGATGGAAACACAGAAAAGAAACACTGGTATTCTCTCCATGAGCGGAGATGAGTACTGCCATAGCATAAGGAGACCTTCTGCCTCTTTGAGGCACGGTTTTTCACGTTCATTTAATTAGCCCTTGCAACTGCGGGAGTAACGAAGGGAGAGCCTTCATTACAATTAAGGCAAGAAGGGAGGTTCTGACTCAAGATGTATTAGAATGGTTTGTCGGCACCACAGACTGGGCATTTGGCCATAATATGCAATATTTTCGCTGGGTGACCAAAACGCAGCAATTTCTATAGTGCATTGTTAGCGGTGTAGGTATCACCTTTTCGAACTTGTAACCGATGTTCCACCGCGACATATAACAGATGACGGGAGATCTCCGCTGTCAAAAAGTTAAACGGCCACATTGCAAGGTAACGTCTCCGAGCCCTCCGGGCGGAAGGGACATAATGTCTACTTTGAGGATTGGGGAGATCCTGGATATCCGCGTTCAAAAATTTCATTGCCACATGACTGGAAATTCTGTTGGACTATGGTATGGTGCAGAATGACAGTACCACTAACAAGAATTGAGAGAAAATGTTTTTCAATAGTGATAGGAGTGAATATCTGATATTCGAAAGGAGAGAAAGATCAAGAGCTTGGGTAGCATCGGACCAGTGACGATGCGTGACCGCTCTTGAGATGCGTGAAATGAAATATCTCTGCAACATGACGCAAGGAGCGCTTTGGCAATACTATGGTCAGAAAGGTAGCAGAAGAAGAAGTTGGTCTTAAAGTAACGAATTTAGGGTCCCCATTGTGTGGTCCGAACTGAGCGTGGAGAGGGAGTGCTTGACGTGTCCGGTCGTTACCGAGTAGAATGGGAAGGTAACAACCGGAGCATCATCAGGAGATTGACGTTGGCGTGTAGATGTAGGACCGAGTTGGTCCGCAGGAAATGGGTGGGCGATTCGAAAATTGCCGTACGAAGAGGATAAGCCCGGAAGCTAGTCAAAGGAGAGGCTGAGTCAGACAAATCTAAGGAGTCAGTCGAAGCCACCGTACCTGAAGCGGGGTGAGAAACCAGCACCACAAGAGTTCCAGGGGGCATCAGAAGTGGCCTAAGAGTGGTCTAAAACACAAGGCATGTGTCATAATGGTGGTGCGGTATCAAGAAGGGGCCCGGGTTGTGTTTCATGGACTAGGGCTGCCATGGTTAGTTTTACACCTTTGCATTTTGGTTTTTAAGAAAAAAAAAGAAAGAAGAAAAGAAAATAAAAAATAAAAAAAAAGAATAAAAAAAGAGGGGACGGAGAGGAATAGTTTCCCCAGGAGGAATGAAAGGGCCGGAAATCCCCGCCCGCGCGCCAGAGGAACCGACCCGCTAGTAGCTCAGATGCAGCATGGAACCCGTGCCATACCCTAACCCTAATTGCCAGTAAAGCCAGCGAATCTGGGATAGCAACCTCACATCTGCCGAGCTACCTCGGTGGAAAAATAGAGTGCGGCCGCTATCCGCCACAAAGCATACCTCCTTCACACCACCCTCCGGAATCCGAAAGGTTTCTTCCCCAGAGATACACCCTCGCCAAAAGACACCCAAAGCCACTCCGGGATACCGTGATAGGGATCTGGGACAACCCTGGCAATCCAGATTCCACGCAAACTACGCCACCGGAGCCAAGAAAACCATCACGTAATGGATGGACCCCGGTGTCCTGTTCCCTACCTAGAACTACGCGCCTGTGGAGAAATCACGAAGGCTAAAAAGAGGAAGGGCAAAAGGGAGGGGTGAGGAGGGGAGGAGGAATGGAAAAAGGGGAGATGGGGAGGATGGAAAGGAGGGAGGGGTGAATGGGGTAAAATAGGTTCAGGTCGAGGAAGAAGACCGACAGGGCTAATTCCTCAGACCAAGAGCCTCTTCACCACGCCAAGGAGCCCCCCTTGAAGAGGTCTGATTGGCAGAACAAGTTATTAAGATACGTATACTGCACAGACAGTGTGACCTGACAGTCTACACAGAGTGGTGCTGAAAGCTTTCGTAAGTTGAAGGTAAGCTTAGTAATACTGCTTGAGGACAATGTATTCGACCTGGTCAAGGGATATGTCTCCAGTTTAGTGATAAGGAGATTTTGGAGCTCTAGTTGCTCATTAATGCCTAGGCCATATTGCATAATGTCTTGTTTGACAATAGTGTGTGGGACAAGAAGAGTACCACAGTTAGAACTGAAGAAAGTGTGTGTGTAGTGCAATAGTGTTGTCCATGAGACCTATATATGGGAGAGGCTGCCTACTTGTTCATTTCCTTTACAGTGACAATAATGCAACCCACTCTTGAAACATGAGATCACATTCACCATCATCCACATGAAAAGCTTTGCTATGCCACAGTAAGGTAATCAGTATATTACTGGGCTGATTGGAATTTTTTTTTTTTATCCCAAGAATGTCTAAATACACGTGTGAGGGCAAGAGGTTTCCAGGTAAATTGTTCTTGCTTTCTTGTGATGGCGAGCAAAGGGGGGGGAATTCTCGAGTCAGAATCATCCACTGTGTTGAGGCTGTTTGGTTGATGGTTCAGAACCACACTGTTTTGTGGTGAGCAAATGACCCAAAAGCTGATGTTGCGTCGAGGAAGTACGGAGCATGGCCAAAGTAGTGCGAAGGTCAGAGGTATTCAAGGGGTCAGGGTGGATGCCAGCACCAGGCTCAGGCAACAAAGCAACAAAGGAGTTCACTAAAGCAATACCAGATTCTGAGCATAGTCCAGGGGGCACAGAGGTCATCAACAGATTGTGTGGTTTGAAGACTATCCTTACAACATTAGTAATCCCTTTCAGCTCTACATCTTCACTCACTACCAGGCCCAGGAAGGGGAGACTTAAGAAGCTACTGGAATAAGTGATCCTTGGGTAACAGATATATGTACATAAGTACCTTCAATGACCTAAACTGCAGCCACAGGAAAGAATTGGTACCTATTCACACACACTCAATTGGCCCTAGCTTAACACATCACTCTACCAGGCAGGGAAGAGCAATGCTAGACCAGCTGACTGATTCAGAAAGGACCAGCATTAAACCTCCCATTTGACTTCTGTCTTCCCACCAAAGAAGTGTGTTGCCTACCTGCAGACCACGGACTAAACCAGACTAGCTCACCTTCCAGGCAAGAGATAAACATAAATTCATGGAGTCAGACAGTTTTCTTTGCCCAGGGATAAACACACACAAGTGTTTAGGTAGACTAATACATGTCATGGCCATCCTGAGGGAGCCAAAGCTCACCCAGTACAACCAAAACAGCCAAAGTTGTAGCCCCCTACCACAAAGGTCCTGCCATCAGGAAGCTCTAGTCTACAGTAATGCTATTACATCTCTCCTCAAAAAAATCACCAAGTGTTAACTTTATTTTACAATATAGTAGTCCCCCTACATCTGCAGGGATACATCCCAATACCTACTGTGGATACTCAAAACTGCAGATAGCAGTGAACTCTACATACGCTTTTTTTTTTTTTGTTTACACACAATCCTATGATAAAGTTTAATCGATAAATTACACATAAGTTAAGAATTAGCACCTTTTTCACAGATAGGAAGTACTTCACAGCTTCTTTTAGACTTTGAAGAACTGCCAGCATCATGCTTTTGTGATTTGAGGGCCATTATTAAGCAAAATTAAGAACTATTTTCAGGCCACCATAAATCGTGGATAACTGACACCATGGAAATTGAATCTGCAGATATGGGGGTCCTACTGCACTTTGTAAAAGTTTCCTCAAAGATACTTTCCTAATGTTTCATACTATTATGAAAATGATATTGGATTTTCTTAGCTGTCGAATTGTTTTTTTTTAAATTGTAATCCATTACAAAAAAAAAGGAATAAATTTTTTTTTTCAAGAATCAGGACAATTCATCTCCTTCTATATTATTAGAAAAATGTCCTCCTTATAACATGGGACATGAAATGGGTGAAGCAAACACAACCACTTGAAACTTTAACTTTTCAAGTATATTTGAAAACACATGAATTTTAACAAATACCACAGATAATTCTACAATTTGCATAACAATTTGTACAATGTTTTGAATGCTTGCTCTTCTATATATATAATATCTATGATTTGGGTGGTTTTTTTTTTTTGGTGTGTGTGTGAACTGTGAGAATTGATACTTTTGCCAGCATTCTACTCTACTGTACACACTTCCAGAGAACAGCCATTCCTTGACTACCTTTTCCACTTTGTGGTAATATATCATTTCCAAAGAAGTGGAGTAACACGTGAGCATTCGTGATTCAAGACTCTTGGTATTCTACACTGCAAAGGTAATTCTGTTGCAGATACATGCACATCTGAATTACCCAAATGGTGCACCAAGACTAAACACTGACAATATCATGGAATAAAAAAATGCATATATAATACTGACATATATAACACACTGCTAATGATCAAGGAGAAGATAGAAAAGTTAAAGAATAGATGCTATACTATAGTATAAATAAATTGACAAACTATATGTATCACTCCTTTTAATATCAGGAAAAATAGCTATAAATTTAGATATAAATCCAATAGTTTATTTATATATATATATATATATATAATATATATATTATATATATATATATATATATATATAAAATATATATATATATATATATATATATATATATATATATATATATATAATATATATATATATATATATATAAAAATCTCAAACTTTACAGATTACAAAAATTTATAGTTTGCAGTCAAGTCTAAATAACACTAACTATAAATTATTGTATTATGATTATGTAAGTCCTTCATGGCAGAGGGTATTAATGTTAAAAATTCAGAAATATTCAGGAAAAGGCTCTGAGAAAGTATTCAGTTAAAGTCAGAATGAATCTGCACTAAACAACGGGAATTTTGGAGGAGAGCAGAGTAAGCATGCTAGGGCACTCAAGATAGTCAAAAAATATAGCAGACATGCTCTCTGATGGGCAATCTATTAAAAAAGATTGAGTGAAACTTGATATTTCTGGTACAGGGGCCTCTCCATAAGATGACCATACATGACATAATGGGTGGGGCTTCAACATATGACAGTCAGGTTATATAACTTACAAGCCAGCATACTAATCACTGGACCAACTGGCTCTAACATTCATCCACTTAGTACATTTTTATACACCACTGGAGAGGAAGGGAAAGGGTGGGGGTTAGCATAGACCCCACTGTAAAAACAAATGCAGATTTTAGACAAATTGCACACCAGGATGGATGTGACATGCTCTAACCCCCAGCTCAAGTATCTTCAGAACTGCCATTATGAGTCACATTCCCATTCTGTGATCTGCAATCCCATTTCATGATTCATGACTATATATGAGTCAGGTGTGTCAAAAATCCAGTTATGAGGATGCTATTACTCACAACTGACAGTGACTGGAGGAGGATGGTCAGAAGCCAAATTTGTTTGAGCCAAAAGAACTTTATCATTAACTCTGACCAATGACATTGACCAATCTTGCAAGTGCCTAATTGGTACAGTACTGAAAAGCAGTTATTGAAGGATAACATTCCAAGTGATTGGAAAGATTGGAAATGCAGAGCATACAGAAAAGTCTGCAAGTTCACTGTTCTAAACAGGAGAATGGTCAAGAATCCGGTATCTTTCTGAAGATATGACTGTCAGCATTGAATGCTAAGGATGTATGTGAAGAATCAAAGGTCAAAATTGCCTGCAATGCACTTTGTAAGTCAAACAACAACCAATAAAGTGGCAAATATGGTAATGATGAGGCTAGCTTCAATGAGAAACTTTACTGTTATATTTACAGGGAAGCACTAAACACCTAGCAGTTATACAGTGCCTGGGGAATGGGAGGCAAACTGGTTTGATAAAAAAAAAAAAAAAAAAAAAAAAAGGGGGGGGGGACTTCAGTTCCTTGGATCAAGAGCCCAATTACCAGCATGAAGTATCTAAAGATATAACAGGGAGAGGCACATATAATTCTGATGTGAAAATAAAAGCAGGCTCAGGTAATTTTTCATAGACCACAATCAGGAAGAAGCAACATATTTCACTTTTGGAAGATTTGTGGTCATAGGTGATCAATGCACAATTATAAGTACAGACTGCTTCCCACAACTGACAATGATGAGGATGTTCAGAAGAACAACTGTGCTCTGTTCACCAATTCAGACCAACTACACTGCCAATGGTATTTGAAGTACCAAATCAAGACTGAAGAGTAGTTGGTGAAGAGCAACCACCTACATGAAACTGGGAGCACCTAAAATACAAAATGTGCAGGGGTCTACAAAACCATTTCCCTCAACAAAGACTGGCCAGGGACTCAGCACAAGGCGAATTTTTGTGTTTAATTAAGATGCAACACAGCTTACACTGAATGGAAAAGATAAGGGGATGTGAAGAATGAAAGTTCCGAGTACCTTACAATATATTACACTTACTTGAAGATTTCCAGACTACATCAGATGAGGCAAACAGTACAGTAGCAATATGGATGACAATGAGATGTGTGCATTATTATGCAGTAAAAGTAATTGCTGAGAATATCTGCATATCCTACTCCAGCACAGAACTTGCAAGCCATTAGTGAACATGACAGTAACATCCAAATGAGAGTGGAAATTATCAGGAGTGAGCACAGTTCTCACATGTCTCTCACTTCATCCTCTCTTCAGAAAACACAGTGTTGGATTTTGCTATATTGAATGTACCTGATTTCTCAACAAAAACCATCTTGATTATCAGGTCCTTGATTAAAGATGAAATTTTCATAGTACAACTTCATGTTCAGTGAACCATTAATTGGACTAAGACTGACAATCCCCATGAATTTTTCATGAATGTAGTGGTAAACCATTTCCAATATTCTGAACACAACCTTGACCCTATTTGACTTTGAGAAAGCCATCGACAATGTCCATGTACCCAGCTCCAGACCCAAGTTCATGGATCTCCATATTAATAAATAATTGCAGATGTTGTTATGGCAGAATTGAAATGTTCTACAGAGAAAGAATTTAAATGCAGGCACCATCCAAGTTAAAGAAAAAAAAAAAACCTGATATAGCAAAAATATAACCAATTACATAAATAAATGTGCAGTGCTAAATGCAAAGTATGTTCTGATGACAACAGAAAAGGGAAACCATGGGGAAAACAGTAACCCATAAATCACAGAACCGATATTCTACACTACACAAATAACATGCACTTAGGAGAAACTTACGACCACGTTATGGTCACTTTGTTTAGGATTGGTTAACAACTCGCCCCTTCCCTCTTCTCAAATGTACCCTAGCCTCCCTTCCATTCCTCCTATTGCCTCCTTCCTTCCTCCTCCCCCTCCCTATTCCCCAAAACTTTCTCTGCCTCAATTTTTTTTCCAGGCACTCCTATTGGATTAAAGTGACTTGACGATAATCCCTTCATAACTGAAGGTCCTGCCATTTCCAGTTGCCCAAGAAAACTGTATTTATTGTCAAGACCAGTGTTCTTCACTCTAACTCTAGTTGAGGAAGAGGTCAGTATGACGTAGTACCACTGAATCAATAGTACACCTGCTTGAACTGAGAGGTGATGTTTCTAGTTAGTGACCAACTCCTATTTCAACAAGGTAACACCTAGCTCACAGTTATTTAGACTCGCTTAAGAAAAGGATTTGAATCCGCTGAAAAAATAACTAAAGAAACATTACAGAAATAAATACAAAAATGTATTAAGAAACAAAGAAAAGTAAACAACAGACAATAATGAGTTCAAGAAAAAAAATCTAGCCAGTTCATGAGACAAAGAAAAGAACAATCTACCCAGAGATTTAGCTTCATGTTATATCTGACATTTCACCCCTCCCCCCAATAAACTCCTCCATGAAACAATAAGATACCGATATAAACAAAGTACAAAAGGAAGGTAAACCAAGATATACTACAAGGGTTTAAATGTGGAGATTAAAAGGATGCAATAAATAGAAAAGACAATTTAAGGTCTGTACAGTATTAACATTATGTAGTGTGATTAAGGTCATGAATAAGGGGCATCTTGGTAATCCAGTAAAGGGACATTTGATTTTACATAATACGTATAGGTTTTTGACTAGAAAGACCTGAAGGGTCCTAGACACCAACATAATCATCCCTAATGATGAATAATTCAAGTTTAGAAAGAGTAGCTGTTGAAGCTGAAGTATGTGCTTGGTCTCCATGTTATAAAGAAGATCAGGGCTGAAAGATGAAGAGTTTATCTACTGGTGCTACCAAAAAATTTAACCCTCATCATTTTGATAAATTATTAACAGGTTATGCAGGACTCCTATGAAAAAACAGAGAGATTGTTTTGCACATTGGGATATGGGAACCATGTAAGCATATAGTAGTATGGATATTGTATTGTGACAGTGTGGAACTTCAAAGTTTAGTTTTGGATACAGAAATCTTGAAATTATGCGAGTGGCCTACTGATATAAAGCTAAGAACCATAATGTATACATTATCAGACCTCTCCATTTTAACACCCTTATTATACCTGGGGGCCTGGTCGTGACCAGGCCACAGTCATTTGATCCCCAAATACCTTCCAGGTAACTCCAGGCATCCAAAATTGTTGCTCATATTAGCATTTCATACTGTGTTAAGCTAATACAACATTGCAGAGAATAGTTTTCAACAGAACCCCTAGCATCACAAGTTAAGACAAATTTTAAAAAATAATCTAGAAGAACCTTTCTAAAACCCTTTCAGGGTCGAGAGAGGCCTTCTCCTAACTCGTTCTCTGGGCCGAAAAATTTTCGGGTGGGGGGGGGGGGGGGATATAAAATTATATTATAATATATAATATAGATATATATATATATATTTTATTTTAAAAAAAATTTATTTTATATATATATATATATATACAGTAATATATATATAATTATTATATGATCGTAACGGAATGATAATCTTTTTCCCAATATCACTCTATCTCACTTAACGCACTTCACTCACTACTCTCTCTCTCAACTATGCGCGATGCCTAAAAAGATGGAAAACTTTTGGAATTATCTCGTCGTGGAAGGTTAGGGTCTTTGACAGAGAGTGGGGGGGGTTCAGATCACGCATTGAGATGTCTCACACAGTCTCTCAGCAAGTAGTTTTTGGCAAATGTTCAGTGAACTATCACAGTATAAAATAATATCGAGTGGGGGCTTGAACTACCAATTTTTTTTTCGTATCAAATGAGGTAAAGAAAAAAACCAGTTTAAATAGTTCATGGTGGAAATAAAGGGTCAGGATATGGGCTAGGGTGCCTATTTCTCACTAATTTCCAGAGATCCTATTACCAAACAGGGTCCAGTAGAAGCAAGAACAGGCCGGGGCACGAAATTACATTTGTTCTCTCTGGGCATTAGTCATGTCCCCTGCACATCCTTACAGCTCATCTTGCCTTCCACTCGAATTTTTCTCACAAAAAATAGATTTACTGTTATGCAACGACTGCATAGTGGAAAAAGGTATAAATATTATCAGTGACGGTGAAAAAATATTAGACTCACCAGTTGACGTGTATTGGACGGTTGGCATGATTTGTTTACTTTAGAAATTTGGCAAAAATCAAACATTTCTGCAACTTAGAGCTCAATTTTTTCCAAGTACATTTCAGTATGAAACCAATCAAAATCATCTCAATTTCTGTAATATGTCCTCCATTCTATAAAATGAGATGAGGAAAACCAGAATACAACCATAAATACCATACGAAAATAATACTGCAAAGTTGCTGTTTTAAACCAAAAACACGGCCGGAGTTTTCTTTCTCATTATGCACTGTGTGCTGCAGGATTTTTTTTATACTGTGCAAACTGACCACAGACCCATTCTTTCACATGTGGGCCTACCAGCTTTCTCTCAACTAGATTTGAAGGCACTAGAATTTAGGCGTTCTATTCTGGTGCAGTTCTTATCTTTGTTGAAGGCAATTCTTAGGTTTGCACAAATATACTCTCTGTAATTGCCTATTTGTAGTTATTGAAAGAGCTATGTTTTTGCTGTCCCATCAAGTGCCAGTACGTGGAACACTCGCCTTCTCAATAACAAAGAAATTTGTGAAACATCAAGGGTTTGCCACAAGTTTGATCCCATAGCTAATAAGATAGGAAAATAGGACAAAGAAGATGGGAGATATGAAGCTAGGGGCATATAATTCTAATCAAATTTAAACACTAAACCCTATAAGGGTCACAGCACTGAGGGAAGGTATGTATGAAAACAGAAATGTGAAAAGGTCAGGAATGAGTGAGTGGTAGGGGTATGTTAAGTTGGGGGTTAGTAGGGGGTGGGGGCTAGGGCAAGCAAAACTGAAACCAAAGTTGGTACAACAGGCTAGTTTCAGTTATATTATTATTATAATCATAAAGAAGCGCTAAGCCACAAGGACATACAGCGCTGCAGGGCAGGAAGGAAGCGAGGCATCAGGTGGCAAAGGGAATGGGACGATAATAGGTTATGGGGGGGGGGGGGGGGGGGGGGGGTTAAACGGGGGTAGTGGAGGGTGAAAGGGGTAAAGGGGCACAAGGACTGAACTAGAAAAGGGCTGAAGGAGTGTGATAAAGATAATCAAGTTTTGTGGAGAAATCCGTTGTTGTCAAGAATCAATGAGAGAGTCATGATTAAAGGAGTCCATCAGCAAGAAGGAAGGTAAAGAAGAGTATAGAACGAAGAACTCGTTGGAGGTAAATTCTGCATGCTTGTGATAGAGAGGGCACTCTAACAGAAGTTGGCTAATCGATACTGAACTTGACACTGCTCACAGAAGAGGATAGGGTCCTCGCATGAGATACCCATGAGTAAGACGAGTGTGACCAAGCGAAGGCGGGAGAGAGTGAGTCGCCCAACTCGGCACTGATGACAAGAAGACGGCCATAACCTATGCTCGGTTTAATAGAATGAAGTTTGTTAACCATGCAGAGTTTTGACCAACGTTTTGCCAACGGGTGGCGAAGTGGTACTATGCAGCAAAATATTCCAGAAACGGAACACCTCGCTAGGAAATCCCCGGTAGGTCATGTACAGCCGGACCGCACAGCAGTGTCCTGCCTGTTCATTGCCACTGTACGTCGACATGACCAGGGACCCAACAAAAAACAATATCTTTAGTTTGGTAGAGATACGGCGAGCCAAAGTTGGTTAACGGAAACCTAGGGGATGAGATGTTATCAATTTTCGGATAGCCTGTAGGAGCACTAAGGGAGTCCTGAGACTACTACAAATGATGACCCAGGCAAAGATGCGATATGAATAATTGCATGCAAGAATGGCATACAGTTCAGCAGTAAAAATGCTAGCTGAAGATAGTAAATGCCCCCGCACGACGCTGTCCGGAAACACTGCTGCGAATCCGACGCCGTCTGAAGACTTAGAGCCATCTGTGTACACAGCGGTGGCATGAGAATGGGAGTGGAAGTGATCAAGAAAAAGAGAGCGGGAAGCCACCGTAGGCAGTTGAGCTTTCGAGCAAGGGAGTGAGAAAGAACAGACCCGAACAGCTGGAACTTCAGTTAAAAAGTCAAAGAGTATGCGTCAAAGGTGGGACTTTCAGCAAAGAGGTCAGCGAATGTGTGTTGAAGCAGTTTAACCCTTTCAGGGTCCAGAGGCCAAATTTCAAAGTGTGCACCAGGGTCCAAGAATTTTCAAAAAATAATTTTGTTATTTTTTCTCATGAAATGGTAGAGAATCTTTTTCTGAAGGTAATAAAACAAAAAGTACGAAATTTGATGGAAAATTGACAAAATTAAGCTCTCGCGAATTTTGATGTGTCAGCGATATTTACGCATCAGTGATTTGCCGACTTTGACTCCCATTTTAGGCCAATTACATTATTCTAGTCAACCAAATTATTAGCTATTTCACTAGTATTACTTCTATTCTATCAATTGAGCACAAGAAATCGCCAAGTCAATTGTACCAACTACAAAATAAAGTGATCGGAAATTGGTAATTTGGCCATTTAATGCAAAGTTCAAAAGGTTCCAAGTTTAAAATAAGTCCAGAATAAACAATGCAGCACTCAAGGCACTAAACTAACATTTCCTCTGTTCATTAGTTACATTTTCAGGCCTTACAAATGGATTCTATTTTGATTTTCTATTCACATGATGAATTTTTATTCAAATCAAAAATAGATTTACTGTTATGCAATATGTAATAATTGTAATAAATAATATCACCACATTTGTGAATGATATTTAACACCACCACTGGCATGTAATTAATGTGAGGTCCCTTGTTTACTCCTTGAACATCGGCAAAAATTTTAACATTTCCGCTACTTTGAGCTCAGTTTCAAGCCATTTTCACTACTAAAGCCATCATAATCATCTCTATTTCTGTAATATATCTTCCACTCTATCAAATGAGACCAAGAAATCGCAAATACAACTATAAAAAACATACGAAAAAACACTAAAAAGTCTTTGTTTAAATAGAAAATTACAGTCTCAGTTTTTTTCCTCTCATTATGCACTGTGTGCTGCAGGATTTGTTTTACATGGTGCACACATACCAAATAGATGTATTCTCTCATATTTAGGCCCAAATTTACCACTCACAGCTTATCAGAGTGAGCTGAGCGCATGGCGTAGATCTACGGTTTGGACCCTAAACGTAAAGCCGTAGATCTACGGCACGGACACTGAAAGGGTTAAATATCAGAAGTGGATCCTGCATGCACTCTGATAGGCAGGACTATCTATTAATAAATGTTGGATGGACAATGCAACCTAACAATCCTCACAGAATGGTGCCAGTTGTTTCTCCATGTGGTATCTGAGCGAGTCATTTTCTATATTAAAGAGGATGATCTCCCAAACCTGGGAGATGACCAAAGCCTAAATGTCGTTTGAACAGAAAACATGTTATTGTTGCCAGATTATTATATATAATCCAAAAAGAAGCCGCTAAGCACAAGGGGGCCCTTTTTTGGGGTTGTTGCCAGAGTTTGTGGTGGCAGTGAGAACACTGGAAAAAACTCCTATGGGAAATCTGGAGGTCCTGAGTAGCTGATCAAGCAGCTGAGTCTGCATGTTTGTTGCCCTGAACACTGGTATGTCCCAGGACCCCAGCAAAATATGACTTCTTAGTGCTTGCCAAAATGTGAAACCAAAGCAGAGTATGAAGGATGATGGGAAACACAGTCAATTTTCTGGGTACCTATAACACACTTTGGGAATCTGAAATAACTACGAATCATGAGGCGGACATAGCAATGTGGACAATAGCAAGAACTGCATATAATTCTGCTATGAAAATATGAACCAGTTTTAATAAATGACCACTGAGTCATTCAGGCAAAAAGCTAAGGACCGAGAGAGGGGTAGGAAGATACAGTAAAAGAAATATCCACAGCTGAGAGCAAGGCAAGCAAAGTGATGCAACAAAAAATTTCTCCGCTACATCATCAAGGCACTATAATACAAAATTTTAAGGCACTTGCATATGAACTAAAAAGGGACAATTGACAACATGAATTTCACACAAATCCAGCAAGATACAAGGTCATTTCACAGTTCATGGTATTGAGCAAAGGGAATGCATAATATAAGGTAGATGGTAATGAAATCATGGAGACAGGGAGTACAGCTCAACCTCTGCAAGTACAGGTTAGTCATTCCTATGGGCAAAAAGCATATAAAGTAGTTTTGGATGCACATATAAGCAAAGTAAAAAACACAACTGACTGGAAATCTCTACAGAAAACTAGTAAAAACGAAGTACAGGTGAAGTGATAGACTGGTGATGGAACTTAATGTAGTTGAGCACTATGTAATAGAAATGATAAAAACTGATAACAAGTCACATACAGAAAGTACACAGAGTGAGAGTTAGAGAGAGTTGAAATGAAGTGAGAGTGAGAGTGGGTGAGTGTGAGTGTAGTAGTGAGTGTTGAGAGTATCGCGAGACAGTGAGAGTGAGATGAGAGAGAGAGAGAGAGAGAGAGAGAGAGAGAGAGAGAGAGAGTGTGAGAGAGTGTTGAGAGAATGGTGAGAGCATGTGAGAGAGTGGATGGTGATGTGAGTGTGAGGTGTGTGTGTGGGTGAGTGTGTGTGTGTGTGTGTGGTGTGTGTGTGGTGTGTGTGTGTTGTGTGTGGATGTGTGGTTGTGTGTGTGTGTGTGTGTGTTGTTGTGTGTGTGTGGTTGGGGTGGTTTGTGTGTTGTGGTGTGTGTGTGTTGTGGTTGTGTGTGTTGTGTGGTGTGTGTGTGTGAGGTGTGTGTGGTGTTGTGTGTGTGGTTAGTGTGTGTGTGTGTGTGTGTGTTGTGTGTTGTGTGTGTGGTGTGTGTGTGTGTGTGTGTGTGTGTGTGGTGGTGGGTTTGGTGTGTGTGTGTTGTGTGTGGGTGTTGTGTGGTGGTGGTTGTGTGTGTGTGGTTGTGTTGTGTGTGGTTTTGTGTGTGTGGTTGTGTGTGTGGGTTGTGTGTGTGTGGTTGTGTGGTGTGTTTGTGTGTGTGGTTGCGTGTGGAGTGGTTGTGTGGTGTGGTTGTGTGTTGTGGTTGTGTGTGTGTGGTTGTGTGTGTGTGGTTGTGTGAGTGTGTTGTGGTGTGTGTGGTTGGGGTGGTGGTTTGTGGTTGTGGTGGTTGTGTGTGGTTGTTGGGTGTGTGGGTGTGAGTGGTTGTGGGTGGGGTTGTTGTGTGTGTGTGTGGTTGTGTGGGTTGTGTTTGTACCACCTATTTGCACGCACGCGCTTCTCGATAAGTGTTCATGCCCAGCTCATTGATGTTGCCACCCCTACACATCTTGAAATGATGTTCCTCAAGCTATGCATAACACAGGTACCTCTGTACTAGCCATGTGCAATGTACAGAACCTCAGTGGCAAGCATGCAGACCCCATCAACTTCGAATGGAAAATATTGACTCCCTTCTGCTACCAAAACAACTGTCAACATATCTAATTGTTGGTGACCTCAACCAACACCTTTATACAGAGGGGCTACGATACCTTCTTGCAGTATTTGACATGGAAACTGTTGATTTTCCCTACTCACATCTCGGCTCCTCCTTTGACCCAGTAGTGAGTGAGCTGTCAGAAGGCATATCACAACGTTGATCGTCTGACCACAATGCTGTTTTACACACTTAAGATCCCAACAGAACGAGGTGAGGAGTCCACACCACAAACCTGTTATGGAAGAGGTAATTTGGGCCAGCCCTTTGCTCTGAGCACGCCACCACCATTGGAAATGCTCTCTCAAGGGGATGTGGACAACCAATGAAAGCCTTCACTGGACACATCCTTAATTAATCTACACCAGAACACAATCCTCATCCAGCATAGGTGACAAAGCCTACAGAATCAGCTTGTTTTTGAGCTTTCGTTTTGAGAGGCTGCTACTGCTAAGTACAAAGCATGGCGAAGGTGTAAGAGACATCCTAACCCACCGAAACATAACTTGCACAGGCAAGCCTGTTGGCATAATGGGTGACGTTCAAAAGTGGGCTGGCCATTGCTAAATGGGAGGTGGACACTAAAAGAACGCTAGCATCCAGGTAGGGTAGGCTCCAAACCTGGTGTCCCTGGTCAAGACAGACAAGTTCTCTGCCTGATGAACTCATTCCTCTTAAATCGACAGCTGGGACCAACCTCTACTAGTAGTCAATAGACGGCGTACCTCTTTGCTGAACACGTTGCTACCAAAATGCATATTCTTCTTGATCCAGCAAGGGACCCTGCTTGGCTAGCTGCAAGAACGGTGTACAAAACTGTCAGTGGTGACTATAGGCAGGAGGAGGAGCATATCCTTCTTAAATCGCTTGACCAAGAAAAGGCTGTGGCCCAGACAAGTTAGACCCAAGAATGCTGAGAAGATGTGCCAACCAGCTACAGCACCTCTAACTCGCATCTTTCAGCAACTGCCCCTAGAACAGTGTAAATGGCCCTCTCTATGGGACAGAGCAAATTTAGTCCTGTTTCACAAAAGAAGGGAGAGCAGAAATCAGCACCTACAGACCAGTGTCACTCCGTCAATCACTGGAAGATCCTTGAGACAATAATCTCAAGACAAATGAAACAGTTTTTTGACTACTACTCACTTACTTTGTGATCGTCAATATGGCTTCAGGAAAGGTTACTCTGCTGCCTGATCTGATGTAAACCTCTCCCTAAGTGTCACCAGCACCTGGATGAATCACCAAAGTCAGCTGTGTTAGCACTGGACCATTGCTGTCGCTTTCAACCGGTGGTGGCAACCAGGGCCTCTTAGCAAACTTCAAGCACTGGAAATTGCGGCTCTACGCTATGTCTCCTCAGTGATTACCTTCATGGCAGATCTCTAAGTGTAGTTCTCAAAGGAATGGAATCAGCAAGACATCCTATTTGGGCAAGTGTTCCACATGTAAGTGTACTGGGACCATTGTTATGGAATGTCCTACTTTCACCGACCTTCATCACTCATCCCAGAATCACATGCATATGCAGACGACTGTACCGGACATCACTTCTCCAAAGAAGAAATGCAGCTGCTCTAAGCTACATCAATCACCGCTGAGAGCTATATCAGCTAGGGGCAATAGATGGCAAGTACATTTGCACTAGAAATGCAAATGATGATCGTCTCTAGGCACCAGATGGTAATGCTGGTGCAGAGTAAGGATGAATGGGAGGGTGTTGGCACCTGGAGAAGAAGTAGATATCCTCCTTGGGTGAAATTTGACTCAAACTAACCATGACGAACCAGGCAGTAAATCTTGCAAACAAGGCAGCTAGAAGCTACAAGCACTTCCCGTATCTCGCACTGCTGAGAGTAGGGTTGCAAGATTCTGTACGAGGCAAACAAGTACGCTCACAAACCTTGAGTATGCTCCACTTTCTTGGTTTGCCTGCTCCCCTCTCATCTGCGACTGCTTGACACTGTAGAGAACAACAAGACATCTCATCTCTACGCCTGGACCCATCCTGGAAGATCTGTCATTTCAGCAGAGCCCTTCAACATAGGAGGGATGGGGTGGCCTAACTGTTATGAAAACATGGCCCAATATTGTCAAAGTACCTACACTTGGACCACCTTCGAGGACAGCGTGAAACAAGCATTTATGCCATCAAGAACGGCGAAAGCATGCAACTTCACTCTGGCTGTACCCTCTCCAGAACATCACTCCATCTGATATCATATATACCTAGATAACTCGAGTATGGAACACATCTACAGCTAAGATGTCAAGATAAAGTCAGTTGATCACATGAAAATTCTGGCCCACAGATGGCTTCCAGCTTCATCCAGTTCCCTACTTGTATGTCCTCATAACAATAAAAATGCATTCAAATGAGCTGATGTAGGTAACAGCTCTTAGCTTCCAATAACGTTAGGAATCCTTACCCTGTATATAGCTTGTCAATAAAGCAAGGGATCCTTAACCGTAAATAGCTTGTCAATAAAGCTAGGATCGAGACCCCTGTCAAACTTGTGTAAAAAGAGAAAGAGAGAGAGAGAGAGAGAGGAGAGAGAGGAGAGAGAAGAGAGAGAGAGAGAGAGAGAGGTGAGGAAGAGAGAGAGAGAGAGAGAGAGAGAGAGAGGAGAGAGAGAGAGAGCGAGAGAGAGAGAGAGAGAGATAAGAGAGAGAGAGAGAGATAGAGGAGAGATAGAGAGAGGAGAGAGCTAGAGGAGAAGGAGAGAGAGATAATAGAGATATAGATAGATAGAATATAATAGATATAATATATAATATATATAATCTATATATATAATTATATTTATATAAATCTTATGGGAAAGGAAGGCGGGGTAGGGGTCGTCCTCGAAAGGGTTGGAAGAGAGGGTTAAAGGAGGTTTGTGGGTAAGGGGCTTGACTTCCAGCAAGCGTGCGTGAGCCGAGTTAGATAGGAGTGAATGGAGACTAATGTTACTTGGGACCTGTCGATCTGTTGGAAGTGTGACAGGGTAATATTTAGTGAAGGGATTTCAGGGGTAAACCGTTTATTTTCTATATAGGTCGGACTTGAAGTCCAGGAAATGGGAATACAATGCCTGCACTTTAAAGGAGGGGTTTTGGATATTGGCCAGTTTGGAGGGAATATTGTGTATCTTTATAGTTTATGCTTATAGACTGTGTTATACTGAGCACCTCTGCAAAAACAGTGATAATGTGCGAGTGTGGTGAACGAGGTTGAATGATGATGAAAGTATTTTCATTTTGGGATTTTCCTTTCTTTTTTTGGGTCACCCTGCCTCGTGGGAGAACGGCCGACTTGTTGAAAAAAAAAAAAAAACAAAAATATATATATATATAATCTATATATATATATAATATAAATATCTATATATATTTTTTCAATAAGTCAGCCGTCTCCACCGAGCAGGGTGACCCAAAAAGAAAGAAAATCCCAAAAAGAAAATACGTTTATCATTCACACTTTTCACCTCACTCACACAAAATCACTGTTTTTGCAGAGGTGCTCAGACACAACAGTTTAAGAAGCATATACTAAAAGGTACACTCCATATCCCCCAAACTGCTAATATCCCAAAACCCCTCCTTTAGAGTGCAGCATTGTACTTCCTATTTCCAGACTCAAGCCGGCTATATCAAAATAACCGGTTTCCCTGAATCCCTTTCCACTAAATATTACCCTGCCACACTCCAACAGATCGTCAGGTCCCAAATACCTTCGTCTCCAACAATTTCCAATCGAACACCCCTCCATTGCAAAAAATTGCCTGCTGGAATCCAAGCCCCTCCCCATAAAACCTCCCTTACCCCTTCTTCCAACCTTTCGAGGACGACCCCTACCCTTCTTCCTTCTCCAACCGATTTTAAATGCTCTCCATGTCATTCTACTTTGATCCATTCTCTTCTAAATGGACCAACCATCTCAACAACCCTCTCAGCCCTCTCACTAATACATTAATTTGCTCTCAACACCTTCTCCTAATTTCCACACTCCGAAGTTTCCTGCCATAAAATTTACACCACCCATTGCACTTAACAGGGGACATCTCCACTGCCTCCACCATCTGCCTTTGCTGCTGCATTCACAACCAAGCTTCACACCCATATAATGGGTTGTACTACTATACTTTCATACATTCTCTTCTTTGCCTCCATAGATAACGTTTTTTGACTCCACATATACCTCAACGCACCACTCACATTTTTTCCCTCATCAATTCTATGAATTAACTCATCTCATAAAATCCATCCCCAACACGTCAAACGCCCAAGTACTATCTGAAAACCATTCACTTCTTCCATACTACTCTCTCCCCAATTTGAGAACCAATTTTTCTTTAACTAAATCATTTGATCCCTCATCACCGTACTATTTTCTATGTTCACTTTCAACAACTTTCTACCTTTACACACACTCCTAACTCATCAACCAACCTTTGCAACTCTTCTTTAGAATCTCCCATAAGCACAGTATCATCAGCAAAAGTAACTGTCCAATTCCCATTTTGTATTTGATCCCCAGAATTTAATCCCACCCCTCCTTTTTTTTTCCCCCCCCCCCACCCCCCCCCCCGAGCACCTAGCATTTGCTTCTTTTACCCACCCCATCAGTAAATATTATTAAACAAGACCCATGGTGACATTACACATACCTGTTTAAGACCTACTTTTACTGGGAAGTAGTCTCCCTCTCTTCTATACACCCTAACCTGAGCCTCACTATCCTCATAAAAACTCTTTACAGCATTTAATAACTTACCCACCTATCCATATACCTGCAACATCTGCCACATTGCTCCCCTATCCACTATCATATGCCCCTTCTAAAATCAAATATACTGAGCATGAAATCATAAGAAATTCATATGCTACAGCAGCAACTACAAAACATGTTTCAATATATGGAATGGGCAGTGAAAAAAAAAGAAAAAAGGTCAAAATTGAAATATGCAGATAGTGCAAATGCCTACACCTTGAAAAGAATGTGGAAAAAAGTTAAAAAAAATGAGCTGCAAAAATAGCTCCCAGAGCCATGAAGGATAGCTAAAACCAATAATCATGCTGGCATCAGATGATGAAAGGAAAAAAAAAACACACACACAGGTCATAATGGATGCCAACGAATAATGAAATTAAACTGTAGTACTGCCCCATCAATGACGAGAACAAAGACCATTTATGTAAACCGAGAATACAAGAGCTCGTACAGTAAACCCTCTACGTAACAAATCTCAATAAAAAAGTTTTTAAAAACACTGTATTTTTAACTCTCAGTATTTAATCTATTCAAAGTATTGTTTTCAAACTGTCGGTGGTTTTAGCACTTACTATCTTCTCTAGTATTATTATTATAATCAAAAAGAAGCGCTAAGCCACAAGGGCTATCTTCTCTAGTAACTGATTCCACTCTACCACCATTATATTTAAAACTATTTAATATCCTTTTGACAGTTTTTGCTGTTTATAATCGTGCTCTCTAGTTCTCCCTCTTGATAATCTATTGTATTCTTATATGAATTTTTATGTGATTGTCATGCCTCTTCACCCCTATCATCTAATGATGCCATTTTTAATGATCTCAACATTTCTTTATTATTTATATTTTATAACCCTGAGAGCCATTTCATAGATCATATTTCAACTTTTAGAAAAAAAAAATGCATGTATGCACACTCAGGTATGCATGCATGCACACGTGCATGCACACACACACAGGCATAGGTACATGCGACTGTATACACAATGGTGTATGAAAGGAATGATTACACAGCAGAGATGTAAAATTCCAACTAAAATGTTATTTGGAATTATGAACACAAGTAATGCCGTATATTCCCACTAAATTTGTTTACGGTAATTAAAAAATGCATTACTCAAAATTATATTTTCAATCTGCCTGCATGTATACATAACAGCACTGTGTTAAATATGACAATTATAAATTTGTAAAGGCTATCTTTGTAATGTCTTAATTACTCAAGCAATGTTAAACAAACACTTTACATTTGAACTAAATAAAAATTAACACTTTTAGAGTACAAGTAAAAAAAAATTTAAATACAAGGGGAGAAGTTTTTTACGGTCCCCAAACAATTTTTCAAATAAACCCTTTTGCAGCTTCACTCAATTTTAACTGCAACAATTTTAAATTTTTTTTTTTTACTAATTTTTTATGAAAAAAAAAAATTTTTTTCACAAGGAATAAAATTATTTTGCATGTTTACATTTTTTTCACTGGGGGGATGAAGCATCAAAAGGATAAGGAAATTAGCATGACCCAATAGGGGCAAAAAAATGTTAAATTTTTTACTTACTCCGGGTTTTTTAAATATTCTTGCATGAAATTGGCAAAAAGTTTTGTATTATGGAAACACATGAGTCCAGTTTTAGTATCAGGGGGTTACAAATTTTCCTTTTTCATAATTAATTTATTTTTACAAATAGGCCAAGAAAATAAAAACAAAAAAAAAAAAAAAAAAAAAAAAAAATGATGTCAAATTTCATTTTCTTTTAAAAGCAGAATCCATATATATTTTCCCTTTTTTATACAAAACACAAAATACCTATTGTTAAAATCAAAAAAAGGGCGCTTCAAGGCTTAAATATACACCAATGAAAACCTTTATAACAAATAACACAACAATGTGTGATAAATTTAAAATTTAAAATTTTTATTAACTCCCCAAATGAAAACTCCAATATTTTTTTTAACAAAAAGGGATGGAAATGTATGGGCATTTTTTACTTTCTAATGTCCACAAAGTATATATAAAGTGCAAATGATTTCTTTTTAAAAATGCAATACCCTTTGGGTTTGGCCGAGGATACACACGAACAACAAGCGGCAAAGGACATAAACCTTTTTTTAACAAGGGCTACATAAATTGCATTAAAAATGACTTTACACAATCTCAAATAAGTATATTTTTAATAAAAACCCCAAAAATAAGGCCAAGGAAAAAATAACCAAATTTAATCCTTCGAGAAATTTGAAAGGGGGGGTCCCTTTGGGCCCCAGTAGTAAACGGGTTTGTACTTTATTATTTTTGGCTATCTTCTCATAAAACCCCAAGCTATCCAAAGGGAAAAATTTCCCAAACCCCCGTATCAATCTGACTTTCCCTAAACTTAATTTTTTTTAAAACACTTTCTTTTTAAAATTTTTTTCCCAAAAAAACCCTCACAGATACATACATTGGGGAAGATCAGTAAGTTTTACAAACTTTTCCTTTTTTTCCCCTACTGCTTGTGATTTGTGGTCCCTTATGTTAGTTAATTTTCCCTTTATAAAAAAACTGGTAAACATTAACATTTCTACAACCTTTCCTGCCTACAGGGAAAAACGCTAGAAAAAGTTTTTTTCCATAAATTATGGATTCCATCCAAAAAAAGCATAAAAAACCTCCAAGGTCCTAAAGAAAAGGCCCAAAATTGTAAACCCCAAATCCATAATTGGGCTAGTGAACCCAGTCCTAAACTAATTAAAAAATGGGGGTTGGTTTCCCCTGAAAAATGGCAAAAAGGTGTGTACAAAACCCCTTAACAACAGATGAAATGACCCTTGGAGTCAAGGGTTTTAACAATGGGGAATTTCTACAAAAAAGGGGGATTTTCTTTCACAAACCCCTCGATAGTCCTTTATCAGATGGTAAAAGGGTTTTTAAAAAGCTGCCCTGCTAATTTAAACCTCAGGCCAAAATCACATAAAATAATAAATCTAATCTAATTTAATGCTAAACCCCCTATGGGCATACAGCATTTTCGGTAAGGATATGTGAGGGTAGGGAAAGCAATTTTCCTATTTGTAGCAAAACCCAAACAAAACTATTCTTGTTGTGTCCCCATCCCTCATCTCCCGTTCTTCATATGGGAAATGAGCAAGGGGTAGGGGTGTTTTGGGGGGAGGGGAGGGGGTAGGGTTTTGGGGGGGTTTTTGGGTTTTAGGGTAGGGTGTAGGGGTGGGGTGTGGGGGGGAGGGGTGTGGGGGTAGGGGGGTGGGGGTGTGGGGGGGAGGGGTGTTTTTGGGGAGGGGTTTTGGGGGGGGGAGGGGTTTTTGGGGGGGGAGGGGGGGTGGGGGGGAGGGGGGGTGGGGGGTTTTGGGGGGGTGGGGGGGGGGGGTGTTTGGGGGGTAGGGGTTTGGGGGGTAGGGGTGTGGGGGTAGGGGGGTGGGGGTAGGGGGTGGGGGTAGGGGGGGTGGGGGGAAGGGGGGGGTGGGGGGGAGGGGGGTTTGGGGGGAGGGGGCATGAAGGGGGAGGGTAACTGGGAAGAGTTAAAAATTTAAAAGATATTTTTTTAAGTCAAAAGGTTAGTTCCATTGAAACATAAATGAGTCCCGCCCTCAGAGGTTGGGGCTTTCCCGCAAGGAGGTTTTGTTTTGTAAGTTAAACTAGTATGACACTGGGAAGGCCCAAACCTTTCATGCCTGTTGACAAAAAAGGAAAAATTTTATCAAACCTTTTGGGGAACTAATAGTGCAAATTAGCAGTCTCCAGAACCGTGCTGTTTTGTTTCTCAATTTGACCCTTCACAAAAACATTTTGCCACAATTTACAATCGTAAAAGTGAAGCTTCCTCCCAAAACCCGACAGCTGTGGGAAAAATGGTCAGAATCATAAAAAATGGGTTTTTACAGAAAAATTTTTTTGGTCCCAAATTGACCAAAAATGGCCAGGGTTTTTGGAGAAATTTCCCAGAGAACTGGAAAACAGTTTTAAAAGGAAAAAACCCCTGAGGAAAATTGGAGGCCATAACAAATGGGGTGATTGGGCTGAGTCGCTTCTTCATTGGAAAAAAAACATAAATCCAAGGGCTCGGCAAAAAAAAACCTTTAAGTTTAATAAAATTTTAGGATAAGTGTTTTTTCCCCGCAGAAAGGTTTCACCAATTTTCCCCTAAGGGGTGCAAGCAAAAATTTTTTTTCCATTAGTACAGGTCCCATCCCTTTAAACCGAAATTTTGAAAATTTTAAAAAGTTTAAAAAAAAATTTTTTTTAAGGAGTGTGGAGCGTCGGTCATTTCTGTGTTGGGTCACGCCGCCACGTGGCAGCGCTGAGGATCATTCTGAAATTCAAAAAAATCTGAAATTCAAAATGATACAGGTCCCAAGGGTGTCGGATGAAGGGATGTGCACCTGTAGCATGCATTTCTTTCAACTTTTCATCACCCCTTCTCGTCTCTGATTATTTGTCATGGCATCCACAGTGCAGGTAATGCTGGTGAAGGAAGAAAATTATGCTTGAAACTATGCCTATTTTGAAAGAAGAAAAAAAAAAGGGGTGGGGTGGGGGTTTGGGGGGGGAGTGATGAAGGTAGGTGGCATGCATAATGGACAAGGCACAAATGTTTAGTGTTAGAAACTCTGATTTGTTCAATTTGAAAATAACACAAAGATAAAGGCTTGTGTAATGAGTAATCCTCAATGTGACAGTAAAAAGAATGAAGAATAGGTCTTTACAGCTAAATAAAATGGAACATTTACTAAATATGTGGAATGAAAAGCAAATAAAAAAAGGTGTTCAACATGATGGTCTAATTATTAGGTAAAAAGCCTCAACATACTATAAACAGACTGAAAACTGATGCACATTTAGTTATGGATGGTTTAACCAGTTTAGAATGCACAGTGGGCTACACATATAAAGAGCTGCAGCATAAAACACACCAGCAGAGTATGACAGAATACCTCAAGATATTTAGAACCATCAATATATATGACTACAGCATAAGAATGAAATGGGAAGTGTTCAAGAATGAGCAAGTATAAGCTTGTAGAAGGCAAGTGAACTTTTGTGGGTGGAAATGGGGAGGAGCAAGCATTAATCCTAAGAACTCCCCAGTTAGGGAGAGAAGGCAAGATGCAGCATTAATGTAAATGGAGGGTAAATTATGGGGTGTCATTAAAGAGTGAATATAGAGAGAAAATGGGTGTAATGAATGAAGGTGACCATTAAATAAATTAGCATTACTAATACCCCTAACCATTCCATACATGGAAAGATTGTGAAGGTCATGGAAGTGAACAAAATAACAGATTATTTATTATAATAAAAAGAAGCGCTAAACCACAAGGGTTAACAAAATATCAGAGATAAGAATATCACATTGATCTTGCAAAGACAGGGTATTTACCTCTGTATATACAGTAGGCTCTCATATGGGGAAAAATAGAAAAGCCCCAAGATACAAATATAATCCTTGATGATGAATGGACTGAAGTTTAGAAACAGTTGTGGGGGAAGCTGAAGAATATACATGTACTTGGTTTTCCTAGTCTAGTTCAGATGAGGGCCAAGTGTAAACGAAGAAGGGCTGGTCTATCAGTTCCCTTAAAAAGATGGATTAGATTTTGAGGCGATTCAAGTGGCTATGGCAATTAGCATTTAGGGAGTTTACATGACACTTCCATGACAATTAATAATGAAACAGAAGACCAAGAAATATGAACATAACTTGTTCAAGGATACATGTACCACACACAGAATGGAATGGGAAATAATAGGGATCTTGTAAAAGTTATCTGGTTTGTTTTAACAAGATAAAATTTAAACCCATGATAGGTGGCTCAGTTGGAAACCAAGATCATACAATATTGGAGACAGGACAATATGATACAGTGGCTGCACAAGCAATAGTTAAATCATCAACCTATAGATATGACCAAACATTTGAAGGGAAAACAGAAGCAAGAGCATTAATGATGAGTTGCAAGAGGGTAGCAAAGAACACAGCCTTGGACCTGGATAAAGTTAGGGGCAAAGGTACACAAATAACCCGCACATAGAAGAGAGGAGCTTACGACGACATTTCGGTCCGACTTGGACCATTTACAATGTCACA
Organism: Cherax quadricarinatus; assembly: GCF_026875155.1. Classification (NCBI taxonomy): domain Eukaryota; kingdom Metazoa; phylum Arthropoda; class Malacostraca; order Decapoda; family Parastacidae; genus Cherax; species Cherax quadricarinatus. Next base: position 10,905,953 of record NC_069440.1, on the reverse strand, counting down.
CTAACGTCCCTTAGACATCAAGCTTACTTTCCGCCAGACTAACACTCTTCGCACTAAACTCGTTCATACCTCTCTTCCCTCAACAGATGTTCCTGGTGTCTACTCTATTTCTTGCTCCTCCTGTCCTCTTCGATACTTTGAAGAAACTGGTTGATCTCTTTCTGACAGACTTAGGGAGCACAAAAATAGTGTTAGGCTTGCCGACACTAACAATGCTCTGTCCTGTCACGTCAGAGATCACAGCCATCCTACTGATTGGTCTTCTGCTAAAATTGTCTTCCCTACTTCCAATGCCGTCTAGTCAAATCCTCTCTAATACACAACTTTCCTTGTATGAATCTTAGTCCTGGCTTCGTCTCTGTAGATGCCTTCCTCTCCCACTACATTGTAAAATGCTTCAAACTTCAGAACACCCGTGACTTAACCTGATTCCTCCTTTTTTCTTCTTCTCCCTCTTCCCCTTTCCTCTTCCTTTTTTCTCCTCTGGGTTGTCTTTCTTCTGTCTCGTGTTTCTGTTCCTTCATTATTTATTTCATCACTTCCCCTTCTTCCCCATCTCTGTGTACTTGCTCTCCCTCTGTGGGCACCTAGCTCCCTTGCAGTGCTCCTCTTTCTTTGTTTTTGACTGGCTCCTCCTCCTTAATTCCCCACTACACTACTACTACTGATGCTGCTACTGCCACTACTGCTACTGCCACTACTGCTACTGCCACTACTACTACTACTACTTCCACCACCACTACCTCTTCCTGCCTATATATAACCGTCCTGCTCTACTTCTCGTTAATGTGACTTTGTAAATGGTCCAAGTCGGACCAAAACGTTGTCATAACCTACTCTCTATGTGCGGGCTATTTGTGTATCGTTCCAGTCACAGTATTGTGCCTTTTTTTGTTATTTAGGGGCATTATTATTATAATCAAAAAGAAGCGCTAAGCCACAAGGACTATACAGCGCTGCAGGGCAGGAAGGAAGCGAGGGCATCAGGTGGCAAAAGGGAGATGGATGAGTAATAGGTTACGGATAACAGCGGGGCAGTGGATGGTGAAAGGGTAAAGGGCAGCAAGAGACTGAACTAGAAAGGGCCGAGGGGAGTGCGAAAAGTATCATCAGAGTTTGTGGAGTAAATCAGTCGTTGTCAAGAAGTCAATGAGAGAGTCAGGATTAAAGGAGGGTCCATCAGCAAGAAGGGAAGGTAAAGAGAGAGTAGTAGAACGAAGACGACATTGGAGGTAAATTCTGCGTGCTCGTTGATAGAGAGGGCAGTCTAACAAAATGTGGCTAATCGATACTGGAACTTGACACTGCTCACAAGAGAGAACAGGGTGCCTCTCCATGAGATACCCATGAGTAAGACGAGTGTGACCAATGCGAAGGCGGGAGAGAGTGGTCTCCCAACCTCGGCACTGATGACAAGAAGACGGCCAGTAACCTATGCTCGGTTTAATAGAATGAAGTTTGTTACCAAGCAGAGTTGACCAACGTTGTTGCCAACGGGTGCGAAGGTGGGTAGCTATTGCAGCAAAATAGTCCAGAAATGGAACACCTCGATAGGAAATTGGTAGGTCATGTACTGCTGACCGCGCAGCAGTGTCTGCCTGTTCATTGCCCTGTACGTCGACATGGCCAGGGACCCAACAAAAAAAATATCTATGTTTGGTAGAGATATGGCGTAGCCAAAGTTGGATACGGAGAACTAGGGATGAGATGTATCAAATTTTCGTATAGCCTGTAGTGGTAAGGGAGTCTGAGACTACTACAAATGATGACACAGGCATAGATGCAATACGAATAAGTGCTGCAAGAATGGCATACAGTTCAGCAGTAAAAATGCTAGCTGAAGATAGTAAATGTCCCCGCACGACGCTGTCCGGAAACACTGCTGCGAATCCGACGCCGTCTGAAGACTTAGAGCCATCTGTGTACACAGCGGTGGCATGAGAATGGGAGTGGAAGTGATCAAGAAAAAGAGAGCGGGAAGCCACCGTAGGCAGTTGAACTTTCGAGCAAGGGAGTGAGAAAGAACAGACCCGAACAGCTGGAACTTCCCAGGGGGGTAGGGAAAAGTGAGATGCTACATGAACATATAAAGGTGGTAACTGAAGGGAAGACAAGAGTGAATGTAAGCGAAGAGAAAAGGGACGGAGCAAACAGGGGCGGCGAACGAATAAAGAATGTCTACTAATATCGGTGACCATTCTATAAATGGAAGGATTGTGTAGATCGTGAGAGCGTACATAATAGCGAAGGCAATGGGCATCACGACGATCAGACAAGGATGGAACATTCGCTTCTGTATAGAGGCTCTCAACAGGGGAAGAGCAAAAAGCACCAAGGCACAAACGTAATCCTTGGTGATGGATAGAGTTAAGGCTAGAGAGAGTAGCAGGAGAGGCCGCAGAATAAATCTGGTCATTTAGGGCAAAGGCTTTTACCTGGACATAGAAGTGCCTCTCTAACAAGAAATCTCTAAGGAAAAGTGGAAAATTGCCTCAAGAGGCCAAAGGAATGGACTTGGGCTAAGATATAACGCAAGACAGTCTAATAAGCTTATATTAGGTTCTAAAAACACTGCAATAACCAAATGATTATCAGCAAAAGCATTGAGAATGTATGTTCTAAGCAGATTAACCCTTGCTTTAGTGATGGTTCTTAATCTTAATAATCTCCAACTTCATCACAAGTCACTCTTATTTAAAATACTCATGTGAGAGATGTTCAATTATATTTATTGGTGGTACATAATACCAATAACAGTCAGGTGATTAAGACACTTAACATATATTATGCATAGCTTGACAAAGCCCGTAGAGGGTAAAATGTTACCTTAATGTCTCATCATCCACTGATATGAAAGATGCCTTTTCTCTCCCATTAATAATAGTGAATAAAATTTCACCTTTCAAATACAGTGGAGCCTCAACTTACGAGTGCCCCAACATACGAGTTTTTCGAGATACGAGTCGTCACTTGGTCGATTTTTTGCTCCGAGTTATGGGCCAAAATCCGAGTTATAAGCGTGCTTCCCCCTCAACCCACAACACGCACACCTCCTAAGAAAGTGTAAAGTACAGTGCTGAGAAGAAAAAGAAAACTATGTCCACTGAATTAAAGCATGAAATCATAGATAAACACGAGTGAGGTGTGCAGGTTGTGTTGCGGAGTTTGCCAGGCAGTATGAGCATAGTACTTCTACTATGCTGGTATTGCCTCACATTAAGAGTGTAGCAATTAAGTGCAGCGATAAAGTGTAGAACTAAGAGTGCAGCAAGTAGCCTATCTTTTCCAACCTCCACCCCCGCCAGCGTACGTACACTTTATAAAACAGTTTATTTCTTTACATTCTCTATTATGTTTTATGTTTTAATACAATATTTATTTATAAATACATTGTTTCAGTGTTTTCCTTATGAAACTAGTGATCTAGTACAGTTAGCCTCACAAACACTCCGTTTTCAGAAGGGGAAGACTGGGAAAATGTGGTCAGTGCAGGAGTGGGAGGCATCGCCACCACTCGCCATATTATGGCCCATTTTATTCATTCTAGAGTATACATCATGTTTCTATGTTATTTATATCGTTTATTATGTTATATTAGATCAATTGTGATAGATAAATAACCCACAGAGTTGATATTAGTGTTATGTTCAAGTATTTTGTCCTGCCTCTTGAGAGCAGGAATTCCGCTGGAACAGATTATTGGCATTTCCATTAATTTAAATGGAAAATTGATTTGATATATGAGCAAACTGAGTTACAAGCTAGGTCACATTATTATTATTATCAAGGGGAAGCGCTAGACCCGGAGGATTATACAGCGCGGGTCACAGAATGGATTAAACCCACAAGTCGAGGTTCCACTGTATATGTAGTGACCTTATTTAGGGACTTATCAAGATTCCTTGATGAACCTTTACAGCTCATTAATGAAGATTGCTTGCATAAAGGGTGAGCATATACCTTCATCTTATCCTCCAATACAATCACTATACTTGAAGTTTGCAATGAAACTGCACCTAATATTATACATAAAAATGTATGCACCCACAAGAGTGCAAGACAAGCATACGCACAAATTTCTGTATATCAAATGTAAATTATTATACTAAAAGTGCTACAGAAATAGTTCAAGAAAGAAATGGATGGGCAGACTGTACTTTTCTAGATTTTGATAAACTTTTTAACAAACTTCCTCATAAAAGACTAATCTGGAAAGTATGAAACAAAAAGAATAAATGGAAACTTTTAGTGAGCTTTTTAAAAGGAAAATTTAAAGTGATAAGAGGAAAAAATTCCTCACTAAGAAGTGTCACCAGTCAGGTGCCATAAGGACCTGTAATTGTCCTAATACTGTCACCAGTCAGGTGCCATAAGGCTTTGTAATTGTCCTGATACCATTATCAGTCAGGTGCCATAAGAATCTGTACTTGTCCTGATACTGTCACCAGTCAGGTGCCAGAAGAATCTGTACTTGTCCTGATACTGTCACCAGTCAGGTGCCAGAAGAATCTGTACTTGTCCTGATACTGTCACCAGTCAGGTGCCAGAAGAATCTGTACTTGTCCTGATACTGTCACCAGTCAGGTGCCAGAAAATCTGTACTTGTCCTGATACTGTCACCATCAGGTGCCAGAAGAATCTGTACTTGTCTGATACTGTCACCAGCAGGTGCCAGAAGAATCTGTACTTGTCCTGATACTGTCACCAGTCAGGTGCCAGAAGAATCTGTACTTGTCCTGATACTGTCACCAGTCAGGTGCCAGAAGAATCTGTACTTGTCCTGATACTGTCACCAGTCAGGTGCCAGAAGAATCTGTACTTGTCCTGATACTGTCACCAGTCAGGTGCCAGAAGAATCTGTACTTGTCCTGATACTGTCACCAGTCAGGTGCCAGAAGAATCTGTACTTGTCCTGATACTGTCACCAGTCAGGACCAGAAGAATCTGTACTTGTCCTGATACTGTCACCAGTCAAGTGCTATAAGGATTTGTACTTGTCTTGATATTGTTTTTTTATTTATACATATAACTTGCCAAAAGGAATGAAAAAAAAAACTAGTACATGTATATGAATATGTGGATGATGCAAATATCTCGTGCAATACAAACAATAAAAATGGCAGTAAATCCTTACATAACAACTTGGATAAATTGAGCAAATAGAGTGAAAGATGAATAATGGAGTTAATGCAGACAAGTACCATGTAATGAAAATGAAAAGAAAAAAATCACCAAACCAAGAATACAGATTGTGACAAAATATTAAGTGTTAGAAAGAGAAGGATCTACAGGATTATTAAGCAAAGATTATCACCAGAATACATGTATATTACAAATGAAACTGTAATAATTATTTTTAATGTGTAAATAATTGCTCTAAACCCACATGGGTCATTCAGTGCCACATATGTTTTCATTTGTATGCAGATGAGTGGAGGGTTAGTACAAGTATGAAATATGAGGCATTGTTTAATAGATTAGTTGCAGTTAAAAGGTCAGAGTTTGTAGAGGAGGGCAACAAGAGAGATTGTGTCTCACTCAATCACACACACTAAAACAAACACAAACACCCACACAGACACCTCCCCCACACAAAGGACACACCCACACCAGCACACACACAGCCAGGAGCTGACTCAACCCCTGCAACCACATATTGGTGACCACACCCACACACATACACCTACTCGGTTTCACTTGTTTCAAATTAATTTCACAAAGGTTTCTTGCTTTCTTGTTGACTACAAATTACACAACCTAAGTATATTAAGCTGTTAGTAAAAATAAATGTTTCCTTGCTGTAGCTGGCAGCCTGTGATGTGTGTACTCCATCTCTGTTGAATACTGTAGCCCATCTCAACTCATGAAGAGTATACTGACCTACTAAATGTTACGTTATACAGCAAATCACGAAACTGCATGTCTTACTATTTTTGTAATATATTGAACATTTATGCTTCTTGAATGTTAAAATCCGTACAAAATTTGTAAATATATTTGCAACCTTAAAAGTGCTTAACTTTTTTTATTTTCAATTATTATTTTGTATGCTATTTATAAGTAGCTTAAAATCTGAAAAATCTGTAAAGTGAAATTTACAAACTGTTATTCAAACTTGATTGCTCTGTAGCCTTTAAGCTTAAGACAATGTTGCTAATTACAGTGATACAGAAAAATCCTAATACAGTGGACCCCTGGTTAACGATATTTTTTCACTCCAGAAGTATGTTCAGGTGCCAGTACTGACCGAATTTGTTCCCATAAGGAATATTGTGAAGTAGATTAGTCCATTTTAGACCCCCAAACATACACGTACAAACGCACTTACATAAATACACTACATAATTGGTCGCATTCGGAGGTGATCGCTATGCGAGGGTCCACTGTACTAGTAACACAATTGTAAACAACTTATAGGAATGAGTGGAATTCAAACTTATGGCAAGCCAGGCAAAAAACAAGTTAGTCAGAGGTATTATCAATTGCCTACACAAGCTTATCAAGGTTCCTCCAACTGGATCTCACTGCGGGTGTGAGATTTATCAAAAACTGTCATTTAGGGTCACAGTGGAGCCCAAGCTAACATTTTTTACTATACAGAAATATATATCTAGTTGGATGCATCTTCTTAACCCTGTGAGGTTTAGTGGTGAGAGCACCAGCCTGCCAGTTTTGGGACTGGCTTGCCATGCATTCAAGTCCCACACATTCATGATTCAATGTTTTTCTAGTAAACCCAATTAATAAACACTGCAGTCACTATAAGAGTGAGACATGAAGGTATCCCATGCTTCACTGGGTCACAGAGTTGTGAACCAGTCTGGGTTTTTGAAAAAGAGGATGTATTTTTTTATGGAATCTTGCTAAACCAAATTAAGAACTTAACACTGCTTCCTCAGTGAAGATTTGAACTTAGGACCACTAGACTACCAGCTCAAGAAATAACCCCCC
>NC_069440.1:10871990-10898502 GCF_026875155.1 Cherax quadricarinatus | reverse complement strand
GGTTGGAGACCCACTCTCCCGCCTTTGCATTGTTCATACTCGTCTTCAATTGGATCTCATGGAGAAGCCCCCCTGTTCCTCTTGTGAGCAGTGTAGTTCCAGTATCGATTAGCCACATTCTGTTAACTGCCCTCTCTATAACGGACATGCAGAATTTACCCCCAAAACGTCGTCTTCGTTCTACTGCTCTCTCTTTCCCTTCCCTTCTTGCTGATGGACCCTCCTTTAATCCTGACTCTCTCATTGACTTCTTGACAACGACTGATTTACTCCACAAACTCTGATGATACTTTTCGCACTCCCCTGAGCCTTTTCTAGTTCAGTCTCTTGCTGTCCTTTACCCTTTCACCATCCACTACCCCGCTGTTATCCGTAACCTATTACTCATCCATCTCCCTTTTGCCACCTGATGCCCTCGCTTCCTTCCTGCCCTGCAGCGCTGTATAGTCCTTGTGGCTTAGCGCTTATTTTTTATAATAATAATAATAATAATAATGTACTCTAATGAAATTTGAATTTCCTCATATTTACCATATCAGAGTAATTGAATTTTCTCATCGTTGAACTTCATATTGTTTTCTGCAGCCCATTGAAAGATTTGGTTGATGTCCGCCTGGAGCCTTGCAGTGTCTGCAATGGAAGAGACTGTCATGCAGATTCGTGTGTCATCTGCAAAGTAATACACGGTGCTGTGGCTGACATCCTTGTCTGTGTCAGATATGAGGATGAAAAGCAAGATGGGAGCGAGTACTGTGCCTTGTGGAACAGAGCTTTTCACCGTAGCCACCTCAGACTTTACTTTGTTGACTACTACTCTTCATGTTCTGTTTGTGAGGAAATTATAGATCTATCTACCCATGTTCCTCAGACTGAACCTAATTACCCCCCAATCTCCCCTCCCTTATCCCATCCTCCTTTTTTTCCTTTCCTCCTCCTCCTCCCTACCCCTCCCTTTTACCCTTCCTCTTTTTGCCCTTTGCGATTTCTCCCACATGCACGCTAGTTCCTAGGTAGGGGAAAGGATAACGGGGTTTATCCCATTCTGTTGAGGTTCTTGGCGGTGGCGTAGTTTGCCGTGGAATCTGGATCGCCTGGGGATGTCCCGATCCCTCTCCGGTATCCCGGAGTAGTTTTGGGTGTCTTTCGGGCGATGGGTGTATCTCTGTAAGCCACCTTTCGGATTCCGGGGGTGGTGGCCGAAGGAGGTATGCTTTGTGGAGGATATCCGGCCGCCTTCTCTTTTGTCCACTGAGGTAGCTCAGCAGATGTGAGGTTGCTATCCCAGATTGTTAGTTTACTAGCATGATGGGTAGGGTATGGCACGGGTTCCATGCTGCATCTGCGCTACTTGCAGTGCTGAGGTCCACTTGGGCACAGAGGGAGATTTCTGGCCCTTTCATTCCTCCTAGGAACTATCCCTTCCCGGTCCCCCCTTTTTTTATTCTTTTTTTTTATTTTTATTTTCTTTTCTTCTTTCTTGTTTTTTTCTTAAAAACAAAAAGAAAGATGTAACCTAACCATGGCAGCCCTAGTCCATGAACCTACTACCCTCAGGCCCCTTCTTGATACCGCACCCCGTTCTGACCCCGCCTCATCTTTGGACCACTCTTCAGACACTCCTCATGCCTCTGTACCTCTTGCCAGTGCTGTTTCCTCACCCGCTTCAGGTACTGAGGCCTCGACTGACCCCTTTCGATTTTTTCGGACCTTTGCTCTCCTCTGACTATGCTTCCGGCCTCTCCCTCTACAGTGCAGCAATTTTCAAATCGCCGACCCGTTCCACGTCGGACCAACTCTGGCCCCATGCCTAAACGCCAATGACAATTACCTTCTGATGATACTTCTCCACCTTCTCGTTCTTCTCAGAAACGATCGACACATCCTTCACTACCTTTCCACGCTCATTTCAGACTGAACATGGACTAAATTCTTCACTTCACAAACCGACTTCCTCTACTGCCTATCTTTCTGCCATAGTATTGGCAAGGCACCCCCTACGCCATGTTGGTAAAGAATTTTCTTTTCATGGTCTTAAAAGCGGTATGTCATCATCACCGTACAGACTGCTACCCAGGCTCATGAGCTCTCTCGTCTTTCCCCTATCGATACTGTTCCTGTCACTCTTGAAAAACATCATTCCCTCAATTCTTGTAGTGGTACTGTTCATTCTGCCCCATACCATTAGTTCAACAAAATTTCCAGACATGTGGCACTGACATTCTTGAACAGCTGGAACTCCAAGATCTCCCAATCCTCAAGGTAGACACTTACGTTCTTCCCTGCCCGTGGGCGGGGAAGATACCCCTAGCAATGTGGCTCGTTTAACTTTTGAAAAGCCGAGAACTCCCATCCTCAGTTTATATAGCAGGACATCGGTTACAAGTTCGAAAGGTGATCCCTACACCACAACAGTGTAGAAATTGCTGGCGATTTGGCCATCCAGCGATATATTGCAGATCTATCGCCGAATGCCCAGTCTGTGGTGCCGATGACCATTCTAATACGTCTTGCAATCAATCTCCCTCTTGCCTTAACTGTCATGAGGCTCACCCTTCGTACTCTCGCCGTTGTCAAGTCTATTTAAACGAGCAGGAAATCCGTTACTTCAAAGAGACAGAAGGTCTTCCTTATGCCATGGCAGTTTCTCATCTCCGCCTCCAAGGGAGACTCCCACGTGTTTCTTATTCCCGTGTTTCAAAACGTCCCCCCACTTCTGGTATCCCATCTTCTACACCCACCTCTGTGGTTACCTCTCCCATAGTCACTCCTGTATCTAATCCTTTGCTGTCCCGGCTCAGACGTCCCTACTTCAAACGCCTCAGTTGATCTCGCTTCTATGTGTTCTCTCTCACAAGCCTCAGTTATCCGACGAGACCTCGTACGACACCTCTCCCAATCGTCCCTCTACTTTTCAAAAGTCAAAAAAAGGTCCGTTAACACCTCCTACCCATCTTCCACCTCCTCATTTTACCCTCCCTGTCTCTGTCCCTGGTTCTCCCCCTCTCACTGGCTCAGTTACAAGTGTAGAGGTTCACCCTCCTCCTCGTACTGTACCTTCCTCCCCTGTTCCTCCCAAGTTTCTTCCTCTTCTGCCACCTCCCAGGTTTCTGCCTCTTCTGTCCCCTGCCATGCTTCTCCAGTTCCCTCCACCCTTTCGCCCCCACCTTCCTTGGTACAGTCCAATACAGTTCCAATCTTTACTTATCCTCCCCCTACCATTTCCAATATTGTCTCCCATACGATGTCTCTGAATTCCGAAACACTTGAAGCAATCTCTGAATATATTGCAGAGACCAAACCATCAATGGACACTGATCCATCTTCCGCTCTTTCTCTCTCCTCTACTCCATCTGCGCAACTCCTTTCTTCACAGCGCACCATTCCTTCGCTTCTTGAACGTTTTCCACTGCCTCCGCATGTGGACTTTTCTAACCCCTCTAGTCCGTAGGGAACACTTACCTGCGGATTTCAAGTATCTTTATCATTGCCAATCATGGCCTATTTACAGATGAATATACGTGGCCTCAGGGGTAATCGGGGTGTGCTTCAGATGTTACTCTCCCAGTTTGCCCCTGTTGGTGTTTGCTTACAGGATCCAAAATTCCACTCTGCTGTTATTTCTCCCATCTCAGGCTATAAGTTATTGTATTCTTCAGATCCTTTTCCAGATGGGACCTTTAATGAAAGTGCCCTTCTTCTACGCACTGATATTCCGTACCATCAGCTATTTGTTCATACTTCGCTGCATTACACAGCAGCCCGTATCCACTTGCATAGGTGGTATATGCTCTGTTCTTTGTATCTCTCTCCTTCTCGGGCATTATCTATTCCAGATATTGCCTTTCTTGTTTCGTCATTACCTCCACCGATTCTGTTACTTGGTGATTTTAATGCCCACCATTTCCTCTGGGGTGGTCTCACTGTGATTCCCGTGGAATTCAGTTAGAGGCTTTTCTTGCCACCCACCCCCTCCATGTTTTAAATACAGGTACTCACACCCATTTTGATCCTCAGACTCATACTCTCTCTTGCATTGATCTCTCAGTCTGCTCTTCCTCCGCTGCATTAGACTTCACTTCGTCTGTTCTCCAGGACTTACATGACAGCAATCATTTCCCAATCATTCTTATTTCCCCTTCATATTCGCCACCTTTTCGCACCCCACGCTGGCAATTTGATCTTGCAAATTGGAACCTTTACTCACACCTAACTGTTTTTAAAGAGGTTCCTTCTTCGTCCTCCATCGATGAGCTTTTACACCTCCTCTCGTCCTCCGTTTTCACCGCAGCTTCTCATTGTATACCCCAAACTTCCGGCAGGCATTCTGAGAAATGCGTGCCTTGGTGGTCTCCAGCTTGTGCTTGTGCAGTACGTTTGAAACGCGCTACATGGGGCAGGTACCAGTACAATAGAACCACAGAGAGACTCCTTGATTTTAAACAGAAGCGTGCGATCACTCGCCGTGTCGTCCATGACGCGAAACGCACTTGCTGGTGAGATTATGTCTCCACCATCACCTCTGCTTCCTCTATGAGTGCAGTCTGGAAAAAAGTACGAAAACTGAGTGGTAAATATTCTCCTGACCCGGCTCCATTTCTGCGGGTTGCCGGTGTTGATATAGCAAACCCACTAGATGTTGCCAATGAAGTTGGCAACATTTTTTTCCATATTTCCAGGGACTCCATCTATGCCCCTCATTTCTTTCCTCAAAGTCTGCCAGAGGTTAGCACCCTTGGACTTTTCCTCTCCAGAAAAGAACAGTAATAATGTGCCTTTTACACTTCAAGAACTGGGGGCAACACTCTCAGCTTGCCAAATTTCGTCGGCAGCTGGTCCCGACGACATTCATATTCGTATGCTACAACTTTTACATCAGTCAGCCCTTGCAGTCCTATTACGCCTTTACAATCTTATTGGTCACAAGAAGTTCTTCCACAGCTGTGGAAATCCGCCATTGTTCTCATTTTCTGCAAACCAGGCACTACGGGACATGAAACCTCCCACTATCGCCCCTTTTGCCTTACCAGTGCAGTTTGCAAAGTAATGGAACGCCAAGTAAATGGACGTTTAGTTGTGGGATTTAGAGACCACAACAGTCTCTCCACTCGTAAGGGACGTTCTAAACCCTAGACCCCTTACATGCTTGGGTACGTATGTTCGTAATGCCTTTGCGAATAACCACTCAGTTATTGCCATATTTTTTAACCTTGAGAAGGCATATGACACAACTTGGAGGGATAATTTTGCCCAAGCCCCCTCCTTAGGGGCCCTTTGAGGCAATCTAAACCCTCCTTCCTTAAGAAACTTTTTAACTGACAGGCATTTCCGTGTTCGGGTTAATAATGTGCCCTCCCCGACTTTATCCAAGCTGAAGGTGTCCCCCAGGGAGTTTCTGAGCACAACACTTTTTCTCCTTGCTATTAATGATTTGGCCTCTAGTCTTCCATCAAATATTTGGTCATCATCTATGTTGATGACTTCGCTATTGCCTGTGCAGGCGCTGACTGTTTACCTCATTACAGTTTCTCTCCAATATGCAGTCGACCCTGTTTCAATTGGGCCACCACACGTGGTTTAAATTTTCCAGCACTAAAACCCAACAATACTTTCTCTAGCGCTCTGGGCATCTCCGATCATCCTTTTTACCTCTATGGATCCGGTATCCCCGAACGGATACAGTCAAGTTTCTGGACCTCCTCTTTGATTGTAGGTTATCCTGGAAACCTCACATACCTCTCTGAAGGCAACTTTCACAGGCGGTGAACCTTTCTAAAACCCTTGCTCTTTTTCTGGGGAGTGATCGTCGAACCCTCCTTCACAACTTTCCCCTTTTTTTATCGAAATTGATTAGGGTGACCGATCTATTCAGCGGCATCTCCTGCTATCTCTCTAGCCTTAACCCCATTCATCCCCAAAGGATTACGTTTTTCCCTTGGTGCTTTTCGTTTGCCTGTCGAAGCCTCTATCAAAAGCAAAACGTTTCCTCCTTATCCAATTGCCGTGTCCCATTGCTGCGCTCTATGTACGCTTCATGATCTCCTAAATCCTTCCATTTAAAATGGTCATGATTTTAGTAGACTTCTTTATTTTTTCACCCCCCCGTTTACTCCTTCCTTCTCTCTTCGTTCATTCGCTTTGTTTTCTTCAATACCCCTTTTAATGTACTGTAGCATCTCATTTTTCCCTCCCCCCCCGGGGAATTTCCCCAGCGTTCGAGTCTGTTCTTTCTCCCTCCCTGCTCAAAACCCCAAAACTGTCTACGGCCCTTTTCCCCTCTTTTTTTGACCATTTTAAATCATTCCATGCCATTGCTGGTCCCAAGATGGCTTTCTTCTGACGGCGTGGATTCACAAGAGTTTTTCCGGACAGTGCGTAAAAGGGGGCTTTAATATTTTCACCCTAGTTTTTTTACTGCTGAATTACATCCCTCCTTACAGCACTTACCCATATTGCATCATGCCTGGCATCATTTGTGGTTGTCCAGACCCCTTGTGCTTTACGGGCTATACAAAATTTAAATCACCCACCCCTTAGCCCCCCCTACCCAACGGGCTCCCAACCGCTCTTACCAAAAAAAAAAGATATTTTTTTTTTTGTTGGGTCCCGGGTCATTTCATGTCAGGGCAATGAACTGGCAGACATGCTGTGCGGTCAGCTAAAACCCTACGTTTCTTATAGAGGTTTTTCCTTTTACGGACTATTTTGCTGAATATCTTCCACCTTCACCCCCGTGGCAACAATTTGGGTTTACTATGCCGCAACAAACTTCAATTATTAAACCCGAGTATAGGTTACTCCCGTCTTCTTATCACCAGTGTCGAGGTTGGGAGACTATTCTCCCGTCTTTGCATTGGCCCTACTCGCTTACTCATGGATATCCCGGGAGGGTCTTGCTCCTCTCTGTAGAATTGCCAAGCTCCATTATCTCAGCCACTTTGTTGGGTTGCCCCCTTTATAAAAGGCACGAGAAAATTTTCCCCTGTCGTCGTCTTCGCTTGCGCTCTCTTTTACCTTCCCTTCTCGCTGTGGACCCCCCTTTCATCCAGATCTTATTGACTTTTTTACAACAGTGCTTTCTTACAAAACTGTACCTTTGCCCTTTTTATTTTAACTTTGCTACCCCCTACCCCCCTACTACCCTGCCTCGCTGTTTTCTGTAACCTCTGTCTCCCCCCTCCCTTCTGCCATCCAATCCCTTGTTCCTTTCCCCACCCCGCAGTGTGTAAGCCCTTGTGCTTAGCGTTTTTTTGATTATAATAATATCACCCCGTTTTTTTTTATTCCCTTTTGCATCATTTTTTTGCGCCATTTTTCGCCGGTACCTTTCGAAGGCTTTTTTTCAAAGTCTGTTTATAATCTGCATTCATTTTTTTCTTTAGTGCTTCTTGGACCTTGTAGTAGTGATCCCAAAAGTTGAGACAGACAGGAGCGACCTGTCTAAAACCCCGGGCGTGTAAATTTATGGGTTTTTAGATGGGTGGCATATTGCTTTTAGGACCCTTTCAAAGATTTTTTTTGATATTGGGGGTTATGCGCGGTCTGTAGTTCTTTGCATTGTTTTTACTCCCCCTTTGTGGAGTGGGGTATATCTGTTGTTTTTTTGTAACTGTGGACGCCCCCCCTGTCCACCTTCCTGCCATAGGATGGAAAAGCTAGTGATAGGGCTTCTTGCAGTAGAACCTAGAAAACATGTCAAAGTTCTAGTGTCTGAAAAGTTCTAAAAAAAAAAAGCCATCTTGTGAGACAATGAGAATACTTTTTTCTTTTTAACAAAAAGCAATATCCCAGGGTAGGGGCCCAAAAAAGAAAATTAAAGTTTTTCCCTTTTTAAAAATTTTTTAATTTATACAAAAGGGAAAGGGGTTACTGCCCTTGCTGTAGATAAACAAGAGCAGGAAATAGATAGAAAAAGAAGAAAACCCAAGGGGGTGTATATAATGTTTTAAAAGTATGTTAGGGTGACCAAAAATATAGCGAAGTAGCAAACTACCGAAATTTGGATGTTTATAGACAAAAAAGGGTACATACCGGGGACAAAACATTCGTGTTCTGAGGTCTGAAATTTTTTTTAAAAAAAAAAACAGTCTTGTGACACACAGAGAGTCATACAGGAGATAAACCATATCATGTTCTTAGTGTCTGAAATGTTTAATAAAAAAAAGCATCTTGTGAGACCTAAAAGAGTACTTTCAAAGAAAAAAACTGTATTTTTAAATGTTTGGGAATATTTTGTTAGAACTATCAAAATATAAAAAAGGGGGTATACCCTAAAGTGTTATAGTGAAATATGAAATGAATGTCAGTCATATAAATCATAAATTTCTAGGGGGAATAAGTTGTTTATGTTAGAATATTTATCCCTTAAAGGGGGGGCCCTTGGTGGGGGTAAAGAGGCTTTGGTCTTGGGAAATTGACCGTGGGTCTTTTTCCAGCCCAAAAACAATTACCCCCCAATCCCCAAACCCCCATCCCATCTCCCCTCCCCCCCTTTTTCCTTTCCCCCCTCCCCCCTCCCCCTCCCCCCCCCTTCCCCTTTTCCCCTTCCTCTTTTTGGCCTTTGGTTTTCTCCCACAGGCGTGCTAGTTCATAGGTAAGGAAAAGGTACCAGGTCCATCCCTTCCTTTGTGTTTTTGGCGGGGCGATTTTGCCGTGGATCGGATCGCCTGGGGATTTTCCATCCCCCCCCCGGTACCCGGTAGCTTTGGGGGTCTTTGGGGTGACGGGTGTTTTCCTGAAACCACTTTTGGTTTTGGGGGTGGGCCCGAAGGGGGGTATGCTTTGTGGCGGATATCCGGCCCCTCTCTTTTGTCCACCGAGGTACTGGCGATGTGAGGTTGCTATCCTGTTTTGCGGGTTTATGGCATAAAGGGGCGGGTATGGCAGGGGTTTCCCATGCTGCATCTGTGTACTAGCGGTGCTGAGGTCCTCTTGGGGCAGAGGTGATTTTGGGCCCTTTCTTCCTCCTGGGAACTATCCCCCCTGCCCCCCCTTTTTTTATTTTTTTTTCTTTTTTTTCTTTTCTTTTTTTTTTTTTTCTTAAAAAAAAAAGCAAAGGAGTAACCCAACCATGGAGAAAACCCCAATCCATGAAAACCCACTACCCCCCGGGGGCCCCTTTTTCATACCGCACCCTATTCTGACCCTGCCTTGTTTTTTTGCCCTCTTGGACACCCTGATGCCCGACCCCTGCTGGTGCGTTTCCTCACCTGTTTCCCGTCCGGGGCTTCGACGCTCCCTTTGATTTGTCTGAACTCCGCCTGCTTTGACTTGCTTCCGCCTCTCCCTTACGTACGCAATTTTCGAATCGCCAGCCCGTTTCACACAAAAACCCAAATCGGTCCCACTCCCAAATGCCCCGCAATCTCCGATATATCCTTCGTTCCCTTTCCCCTTTTACCCGGGAAAAAACAGACATTATGACTCCCTCTCCACGCTCATTTCAGACCACACAATGGACAAATTTTTACTTTGGAAACCCACTTCTTCTTCTCCCTCCCTTTTTGACCATAGTATTGGACAAGTCTTCCTGCGAAAATTTTTTTTAAGATATTTCATTTCATGCTCTAAAGAGCGGTACGCACATCGTCAATTTTCCAAAAAGTACCCAAGCTCATAATTTCTTTTTCCCTTTTCGCAAAAAATTTTACTACCCCTTATCACTATTGAAAAAATTTTCCCCTAATTTTTTTGAGTGGTACGTCATTTCCCCAAACCTTTGTCCAACAAAAAATTTTCCCAAATTCATGTGGCAAGGGACATTTTTGGGAAAAAAGCGGAATCCGGGATCCCCCAAAACCCTCAAGTAACACTTAGCCTTCCTGCCCGTACGGAAACTTTAAACCCTTTGAAATTTATTTTAACTTTTGACAGGGGAAAAACTCCCGCCTTGTATATTTTGGGGGGCATGGGTTTTACAATTTTGAAAGGTGATCTCAAAAAACCGCAACATTTGTAGAAATTGCGGCGTTTTGGGCCCCCAACAAAATTTTGCAAATCTAGGGGTGGGAATCCCCACCCTTGTGGTACCGACACCTTTTCTATAATTCTTGCGGGCCCAACCCCCCACTTGCCTTAAATGTAATGAAGCCACCCTTGTACTCCCGCCGTTCCCCGGGGTCAACTTTAAAATGAACGGGGAAAAATTCCTTCCCTAAAAGGGGCAGAAGGTTTTTCCTTTTTCTATGGCATTTTACCCCTCTCCGCCCCCAAAGGGAGATTTCCTCGTGTTTTCTTTTTTCTCGTGTTTCCAAAATCCCCCCACTTCTGGGGCCCCATTTTTCTGCACCCCTCCTCTTTTCCCCCCTCCCCTCCTTTCCCGGGAATCTAATCCTTTTGTGCCCCTTGGCCCCTGACCCCCGACTACAACTCAGTCGTTCTCACCCTTTGCGCCCTTCCTCAAAAGCCCCATTTTTGGGCAAGACCCGTGCAATTAATCCAATCGCCCCTCAACTTTCAAACCCAAAAAAAAATCCACATTGTCAAATTTTCATTGCCCCTTCCCTTTCCCTTCTTCCACCCCACACTTTCCCTTTTCCAGTCTCTTTACCTGTTTTTTTCCCCCTCCCCCGGCTCTTTTTCAAGTGGGGTTTTTCCCACCCTCCTCCTCGTACTATCCCTTCCCCCCCCCGTCCCCCCCCCAATTTTTCTCCCTCTTCCCTTTGCCACCTCCCAGGTTTTTGCCTCTTCTGTCCCCCCCCCCTTAACCTCCCCGTTTCTTACACTCTTACCCCCCCCCTCTACTTTTGGGACAGTCCATTACTGTCCCCAAACTTTACTCACCCTCCTCCCTTTTATTCTCCAATTTGGGTTCCCCAAAATCTTTGAATTCAAAAAACACTTTAAAACCATTTTTAGAAAAAAATTTTCAAAAGAAAAAACCTTCAATGGACAAAAGGGTTCACTTCCCCGTTTTTCCTTTTTCTTCCCCCCCCTCCATTTCCAACCCCCCCCTTTGCAATGCCCCCGTTTTTTCCCCGCTACTTGAACGTTTCCAATGCCACCAAAACGTTGACTTTTCCCAAAACCCCCCAAATCCATAGGTGTTTTTCCTACAGATTTCCCGGTTTTTTTCTTCATTCCAACATTTGGCCCTTTTCAGTGGATATCCGCGGCCCAGGGGTAATCGGGGGGAGCTTCAGATTTGCTTTCCAGGTTTCCCCTGTTGGTGCTTGGGTTACAAGAACCCCAAAATTTTCCCCCTGGGGTCTTCAAAACCCATCTAGGGTATAATTTATTGTATTCTTCGGACCTTTCTCAGATGGGGCCCTTTTAAAGAAAGTGCCCTTCTTCCCATGCAATGTATTCCTACTGGGGCAAAATATTTTTCCCCTACCTCACTAATTACACTGCAGCCCCTAAACCCTTTAATAAGTTTTTTACCCAAAATGTTCTTTATATCTTTTCTCCCTTTTCAGCATTTTCTATCCCCGACTTTTCCCTTTCCCTTTTTTCATCCTTACCACCACCACTTTTTGTTTCTTGGTGATTTTAAATTCCCCCCAATTTTTTTGGGGGGGGGGCTCATTGGGGACCACGTGGCCCTCCAAATTGGGGGCTTTTTTTTCGCCTTTTCCCCCCCCTCCATGTTTTTTAATTTTCGGGTACTCCCACCCATTTTTTATTTCCCGGTACTTTATACTCTCTTTGCATCGATCTATCATTTTTGCTCTTTCCTCACTGCACTAGGCTTCACCTGGTCTGTTTTTACCGGGCTTTTCATGCCGTGATCATTTTCCAATCATTCTTCTTTTCCTTCCCATTCACCACCCTTTTCCCTACCCTCAATGGCAATTTTATCGGGCAAAAAGGGAACTTTATTCACACCTTACTGGTTTTAAATGAGGTTCCTTCTTCATCCTCCCCTTGAGGGGCTCCTCAAAATCTTCTCGACTCCTTTTACCGCAGCTTCTCTTTTTAAACTTTTGGGGAGATAATTTCCAGTAGATCCCTTTATGTTTAGCCCAAATCACCGACCGCTTTTGTTTTTTAAAAAAAAGCGACCCCCTGATCAGACAGATCGACTGGCCGAACCCCTTTACTGGTCCGAACCCTTGACTGGTCCCAACCCTTTTCCCGGCCCCACCCCCTTTATGGGTTTTAAAAAGGTTTCGTTGGACAATAAACAGGGCTGTAAAAAGAATGGGGTTGTTTGGCGCCCCCTTTTAAACCCCAAACATTAAAAATATATCAGGAAAAGTGCACGGTAAACTGCCAATATACAAAAACAGTTGGGAAAAAAGGAAAAACAAAAAGATAGGCATCATTTAAGGAGGTTTTTAAGAGATATTTAAGAGGTTTCCCAGTTTGAATTGCAGGGAAAACAACCATTAAATCATTATGAAACTGGTGTAGTTTTGTGTCAAATCAAACCCAAAAAAGGGGTTCCAAATGGATTTAAAATTTTATTTTTTGGAAATTGGTGTCCTTCCCCCCTTTTTGCAGATATCCAAGAACAGCTACAAAACAGTATTAAAAAAGGGAAAAAGTTTTTTGGGTAACCCCAAAAGAGGGTAAATCTGTGGACCCAAAAACACAAGGGGATTAAAAGGGCAACATCAAAGCGTTTTCATAGAAAAAAACCCGGAAGCTTTTACAAAAGAAGGGAAAATTTAAAAAAAACGGGGTGAATGGTACTGCCCTTGATTTTCTAGCCATGTGTCAGAAATGTAAGGCTGGAGATGAATCCGGTAGTCATTTAAAATTTAGGCCCGATAGTGCTTTTCCTGGGAGACCAAGGTTTAAAGGGAAGCTGGAGGTGCCCGTCCCCGGGGGCAGTTAAGGGGAAGCTGGGGTGCGGGCCTCGGGGGACAGTAATGGGGGAAACTGGGGGTGCTGTCCCCGGGAGACATAATGGGGAAGCGGAGGTGCTGTCCTAGGAGACCGTAATGGTGAAGCTGGAGGCTGTCCCGGGAGACAGTTAAATGGTGAAGCTGGAGATGCGCTCCTGGGAGACAGTAATGGTGAAGCTGGAGATTTTGTCCAGGTAGTCGGGAATTATACGCAGGAAGGAATACAATAAATGACCTATAGGAGACAGGAGCCATAGTAGGGAAACTAGTGTAGTCAAAGATAAGATAAAACCAATATTGCAAACTAGAAATACAACAGGAAATAGCAAACAAGAGGACTCCACTAGCAATAGTGAGGATATATTACCAAAAACAACTGGTGGGAGCTCCATTGTTGGTGCTAGGGATGATAGAAGTAAGACAGGGAAACATGCACCAACAGGGAATACAGTCACAGAAACCCAAGGCAAACGGAAACCAAGCCAGTGCACATACTATGCATTTGGTATCTGCTGGCATGGGAAATCTGGAAAAACAGATGAGACGTGCAACTATGACCACCCTAGAAAATGCCATGCCCATATGACAACAGGAAAATGCAAACTCCCTTCCTGTAAACTTTTTCACCCTGAACTGTGTACCTCTTCAGTACAGGAAAGACTGTGCTATAACTTAAATTGCCAGGCATACCATCTAAAGGGGACAAAAAGATACAAAACACCCAGGCCATGGGAAAACCTGGGTAGCCACAGCCACTCAAGAGGGAGAGGTTTTTTAGTGCCAGGATGGAAAAAAAACTGGCAGGAAATGGCAGAAATCGTACACCAAACCCAGTCATTCCTGGAGTGGAACCACAGTCGATGGCCTCCACTCCAAACCAACAGATACAGATACTAATGCCGGAAAAAAAATCCCCACCCAGTACCAACAATACCACCAGTCCGATAACATTCTTCTTTGCAAATATACAGGGTCTAAAGCCAGCAACAAACAACAAAATACATTTCATCCGTGGACTGCTTGCAGAGGCAAAGGCAATGTTCATGGCTTTCACTGAGACCCACATAAAGGAGCACTTGGACAATGAAATATGGATCCCAGGTTACAACCTATACCGATGTGACAGAGTGAACAGGCAAAAGGGGGGGTGGTTGGCCTGTACATTGCAGAGTCACTTGTTTGCACAGAACTGCTTAATGCCTCAAATGATGTAGTGGAAGTTTTAGCAGTAAAGGTCGAGAACCAAAACCTAGTCATTGTGGTAGTCTACAAGCCTCCGGATGCAACATCCCAGCAATTCCAGGAACAGCTGTTAAAAATTGACCACTGTCTGGAAAATCTTCCAGCTCCTGCACCCAACATCTTGCTCCTGGGAGATTTCAACTTAAAGCACCTAAAATGGAGGAATATAGCAAATAATATTGTTGCAGTAATAACACCAGGAGGCAGCTCTGATGAAAACTCACACTCACACGAGCTTTTAATTCTCTGCACAAAATTCAATTTAAACCAGCAAATAATAGAGCCTACTAGACTGGGGAATACACTAGACCTCATCTGATGAGCTGATAAGAAATGTCACCATATCAAAAAGAATATACTCAGATCAGAACATAATTGAGGTTCAGACATGTATGCGTGGAGCCCCAGACCGACATAATGAGACTAGTCACGAGGGAGCATTCACCAAATTCAACTTCAATAACAAAAACATAAAGTGGGACCAAGTAAACCAAGTCCTAACCGATATAAGCTGGGAAGATATACTAAGCAACACAGACCCAAACTTATGCCTAGAAGAGATTAACTCGGTGGCACTCGATGTATGCACAAGGCTTATTCCTCTAAGAAAAAGGAGGAGTAGATGTAAAATAGAAAGAGACAGGCGCTCCCTTTACAGGCGACGGAAAATAATAACAGAGCGGCTAAAAGAGGTCAATACATGTATATCTGAAATGCGTAGGGAGACACTGGTCAGAGAAATAGCAAGCATCGAACTTAAGCTAAAAGAATCCTTTAGGAGTCAGGAATCGTGGGAAGAACTAAAAGCCATAAATGAAATCGAAAGAAACCCAAAGTATTTCTTCTCCTATGCCAAATCAAAATCGAGAACAACGTCCAGTATTGGGCCCCTACTTAAACAAGATGGGTCCTACACAGATGACAGCAAGGAAATGAGTGAGCTACTCAAGTCCCAATATGACTAAGTTTTTAGCAAGCCGCTAACCAGACTGAGAGTCGAAGATCAAAATGAATTTTTTATGAGAGAGCCACAAAATTTGATTAACACAAGCCTATCCAATGTTATCCTGACGCCAAATGACTTCGAACAGGCGATAAATGACATGCCCATGCACTCTGCCCCAGGGCCAGACTCATGGAACTCTGTGTTCATCAAGAACTGCAAGAAGCCCCTATCACGAGCCTTTTCCATCCTATGGAGAGGGAGCATGGACACGGGGGTCGTCTCACAGTTACTAAAAATAACAGACATAGCCCCACTTCACAAAGGGGGCAGTAAAGCAACAGCAAAGAACTACAGACCAATAGCACTAACATCCCATATCATAAAAATCTTTGAAAGGGTCCTAAGAAGCAAGATCACCACCCATCTAGAAACCCATCAGTTACACAACCCAGGGCAACATGGGTTTAGAACAGGTCACTCCTGTCTGTCTCAACTAATGGATCACTACGACAAGGTCCTAAATGCACTAGAAGACAAAAAGAATGCAGATGTAATATATACAGACTTTGCAAAAGCCTTCGACAAGTGTGACCATTTCGTAATAGCACACAAAATGCGTGCTAAAGGAATAACAGGAAAAGTCGGTCGATGAATCTATAATTTCCTCACTAACAGAACACAGAGAGTAGTCGTCAACAGAGTAAAGTCCGAGGCAGCTACGGTGAAAAGCTCTGTTCCACAAGGCACAGTACTCGCTCCCATCTTGTTCCTCATCCTCATGTCCGACAAAGACAAGGATGTCAGCCACAGCACCGTGTCTTCCTTTGCAGATGACACCCGAATCTGCATGACAGTGTCTTCCATTGCAGACACTGCAAGGCTCCAGGTGGACATCAACCAAATCTTTCAGTGGGCTGCAGAAAACAATATGAAGTTCAACGATGAGAAATTTCAGTTACTCAGATATGGTAAACATGAGGAAATTAAATCTTCGTCAGAGTACAAAACAAATTCTGGCCACAAAATAGAGCAAAACCCCAACCCAACGTCAAAGACCTGGGAGTGACCCTGTTGGAGGATCTCACCTTCAAGGACCATAACATTGTATCAATCGCATCTACTAGAAAAATGACAGGATGAATAATGAGAACCTTCTAAACTAGGGAGGCCAAGCCCATGATGACACTCTTCAGGTCGCTTGTTCTATCTAGGCTGGAATATTGGTGCACACTAACAGCACCTTTCAAGGCAGGTGAAATTGCCGACCTAGAAAATGTACAGAGAACTTTCACGGCGCGCAAAAACGGAGATAAAACACTCAATTACTGGGAGCGCTTGAGGTTCCTAAACCTGTATTCCCTGGAACGCAGGAGGGAGAGATACATGATTATATTGTAGTGATACTGGTCCTGTGGGGAGCAGCAGCAGGATAATACTGCACCACCTCTAGGGGCCCTTAACAACAACAACAGTTTGGTGTGGGGTCATGGGCACCAACACATGGTGTGTGATTCTCTCCTACTTTATCCATTTATCAGCGATGCAGATTACATGGTGAGTTTAAATATGTGGCCTGTAGTTATAACTTTTCTCTTGACATATGCAAGACATCACCATCCCTGTAGAAGCCATTATTAGATGTACTAGTCATTATATTTTGTTGTTGCAGAAGTACTATGAAGATTCTATGTTCAATAAAGCCTAGAGATAAGGCCTGTGTTTCTATCACAACAATTTATTGAACATAGAATCCTGGCTACCGGGTTTGGTGATCCTGCACTAGACTACATCACAACATGGAGCGTTTACTGAAACCTGAGAGGCTAGACTGTGACCCCAGCTTATCAACGGCTGCTCAGGAATGGAAGCACTGGTTTAAGACTTTCGAAAACTTCTTGGGAGCCCTTCCTAAAGAAGATCTAGATAAACTAAGTCTCCCTCATCATTTGGTGTCACCTAAGATATATGAGGCATTTCTGAGTGTAATACCTACGAAGATGCTATCAAAACCCCTCAAGTCTCAGTATATTAAACCTACAAATGAAATCTTTGCACACTATCGCCTTGCAACTCGCCGCCAGCAGATTGATGAGTCCTTAGAGGAATACTTTCAAGCACTGAAAATTTTAGGTAAGGACTGTCACTTCCAAGCAGTGACAGCTGCCAGTATTGTGAAGAGTCCATCAGGGATGCTTTTTAAAGGGCCTGCAATCAACCAATAATAAGGCAGCGTTTATTGGAGAATAAAACTCTTTTACTTAGCCGCTGCCTTTGACCAGGCAAGAGCTCTAGATTCAGCCCAGAAGAATTCGAAGTATACAGTACCACTCAGCCTTCTCGAGTGGTAAGTGCGCAATTCTGACCAAGACTCTTGCAATGAAGTTACTGTGGAACCTGCCTCAGTGACAGCAGCAGCAGGTACGGTGTGTTTTTTTTGTGGTTTTCAAGACATCCACGTCCAAAGTGTCCTGCTCGTAAAGCAATGTGCCAAAAAATGCCACAAGAAAGGTCACTTTGCTAAAGTATGTCGTGCTGATGGCATCAACAAGAGCTAGTGCCTCCACAATTCCAGTGATCATGGGGACTCTAGCAACAGTGACCTTCTGGGGCTACTCCAAATTCACTGTCAAAGGCAGTTGTGAAAGTATTCATCAAAGGAACAGAAGTGATGGTCTTATTATAGTGGCAGCTCAGAGAGTTTCATCAACCTTGATTTAGTTAAACGGCTATCCTTGACTCTACATCACTCATCAGGTACCTTTTCCAAATGGCATCAACATCTCTCTCTATTCAGACCTTAGGGTTTTGTAAGGTAAATCTCAGAGTTAATGGAAAGGATTATCAAGATGTACATTTAGCTATTCTGCCACAACTGTGCTCTGATGTTATCCTTGGTCAGGACTTTCAGAAGCTGCATGGTAGTGTCACCTTAACATATGGAGGTGACTGCCTCCTCTTGTTGTCTTGGACTTAGCACTTTAAGGTAGACCCACCAAAAGTGTTTGCAAATTTCCCGCGGATTGCCATCCTAAAATCAGCTAAGTCACGCCGCTATTCTTATGAGGATCGGATGTTCATTGAGAAAGAAACTCAGAGCCTGCTGAAGGAGGGTATTATAGAACCGAGTGATTCCCCTTGGCGTGCACAGGTTGTTGTTGTTAAAGATGGTTATAGGAAACGGAGACTGGCTATCGATTACTCTGAGACAATCAACAAATTTACACTTCTTGATGGGTACCCTCTACCTCGAATTGACGATACAGTGAACAAAATTGCTCAGTACTACGTGTTTAGCACAATTGATCTGCAGAGTGCCTATCATCAAGTCCCTATAAGGAATGAAGATAAACCAGTATCACTACATATATACACCTGGAAAATCCTAGAGGGACTAGTACCGAACTTGCACACGAAAATCACTCAATACGAAACCAAAAGACTTGGCAGACGATGCACCATCCCCCCAATGAAAAGCAGGGATGTCACTAGCACGTTAAGAGACCATACAATAAGTGTCAGGGGCCCGAGACTGTTCAACTGCCTCCCAGCACACAAAAGGGGGGATTACCAACAGACCCCTGGCAATCTTCAAGCTGGCACTGGACAAGCACCTAAAGTCAGTTCCTGATCAGCCGGGCTGTGGCTCGCACGTTGGTTTGCGTGCAGCCACAGCAACAGCCTGGTTGATCAGGCTCTTATCCACCCAGGAGGCCGGGTCACAGACCGGGCCGGGGGGGGCTTTTGACCACCGGAACTCTCTCCAGGTAAACTTCAGGTAAATCCCCAAAAACCCTCAGGCAGGCATTCTCAGAAGTGCATGCCTTGGTGGTTCCTGCTTGTGCTCGTGCAGTACTTTTGAAACGTCCCTGCTTGGGGCGGGGGTACCGGTTCAATTGAACCGCTGAGAGACTTCTTGTTTTTAAGCAGAAGCGTGCGATCGCTCGCCGGTCATCCATGAAGCTAAACGCACTTGTTGGCGAGACTAGTTTCCACCATTCACCTCTGCTTCTTCTATGAGTGCAGTGGGGAAAAAAGTGATGAAATGGAGTGGTAAATACTCTCCTGACCCGGCTCCTGTTCTACGGGTCGCGGTGTTGATGTAGAAAAACCCTCTCGACGTTGCATTGAATTTGGGCACACATCTGGTCCGCATTTCCCGTGGGCTCCATCTATGCCCCTCGTTTGTTTCCTCAAAGTCTGCCATAGAGTTAGTACTCTTGGACTTTTCTTCTCTCAGAGAGACAGTAAAATGTGCCTTTTACACTTCAAGAACTGGAGGCAACGCTCTCAGCTTCATGATCATCGGCAGCTGGGCCTGACCGACATTCATATTCGAAATGTTACAACATTTACATCGGTCAGCCCTTGTAGTCCTCTTACACCTCTTCAAATCTTATTTTGGCACAAGGAGTTTCTTCCCCACTGGGGGAAATCTGCCATTGTTCTCCCTTTCCGCAAACCGGGTACTACGGGACATAATGCCTCCCTCTATGTCCATCGTCTTACTAGTGCAGTTTGCAAAGTGATGGAACGTCTCGTAAATCGACGTTTAATGTGGTATTTAGAGAAAAACCAACAGTCTCTCCGCTAGCAATATGGCTTTCGTAAGGGTCATTCTACCATAGACCCCTTACTACGCTTGGATACATATGTTCGTAATGCCTTTGCGATTAATCACTCAGTTATTGCCATATTTTTTGACCTTGAGAAGGCATATGACACAACTTGGAGGTAAAAATATTTTGGCCCGGGCCCCACTTCTTAGGCCTCCGAGGCAATCTACCTCCCTTCCTTAAGAACTTTTAACTGACAGACATTTCCGTGTTCGAGTAAATAATGTTCTTTCCCCGGACTTCGTACAAGCTCAAGGTGTCCCTCAGGGATGTGTTCTAAGCACAACACTTTCTCCTTGCTAAAAATGATTTGGCCTCTGTTCTTCCACCCAATATTTGGTCATCACTCTATGTTGATGACTTCGCTATTGCTTGTGCAGGTGCTGACTGTTATCTTATTGCAGTTTCTCTCCAGCATGCGGTCGACCGGTTTCCTTTGGGCCACCACGCAGGGGTTTTAAAAATTTTCAAGTACCAAAACTCACCAAATTACT
The DNA here is from genome assembly GCF_026875155.1 of Cherax quadricarinatus. Lineage (NCBI taxonomy): Eukaryota > Metazoa > Arthropoda > Malacostraca > Decapoda > Parastacidae > Cherax > Cherax quadricarinatus. Next base: position 10,878,419 of record NC_069440.1, on the reverse strand, counting down.
TTCACTAGACGCTCTGTTATCTCCGATCATCCTTTGTATCTCTATGGCTCCCGTATCCCCGAGCATTATACAGTCAGGTTTCTAGGCCTTCTCTTTGACCGTAGGTTATCCTGGAAACCTCACATTACCTCTCTGAAGGCAACTTGTCACATCCGGCTAAACCTTCTTAAAACCCTTGCTCATCTTTCCTGGGGAGCTGATCGTCGAACTCTGCTTCGCCTACATTCAGCCCTCGTTTTATCAAAACTCGATTATGGTGACCAGATTTATTCCGCGGCCTCTCCTGCTACTCTCTCTAGCCTTAACTCTATCCATCACCCAGGATTACGTTTGTGCCTTGGTGATTTTTGCTCTTCCTCTGTTGAGAGCCTCTATACAGAAGTGAATGTTCCATCCTTGTCTGATCGCCATGATGCCCATTGCTTTCTCTACTATATACGCTCTCACGATCTACACAATCCTTCCATTTATAGAATGGTCACCGATATTAGTAGACATTCTTTATTCGTTCGCCGCCTTTGTTTGCTCCGTCCCTTTTCTCTTCGCCTACATTCACTCTTGTCTTCCCTTCAGTTACCACATTTATATGTTCATGTAGCATCTCACTTTTCCCTACCCCCCTGGGAAGTTCCAGCTGTTCGGGTCTGTTCTTTCTACTCCCTTGCTCGAAAGTTAAACTGCCTACGGGGGGCTTCCCGCTTCTTTTCTTGATCACTTCCACTCCCATTCTCATGCCCCCCGCTGTGTACACAGAGGGTCTAAGTCTTCCCGACGGCGTCGGTTCGCAGCAGTGTTTCCGGACCGCGTCGTGCGGGGGCATTTACTATCTTCAGCTAGCATTTTTACTGCTGAACTGCATGCCATTCTTGCAGCACTTATTTGTATCGCATCTATGCCTGTGTCATCATTTGTAGTAGTCTCAGACTCCTTAGTGCTCTACAGGCTATACGAAAATTTATACATCTCACCCCCTAGTTCTCCGTATCCACTTTGGCTACGCCGTATCTCAAACCAAACATAAAGAAAAATGTTTTTTGTTGGGTACCCGGTCATGTCGACGTACAGGGCAAAAGAACAGGCAGACACTTTCGCGCTGTCAGCAGTACATGACCTACCAATTTCCTATCGAGGTGTTCCATTTCTGGACTATTTTGCTGCAATAGCTACCCACCTTTGCACCCGTTGGCAACAACGTTGGTCAACTCTGCTCGGTAACGAACTTCATTCTATTAAACCGAGCCCTAGGTTTCTGGCCGTCTTCTTGTCATCAGTGCCGAGGTTGGGAGACCACTCTCTCCCGCCACGCATTGGCCACACTCGTCTTACTCATGGGGATATCATGGAGAGGCCCCCCTGTTCCTCTCTGTGAACAGTGTCAAGTTCCCGTATCGATTAGCCACATTCAGTTAGACTGCCCTCTCTATCAACGAGCACGCAGAATTTACCCTCCAACGTCCCTCTTCGTTCTACTACTCTCTCTTACTTCCCTTCTTGCTGATGGACCCTCCTTTAATCCTGACTCTCTCATTGACTTCTTGACAACGACTGATTTACTCCCCAAACTCTGATGATACTTTTCGCTCTCCCCCCGCCTTTTCTAGTTCAGTCTCTTGCGCCCTTTACCCTTTCACCATCCACTACCCCGCTTTTTATCCGTAACTATTACTCATCCATCTCCCTTTTGCCACCTGATGCCCTCGCTTCCCTTCCTGCCCTGCAGCGCTGTATAGTCCTTGTGGCTTAGGCACTTTTTTTTGATTATAATAATAAAAATCAAAGAGGCAGAAGGTCTCCCTTATGCTATGGAGTTACTCATCTCGCCTCCAAGGGAGACTACCCCGTGTTTCTTATTTTCATGTTTCAAAACATCCCCCCCCACTTCTGGGGTCCCATCTTCTGCAGCCTCCTCTGTTACCCCTCCCATAGCCATCCGGCATCTAATCCTTTTGCTGTCCTTGGCTCTGACGTCCCGACACAACTCAGTCTGTTCTCACATCTTTTCGTCCTTCCTCACAAGCTCCAGTATTGACAAGACCTCGTGCGACACCTAATACCAATCACCCCTCTACTTCACAGAAATCCAAAAAAACCACATTGCTCAAATCTTCTTTGCCCCTTCCTTCCCTTCTTCCACCTCCACACTTTACCTTTCCAGTCTCCCTTACCTAGTTCTTCCCCTCTCTCTGGCTCTAAATTTCAAGTGTGGAGATTCACCCTCCCTTGTACTATGCCTTCCACCCCATCCCCTCCCAAGTTTCTCCCTCTTCTGCCACCTCCCAGGTTTCTGCCTCTTCTGTCCCCCCCCACACTTCATCTCCAGTTTCTTACACTCTTACCTCCCGCTCTACTTTGGTACAGTACATTACTGTCCCAATCTTTACTCACCCTCCTCCTTCTAAACTCCAATATGGTCTCCCATGCATCTTTGAATTCAGAAACACTTGAAGCCATTTCAGAATACATTGCAGACACAAAACCTTCAATGGACACTGATTCACTTCCTGTTCCTTCTCTTCCCTCTCCTCCATCATCACAACCCCACTCTTCGCAATTTCTCCATTTTCCCTTTGCTGCTTGACGTCTTCCAATGCCACCACCCCGTTGACTTTTCTAAGCCCTCTAGTCCATAGGTGCCTTTCCCTACCTATTCCTGGTATTTTCTTCATCGCCAATCATGGCCTATTTACAGTGGAATATCCGAGGCCTCGAGTAATCGGGGTGAGCTTCAGATGTTGCTTTCCAGGTTTTCCCCTATTGGTGCTTGCTTACAAGAACCAAAATTACACTAGGCTGTTTTCCAACCTATCTCAGGCTAAATTTATTGTATTCTTCGGATCCTTTCTCAGATGGGGGCCTTTAATGAAAGTGCCCTTCTTCTACTCAATGATATTCCGTACTGTCAACTATTTTTTCCATACCTCGCTGCATTACACTGCAGCCCGTATCCCTTGAATAAGTGGTTTACAATATGTTTTTTTATATCTCTCTCCTTCTCGAGCATTTTTCTATCCCAGACTTTGCCTTTCTTGTCTCATCCTTACCACCACCACTTCTGTTAACTTGTTGATTTTAACGCCCACCACTTCCCCGGGGGGGGGGGGGTTCATTGTGACTCACGTGGCATCCAGTTGGGGCTTTTCTCGCCTCTCACCCCCTCTATGTTTAAATACGGGTACTCCCCCCCATTTTGTCCTCGTACTCATACTCTGTCTTGCATCGATCTATCAGTCTGCTCTTCCTCACTGCACTAAAATTTCACCTGGTTTGTTCTACCGGACTTACATGACAGGATCATTTTCCAATCATTTCTTTCTTCTCCTTCGTATTCACCACCTTTCCCCTGGGCCCCCGCTGGGAATTTGATCGGGCAAATTAAGATCTTTACTCGCACCCACTGCTTTTAGTGAGTTTCCCTTTTTCTCCTCCATTTATGAGCTCCTACACATCTTCTCGAAGTCAGTTTATACCGCAGCTTCTCATTCTATACCCCAAACCTCAGGCAGGCATTCTCAGAAGTGCATGCCTTGGTGGTCTCCTGCTTGTACTGGTGCAGTACGTTTGAAACACGCTGCATGGGGCAGGTACTGGTACAAGAGAACCACTGAGCGACTTCTTGATTTTAAGCAGAAGCGTGCGATCGCTCGCCATGTCATCCGTGAAGCTAAACGCTCTTGTTGGCGAGACTATGTTTCCAACATCACCTCTGCTTCTTATAGGAGTGCAGTCTGGAAAAAAGTGAGGAAATTGAGTGGTAAATACTCTCCTGACCCGGCTCCTGTTCTACGGGTCGCTGGTGTTGATGTAGCAAACCTTCTCGACGTTGCCATTGAAATTGGCACACATCTGGTCCATATTTCCCGGGGGCTCCATCTATGCCCCTCGTTTCTTTCCTCAAAGTCTGCCAGAGAGTTAGTACCCTTGGACTTTTCTTCTCTCAGAGAAGAACAGTATAATGTGCCTTTTACACTTCAAGAAGTAGAGGCAACGCTCTCAGCTTGCCGATCATCAGCAGCTGGGCCTGACGACATTCATATTCGTATGTTACAACATTTACATCGTTCAGCCCTTGTAGTCCTCTTACACCTCTTCAATCTTATTTTGGCACAAGGAGTTCTTCCCCAGCTGTGGAAATCTGCCATTGTTCTCCCTTTCCGCAAACCAGGTACTACAGGACATGGTATAAACGTTGGTAATAAATACCGACAAGTTGGTTTAGAAAGACACGTAAGCAAACACTATAACATATTTATTAGAAAACGTTTCGGTCCTGGGACCTTGATCACTTCTAACATACAGAGGTAGAAAGACATTATATATAGGCGGAGAGTGAGATGTGACGCACGTGACCTGAGGAATGTCATAAGAACATAAGAATGGAGGAACACTGTAGAAGGCCTACTGGCCCATGCGAGGCAGGTCCTTATCAAAACAACCTCTGCCTATGATGAGGACCAGTAGACGATGAAATCATGTGACTCCTGTGTTGTTGGGTTGGTGCTGCTTAAGTATCATGTATGGGCCAATGTTTTTGAAATTTTTGTAGTTTCCAGTGTTGCGTTTTTATAGTGTCGGTGACGGTGATTAGTGAGGCTTCTAGGCACCGTCGGCGTCTGAGGTCTGGTCGGTGAGAACGAGTTGCCTCGTTCCAGTTCATCAAATGCCCCGTGGAGTCTCTGTGGAGGACACAGGCGTACCTTACATCGTCTCTGTTAGAGGCATTTCGATGCTCATTCAGGCGGAATGCCTGAATGAGCATCGAAATGCCTCTAACAGAGACGATGTAAGGTACGCCTGTGTCCTCCACAGAGACTCCACGGGGCATTTGATGAACTGGAACGAGGCACAACTCGTTCTCACCGAACCAGACCTCAGACGCCGACGGTTTCCTAGAAGCCTCACTAATCACCGTCACCGACACCCATAGAAAAGCAACACTGGAAACTACAAAATTTCAAAAACATTGGCATACATGATACTTAAGCAGCACCAACCCAACAACACAGGAGTCACATGATTTCATCGTCTACTGGTCCTCATCATAGGCAGAGGTTGTTTTGATAAGGACCTGCCTCGCATGGGCCAGTAGGCCTTCTACAGTGTTCCTCCATTCTTATGTTCTTATGACATTCCTCAGGTCACGTGCGTCACATCTCACTCTCCGCCTATATATAATGTCTTTCTACCTCTGTATGTTAGAAGTGATCAAGGTCCCAGGACCGAAACGTTTTCTAATAAATATGTTATAGTGTTTGCTTACGTGTCTTTCTAAACCAACTACAGGACATGATGCCTCCCACTATCGTCCCATCGCTCTTACTAGTGCAGTTTGCAAAGTGATGGAACGTCTCGTAAATCGACGTTTAATGTGGTATTTAGAGACACACAACAGTCTCTCCGCTAGTCAATATGACTTTCGTAAGGGCCGTTCTACCATAGACCCCTTACTACGCTTGGATACGTATGTTCGTAATGCATTTGCGAATAATCACTCAGCTATTGCCATATTTTTTGACCTTGAGAAGGCATATGACACAACTTGGAGGTATAATATTTTGGCCCAAGCCCATTCCTTAGGCCTCCGAGGCAATCTACCATCCTTCCTTAAGAACTTTTTAAAATGACAGGACATTTCCGTGTTTTGAGTCAATAATGTTCTTTCCCTGGACTTCGTCCAAGCTGAAGCTGTCCCTCAGGGATATCTTCTAAGCACAACACTTTTTCTCCTTGCTATAAACGATTTGGCCTCTGTTCTTCCACCCAATATTTGGTCATCACTCTATGATGACTTCGCTATTGCTTGTGCAGGGGTGACTGTCATCTCATTGCAGTTTCTCTCTAAACATGCGGTCGACAGTGTTTCCCCCTTGGGCCAAACCCTGCATGGGGTTTTAAAATTTTTCCCGTACCAAAACTCACCAAATTACTTTCACTAGATGCTCTGTCATCTCCGATCATCCTTTGTATCTCTATGGCTCCCCGTATCCCTGAACGTGATACAGTCAGGTTTCTAGGCGTTCTCTTTGACCGTAGATTATCCTGGAAACCTCACATTACCTCTCTGAAGGCAACTTGTCACAGCCGGCGAAACCTTCTTAAAACCCTTGCTCATCTTCCTGGGGAAACTGACGTCAAACTCTACTTTGCCTACATTCAGCCCTCGTTTTATCGAAACTCGATTATTGTGACCAGATTTATTCCCTGGCCTCTCCTGCTAATCTCTCTAGCCTTAACCCTATCCATCACCAAGGATTACATTTGGTGCCTTGGTGCTTATCGCTCTTCCCCTGTTGAGGCCTCTATGCCCGAAGCGAATGTTCCATCCTTGTCTGATCCACTGTTTATGCCCCCTTGCCTTCACTACTATATAAAGCTCTCCACGATCTCCACAATCCTTCCATTTATAGAATGGTCACCGATATTAGTAGAAAC
>NC_069440.1:10853337-10871490 GCF_026875155.1 Cherax quadricarinatus | reverse complement strand
AAATGTGTTCCCTTTGGGAAAAATTTGGGGGAGATCGGGGTTTCCAGTGTTCGAGAATGTTTTTCCCACATGTCGGGAAATTCGTTGGACTATGGTATGGGGTAAATAACATACCACAAAAAAATTGAGGGAATGATGTTTTTCGATAGTGATACGAATATTATTGATTGTGAAAGAAGAAAAAGTCAGAGTTTGGGAAAAAATTCGGGACTGTATGATGGCAAACCAACTTAAGAAAGAAAGGAAATATCTCTCCTACTGCCTAGGACACTTTACAATATATGGTCGAGAGATAGCCGTAAAAGGGAAGTTGGTCTTAAAGTAAGATTTAGCCATTGTGTGGTCTAAATGAGTGTAAGGGGGAGGTTGATGTGTCAGTTTTTTCCAAGTAAAAGGGGGAAAGGGTAAAAAGTTCAACATAAAGGAGATTGTCGTTGGCTTTTAGAAGTGGGACCGGTTGGTCACGGGGGATGGGGGGGTTTTCAAAAAATTGCCCCCACTGTGGGGGGGGCCCGGGGAAGATAGTCAAAGGAGATGGGGTCAGAAAATCAAAGGAGTCGTCAAAACCCCCGGCCCCTGAAGAGGGTGATGAAGAGCAAAGGAAAAGGGGTACAGGGGTTTAGGAGTGTCCAAAAGTGGTCAAAAGACAAGGCGAGGTCGAAAGGGGTGGGGTAACAATAAGGGGGGCGGAGGTAGCGGGGTTTTTTGGTTTGGGGGCCCAGGGTTGGTTAATTCTTTCTTTTTTTTTTTAAAAAGAAAAAAAAAAGAAAAAAAAATAAAAATAAAAATAAAGATTAAAAATAGGGGGGACCGGGGAGGGTATTTCCCAAAGGGGAATGAAAGGGCCCAGAAATCTCCCCCTGCCCCAAGGGCCTCGCACTGCAAGTAGGCAGAGGCACATGGAAACCCCGTCCCCATCCCCTTTCCCTTTTATGCCAGAAACCAAAAAAATCCAGGCACAACCTTACATTGCTGACTACCTCGGTGGACAAAAGAGGGGGCGGCCAACATCCCCACAAAGCAATCTCCTTCGGCCACCACCCCAAAAACCAAAAGGGGTGGCTTCGAGAGATACATCGTCCCCCAAAAGACACCCAAAGCCACCCTGGGATCTGGAGAGGGATCAGGCTCCCCCGGTGATCTGATTCCACGGCAAACTCCCCACTGCAAGAACCTCAAGGGAAAAAGGGGAGGCCCCGGGGCCCCCTTTTCCCCCTCCCTGGGAACTAGGGGCCCCTGGGGGGGAAAAAAACCAAAACCCACAAAGGGGAAAGGGCAAAAGGAAGGGGGGGGAGGAGGAGGGGGAAAAGGAAAAAGGGGGGAGGGGGGAGGATGGGATGGGGAAAGGGTGGGTTTTTGGAGGTAATTTTCTTTTGAGGGGAGCCCATCGGGGTTAATTCCTCAACCAGAGCCTCTTCACCATCCCCAAGGACCCCCCTTGAAGGGAAAAAAGTGAAGGTTTTTTTGGGTGTTGGTGGGATTCCCCAAAAACAGATTCCCCCAAAAACAGTTATGAGTCGATAATATGTAAAGGCAAGGCTTTGCAGACTACTCAAAGGGGAAAATGCCGCACAGTGGTTTAGCTTGTGTTTTTAAGGGCCCAGCAAAGGTTGGTTTGAGAGTAAAAGAAGTTAGTGGCATTCACAGTGAATGAGGCTGGTGAGGCTGTCAGTTCTACGAAAAGGCAGCTGAGAAGCTTAAAAACAGGAGTTCAAGAAGTGCATAGACACTTGGGAATTCAAACCCCAAAAAGTGTTTGTGACGAAAACAGGCTCTCGGGAAGAAAATCCCAAAGGGACCAATCCAAGGAGGAAATGGCACTTCCAGGACACAAGCTATAAAGGGATGGGCTTACTCTTTGTTTTGTAGTATGCTAGTGGGTTGAAAAGTAAGCTTTACGGGTGATCACTTAAAAATTCCGAGTGTTCAAGAAAAACGTGTCCCCAAATAATTTGTGTGTGATGGGGAAAGGTAAAGTAAGGCTGGGTCACGGGGGAATTTTCCAAATGGTTTAAGAAGTGCTTGGCCCGTGTGAAAAATACCTCCTAAAAATAAACTCCCCCCAAAAAGTGCCTCTTGGTAATGGACAATGCCCCTGCCATCGTCTAGATTTGGAAGAGCAATTTGGGAGAAGTTTATTTCATCACGGTAAATTCTGCCCCCCAATACAGCTTCTCTCCTCCAGCCAGGACCACAGGTATTTCAAACTTAAAAAAAAGTATGCCAAAGCATTTTTCAAATGCTTTTAAGTAACCCAACACTGAATTACCCCAGGAGAGTTCTGGAAAGATCACTTTAATAACTCCCTTGCATAACTTTATAGGTAAGGCTTGGGGGGGAATGATTCCCGGGCTTTTAACTCTGGTTGGAGAAAATTGTGGCCAGAATTTACAAGAGAGGGGGTTTTGAAGGGTTTGGGCGACCCTAAAGGCATTGTGGGTTGGGGGGGCCCCGGGTTGGAGGGGGTGGGGAGGGTGTGGAAGAAATTTGGGGGGAGGACCACAGGGGAAAAGCAAAACCCCGAAGACTGCAAAGCTTCATCTCAACAACAAGAGATCACAGCTCAGGAAAATGTGCAGAGGAGGGAGGGAAAGAGTGGGAGGGCCTTCTTTAAAGATTAAAGGGAAATTTTTGAAAGTGGACTGAATGCAAAAATTTTTGGGAACGCCCCTGTAAAAAAGCTGTTGCAGGCCTTGGCAAAATGTAAACGGGGTGTTGTGTCCCCCCTTCAGACAAAACTTAAAAAAATCCAGAAAAAAGAGCTCTTGGACAGATTTTTGTGCAACAGGGGTCCAGTGACTCCAATTGTTCCAGTGTCTTAAAAAAAAAAGAAGGGAAGTACCCCAGTAAGGGGGGGATTCCCTTTTCCAAAAATAGTGTAAACCTTCCCCCTCCCCTTTTCCTATTTATCCCCCCCAGAAATCTTTGTAAGGCAAGTGTAATGTTATTATTTTTTTTTATTTGTCTTTTTTTCTCTTTTTTTTCATATTTAAATCTTCATTTAAATTTTAAAAAAAAATTACTTTAAAATTTTTGGTGTCTGGGAAAGAATTAAATTTTTCTTCCCTTATTCTTTGGGAAAAAAGGATTTCCATTTTTGCAATTTTTGACTTTCCAGACCTCTGGGAAAGGTTTAATCACAAACTCGGGGGTCCACTGTATATATTATTGTTTAACCCATATTAGTTCATAGTACACAAAATGATCTTTTTTAAAAATTTATAAGAATTTTTAAATTTTTTTATTATTAAATCAAAAAGAAGCGCAAGCCCCCAGGGCTTACACGCTGCAGGGCAGAAGAACCCAGGGGGTCAGGTGGCAAAAGGGAGGTGAATGATAAAGGTTATGGATAACGTGGAGCAGGGTGGTGAAAGGGTAAAGGGCCAAGAGATGAGCTAGAAAGGGGTGGGGGAGGGGTAAGGACACTCAAGTTTTTGGAGTAAACATCGTTGTCAAAAAGTCAATGAGAGAGGTCGGATAAAAGAGGGTCCTCAGCAAGAGGGGGGTAAAAAGAGAGAACGAAGACGGGGGTTGGAGGTAAATTCTGCTGCCGTTGATAGAGAAGGCAGGGCAAAGAAAGTGGGTAATCGATACTGGGAAATTGACACGCTCCAGAGAGGTACAGGGTGTTATCTTTGAATCATGTGATAAGAGAGTGTGGCAATGCGAAGATCGGAGAGAGTGGCTCCCAACCCGGCACTGATGACAAAAGACGGCCTAAACCTATGCTCGGTTTAATAAATGAATTTGTTACCAAACAGAGTTGAACCCAAAGTTGTTGCAAAGGGTTTTTGGAAGGGGGGTAGCTATTGCAAAAAAAAATAGTCCAAAAAGGGAAAAACCCCTATAGGAAATGGTTTTTGGCCCTTACTTTTGACATGCAGCGTGTTGCCGTTTTTTGCCCCGTCGTCGACATGACGGACCCAACAAAAAATAAAACTTTATGCTTTTGTAGAGTACGGCGTAGCAAAGATGGATACGGGGAACTAGGGGGTTTAGATTACAAATTTTCGTATGCCTTAGAGCCTAAGGGAGTTGACTCCACAAATGTGAAAAGCATAGTTTCGAAACAAAAAGGCTGCAAGAATGGATACAATTTGCAGTAAAAATGCTAGCCGAAGATAGTAAATGCCCACGCACGACACTGTCCGGAAACACTGCTGTGAATCCGACGCCGTCTGAAGACTTAGAGGCATCTGTGTACACAGCGGTGGCATGAGAATGGGAGTGGAAGTGATCAAGAAAAAGAGAGCGGGAAGGCACCGTAGGCAGTTGAGCTTTCGAGCAAGGGAGTGAGAAAGAACAGACTTGAACAGCTGGAACTTCCCAGGGGGGTAGGGAAAAGTGAGATGCTATATGAACATATAAAGGTGGTAACTGAAGGGAAGACAAGAGTGAATGTAGGCGAAGAAAAAAGGGGCGGAGCAAACAGGGGCGGCGAACGATTAAAGAATGTCTACTAATATCGGTGACCATTCTATAAATGGAAGGATTGTGGAGATCGTGAGAGCGTATATAGTAGTGAAGGCAATGGGCATCACAGTGATCAGACAAGGATGGAACATTCGCTTCTGCATAGAGGCTCTCAACAGGGGAAGAGCGATAAGCACCAAGGCACAAATGTAATCCTTGGTGATGGATAGGGTTAAGGCTAGAGAGATTAGCAGGAGAGGCCACGGAATAAATCTGGTCACAATAATCGAGTTTCGATAAAACGAGGGCTGAATGTAGGCAAAGTAGAGTTTGACGATCAGCTCCCCAGGAAAGATGAGCAAGGGTTTTAAGAAGGTTTCGCCGGCTGTGACAAGTTGCCTTCAGAGAGGTAATGTGAGGTTTCCAGGATAATCTACGGTCAAAGAGAACGCCTAGAAACCTGACTGTATCACGTTCAGGGATACGGGAGCCATAGAGATACAAAGGATGATCGGAGATGACAGAGCATCTAGTGAAAGTAATTTGGTGAGTTTTGGTACAGGAAAATTTAAACCCATGCATGGTGGCCCAAGTGGAAACACTGTCGACCGCATGCTAGAGAGAAACTGCAATGAGATGACAGTCAGCGCCTGCACAAGCAATAGCGAAGTCATCAACATAGAGTGATGACCAAATATTGGGTGGAAGAACAGAGGCCAAATCGTTTATAGCAAGGAGAAAAAGTGTTGTGCTTAGAAGATATCCCTGAGGGACAGCTTCAGCTTGGACGAAGTCCGGGGAAAGAACATTATTGACTCGAACACGGAAATGTCTGTCATTTAAAAAATTTTCTTAAGGAAGGTTGGTAGTTTTGCCTCGGAGGCTAAGGAATGGGCTTGGGCCAAAATTTTTAACCTCCAAGTTGTGTCATATGCCTTCTCAAGGTCAAAAAATATGGCAATAGCTGAGTGATTATTCGCAAATGCATTACGAACATACGTATCCAAGCGTAGTAAGGGGTCTATGGTAGAACGGCCCTTACGAAAGTCATATTGACTAGCGGAGAGGACTGTTGTGTGTCTCAAAATACCACTTTTAAACGTCGATTTACGAGACGTTCCATCACTTTGCAAACTGCACTAGTAAGAGCGATGGGATGATAGTGGGAGGCATCATGTCCTGTAGTACCTGGTTTTCAGAAAGGGAGAACAATGGCAGATTTCCACAGCTGGGGAAGAACTCCTTGTGCCAAAATAAGATTGAAGAGGTGTAAGAGGCTACAAGGGCTGAACGATGAAAATTGTTGTAACATACGAATATGAATGTCGTCAGGCCCAGCTGCTGATGATCGGAAAGCTGAGAGCGTTGCCTCTACTTCTTGAAGTGTAAAAGGCACATTTACTGTTCTTCTTGAGAGAAGAAAAGTCCAAGGGTACAAAACTCTCTGGCAGACTTTGAGGAAAGAAAACGGGGGGCATAGATGGAGCCCCGGGAAATATGGACCAGATGTGTCCCAAATTTTCAATGGCAACATCGAGAAGGTTTGCTACACCCAACACCAGCGACCCGTTAGAAACAGGACCCGGGTCAGGAGAGTATTTACCACTCATTTCCTCACTTTTTCCAGACTGCACTCCTATAAGAAGCAGAGGTGATTTTGGGAAACATAGTCTCGCCAACAAGAGCGTTTAGCTTCACGGATGACATGGCGAGCGATCGCACGCTTCTGCTTAAAATCAAGAAGTCGCTCAGTGGTTCTCTTGTACCAGTACCTGCCCCATGCAGCGTGTTTCAAACGTACTGCACCAGTACAAGCAGGAGACCACCAAGGCATGCACTTCTGAGAATGCCTGCCTGAGGTTTGGGGTATAGAATGAGAAGCTGCGGTATAAACTGACTTCGAGAAGATGTGTAGGAGCTCATCAATGGAGGATGAAGAAGGAAACTCACTAAAAGCAGTGAGGTGCGAGTAAAGATCTTAATTTGCCCGATCAAATTGCCAGCGAGGGCCATGGAAAGGTGGTGAATACGAAGGAGAAGAAAGAATGATTGGAAAATGATCGCTGTCATGTAAGTCCGGTAGAACAAACCAGGTGAAATCTAGTGCAGTGGAGGAAGAGCAGACTGATAGATCGATGCAAGACAGAGTATGAGTACGAGGATCAAAATGGGTGGGAGTACCCGTATTTTAAAACATAGAGGGGGTGAGAGGCGAGAAAAGCCTCCAACTGGATGCCACGTGAGTCACAATGAGACCCCCCCCCCCGAGGAAGTGGTGGGCATTAAAATCAACAAGTAACAGAAGTGGTGGTGGTAAGGATGAGACAAGAAAGGCAAAGTCTGGGATAGAAAATGCTCGAGAAGGAGAGAGATATAAAAGAACATATTGTAAACCACTTATCAAGTGGTAGGGGCTGCAGTGTAATGCAGCGAGGTATGGACAAATAGTTGACAGTACGGAATATCATTGAGTAGAAGAAGGGCACTTTCATTAAAGGTCCCATCTGAGAAAGGATCCGAAGAATACAATAAATTATAGCCTGAGATAGGTTGGAAAACAGCCGAGTGTAATTTTGGTTCTTGTAAGCAAGCACCAATAGGGGAAAACCTGGAAAGCAACATCTGAAGCTCACCCCGATTACTCGAGGCCTCGGATATTCCACTGTAAATAGGCCATGATTGGCGATGAAGAAAATACCAGGAATAGGTAGGGAAAGGCACCTATGGACTAGAGGGCTTAGAAAAGTCAACGTGTGGTGGCATTGGAAGACGTTCAAGCAGCGAAGGAATGGAGCATTGCGAAGAGTGGGGTTGTGATGATGGAGGAGAGGGAAGAGAAGGAACAGGAAGTGAATCAGTGTCCATTGAAGGTTTTGTGTCTGCAATGTATTCTGAAATGGCTTCAAGTGTTTCTGAATTCAAAGATGCATGGGAGACCATATTGGAGATAGAAGGAGGAGGGTGAGTAAAGATTGGGACAGTAATGTACTGTACCAAAGTAGAGCGGGAGGTAAGAGTGTAAGAAACTGGAGATGAAGTGTGGGGGGGGACAGAAGAGGCAGAAACCTGGGAGGTGGCAGAAGAGGGAGAAACTTGGGAGGGGATGGGGGTGGAAAGCATAGTACAAGGAGGAGGGTGAATCTCCACACTTGTAATAGAGCCAGAGAGAGGGGAAGAACTAGGTACAGAGACTGGAAAGGTAAAGTGTGGAGGTGGAAGAAGGGAAGGAAGGGGCAAAGAAGATTTGAGCAATGTGGATTTTTTGGACTTCTGTGAAGTAGAGGGGTGATTGGTATTAGGTGTCGCACGAGGTCTTGTCAATACTGGAGCTTGTGAGGAAGGACGCAAAGATGTGAGAACAGACTGAGTTGTAGTCGGGACGTCAGAGCCAAGGACAGCAAAAGGATTAGATGCCGGAATGGCTATGGGAGGGGTTAACGAGGAGGCTGCAGAAGATGGGAAACCCCGAAGTGGGGGGGATGTTTTGAAACATGAGAATTTAAAAACACGGGGTAGTCTCCCTTTGGGGGCGGAGAGGAATAACTGCCATAGCATAAGGGAGACCTTCTGCCTCTTTGATTATTATTATTATAATCAAAAAGAAGTGCTAAGCCACAAGGACTATACAGCGCTGCAGGGCAGGAAGGAAGCGAGGGCATCAGGTGGCAAAAGGGAGATGGATGAGTAATAGGTTACGGATAACAGCGGGGGGTAGTGGGGTGGTGAAAGGGTAAAGGGCAGCAGAGACTGAACTAGAAAAGGCTGAGGGGAGAGCGAAAAAAATATCATCAGAGTTTGTGGAGTAAATCAGTCGTTGTCAAGAGTCAAAGAGGGGAGTCAGGATTAAAGGGGGGTCCATCAGCAAGAAGGGAAAAGGGAAAGAGAGAGTAGTAGACGAAGACGACGTTGGAGGTAAATTCTGCGTTTTCGTTGATTTGAAGAGGGCAGTCCCAACAGAATGTGGCTAATCGATACTGAACTTGACACTGTTCACAGAGAGGAACAGGGTGGCCTCCAGAGATACCCATGAGTAAGACGAGTGTGGCCAATGCGTAGGCGGGAGAGAGTGGTCTCCCCAAACCCCGGCACTGATGACAAGAAAACGGCCAGTAACCTATGCTCGGTTTAATAGAATGAAGTTCGTTACCGAGCAGAGTTGACCAACGTTGTTGCCAACGGGTGCGAAGGTGGGTAGCTATTGCAGCAAAATAGTCCCAGAAAGGAACACCTCGATAGGAAAAATTGGTAGGTCATGTACTGCTGACAGCGCGCAGTGTCTGCCCGTTCATTGCCCTGTACGTCGACATGACCAGGTACCCAACAAAAAAAATTTTTTATGTTTGGTTTGAGATACGGCGTAGCCAAAGTTGGTTTCGGAGAACTAGGGGTGGATGTATCAAATTTTCGTATAGCCGTAGAGCACTAAGGGAGTCTGAGACTAACACCCAAATGTGACACAGGCATAGATGCGATACGAATAAGTGCTGCAAGAATGGCATACAATTCAGCAGTAAAAAATGCTAGCCGAAGATAGTAAATGCCCACGCAACGACACTGTCCGGAAACACTGCTGTGAATCCGACGCCGTCTGAAGACTTAGAGGCATCTGTGTACACAGCGGGCATAGAATGGGAGTGGAAGTGATCAAAGAAAAAGAGAGGGGAAGGCACCGTAGGCAGTTGAGCTTTCGAGCAAGGGGGTGAGAAAGAACAGGGCTTGAACAGCTGGAACTTCCCAGGGGGTAGGGAAAAAGTGAGATGCTATATGAACATATAAAGGTGGTAATGAAAGGGATGACAAGAGTGAATGTTGCGAAGAAAAAGGGGCGGAGCAAAAAAGGGGCGGCGAACGATTAAAGAATGTTACTAATATCGGTGACCATTCTATAAATGGAAGGATTGTGGAGATCGTGAGAGCGTAATAGTAGTGAAGGCAATGGGCATCCCCAGTGATCAGACAAGGATGGAACATTCGCTTCTGCATAGAGGCTCTCAACAGGGGAAGAGCGATAAGCACCAAGGCACAAATGTAATCCTTGGGGATGGATAGGGTTAAGGCTAGAGAGATTGCAGGAGAGGCCACGGAATAAATCTGGTCCACAATAATCGAGTTTCGATAAAACGAGGGCTGAATGTAGGGAAAGTAGAGTTTGACGATCAGCTCCCAGGAAAGAAAGAGCAAGGGTTTTAAGAAGGTTTCGCCGGCTGTGACAAGTTGCCTTCAGAGAGGTAATGTGAGGTTTCCAGGATAATCACGGTCAAGAGAACGCCCAGAAACCCGACTGTATCACGTTCAGGGGTACGGGAGCCATAGAGATACAAAGGATGATCGGAGATGACAGAGCATCTAGTGAAAGTAATTTGGTGAGTTTTGGTACAGGAAAATTTAAACCCATGCATGGTGGCCCAAGTGGAAACACTGTCGACCGCATGCTAGAGAGAAACTGCAATGAGATGACAGTCAGCACCTGCACAAGCAATAGCGAAGTCATCATAGAGTGATGACCAAATATTGGGTGGAAGAACAGAGGCCAAATCGTTTATAGCAAGGAGAAAAAGTGTTGTGCTTAGAAGATATCCCTGAGGGACAGCTTCAGCTTGGACGAAGTCCAGGGAAAGAACATTATTGACTCGAACACGGAAATGTCTGTCAGTTAAAAAGTTCTTAAGGAAGGATGGTAGATTGCCTCGGAGGCCTAAGGAATGGGCTTGGGCCAAAATATTATACCTCCAAGTTGTGGGCATATGCCTTCTCAAGGTTTAAAAATATGGCAAAATAGCTGAGTGATTATTCGCAATGATTACGAACATACGTATCCAAGCGTAGTAAGGGTCTATGGTAGAACGGCCCTTACGAAAGTCATATTGACTAGCGGAAGAGACTGTTGTGTGTCTCTAAATACCACATTAAACGTCGATTTACGAGACGTTCCCTCACTTTGCAAACTGCACTAGTAAAAGCGATTGGGGCGATAGTGGGAGGCATTCATGTCCCGTAGTTGGTTTAGAAAGACACGTAAGCAAACACTTAACATATTTTTTAAAAAAACGTTTCGGTCCCGGGACCTTGATCACTTCTAACATACAGAGGTAGAAAGACATTATATATAGGCGGAGAGTGAGATGTGACGCACGTGACCTGAGGAATGTCATAAGAACATAAGAATGGAGGAACACTGTAGAAGGCCTACTGGCCCATGCGAGGCAGGTCCTTATCAAAACAACCTCTGCCTATGATGAGGACCAGTAGACGATGAAATCATGTGACTCCTGTGTTGTTGGGTTGGTGCTGCTTAAGTATCATGTATGCCAATGTTTTTGAAATTTTGTAGTTTCCAGTGTTGCGTTCTATAGTGTCGGTGACGGTGATTAGTGAGGCTTCTAGGCACCGTCGGCGTCTGGAGGTCTGGTTCGGTGAGAACGAGTTGTGCCTCGTTCCAGTTCATCAAATGCCCCGTGGAGTCTCTGTGGAGGACACAGGCGTACCTTACATCGTCTCTGTTAGAGGCATTTCGATGCTCATTCAGGCATTCCGCCTGAATGAGCATCGAAATGCCTCTAACAGAGACGATGTAAGGTACGCCTGTGTCCTCCACAGAGACTCCACGGGGCATTTGATGAACTGGAACGAGGCACAACTCGTTCTCACCGAACCAGACCTCAGACGCCGACGGTGCCTAGAAGCCTCACTAATCACCGTCACCGACACTATAGAACGCAACACTGGAAACGTTGATGTTACAAAAATTTCAAAAACATTGGCATACATGATACTTAAGCAGCACCAACCCAACAACACAGGAGTCACATGATTTCATCGTCTACTGGTCCTCATCATAGGCTGAGGTTGTTTTGATAAGGACATGCCTCGCATGGGCCAGGTGCCTTCTACAGTGTTCCTCCATCTTATGTTATTATTGACATTCTCAGTTCACGTGCGTCAATCTCACTCTCGCCTATATATAACTGTTCTTTCTACCTCTGTATGTTAGGAAGTGATCAAGGTCCCAGGGACCTCGAAACGTTTTATAATAAATATGTTTTAGTGTTTGCGTAGTTGTCTTTCTAAACAACCTGTCGGTATTTCATTACCAACGTTTATACCATGTCCTGTAGTTACCTGGTTTGCGGAAAGGGGAGAAAACAATGGCAGATTTCCACAGCTGGGGAAGAAAAACCTCCTTGTGCCAAATAAGATTGAAGAGGTGTAAGAGGACTACAAGGGTTGAAACGATGTAATGTTGTAACATACGGAATATGAATGTCGTCAGGCCCAGCAGCTGATTGATCGGCAAGCTGAGAGCGTTGCCTCTACTTCTTGAAGTGGTAAAGGCAACATTATTACTGTTCTTCTCTGAGAGAAGTAAAGTCCAAGGGTTACTAACTCTCTGGCAGACTTTGAGGAAAGAAAACGAGGGGCATCAAGATGGAGCCCCCCGGGAAATTTGGGACCAGATGTGTATAGCAATTTTCAATGGCAACGTCGAGAAGGTTTGCGACATTCAACACCAGCGACCCGTTAGAAACGGAGCCGGGTAGGAGCAGTATTTACCACTCAATTTCTCACTTTTTTTCCGACTGCTATCCTATAAGAAGCAGAGGTGATGTTGGAAACATAGTCTCGCCAACAAGAGCGTTTTAGCTCACGGATGACATTGGCGAAGCGATCGCACGGTCTTCTGCTTCAAAATCACAGAGTCGCTCAGTGGTTCTCTTGCGTACCAGTACCTGCCCCCATGCAGCGTGTTTCAAACGTACTGCACCAGTACAAGCAGGAGACCACCAAGGCATGCACTTTGAGATTGCCTGCCTGACGGTTTGGGGTATAGAATGAGAAGCTGCGGTATATAAACTGACTTCGAGAAGATGTGTAGGAGCTCATCAATGGAGGATGAAGAAGGAAACTCACTAAAAGCAGTGAGGTGCGGAGTAAAAGATCTTAATTTGCCCGATCAAATTGCCAGCGAGGGCCCATGGAAATGGTGGTGG
Source organism: Cherax quadricarinatus (assembly GCF_026875155.1). Lineage (NCBI taxonomy): Eukaryota > Metazoa > Arthropoda > Malacostraca > Decapoda > Parastacidae > Cherax > Cherax quadricarinatus. Next base: position 10,859,089 of record NC_069440.1, on the reverse strand, counting down.
AAACGAAAGGAGAAGAAAGCAATGATTGGAAAATGATGCTTGTCATGTATGTACGGTAGAAAAAACCAGGTGAAATCTAGGCAGTGGAGGAAGAGCAGATGATAGGACGATGCTAGACAGGAGTATGAGTACGAGGATCAAATGGGGTGGGAGGTACCCCGTATTTAAAACATAGAGGGGGGTGCGAGAGAGGCGAGAAATAGCCTCCAACTGGATGCCAGTGAGTCACCAATGAGACCCCCCCCCCCCGAGGAAGTGTCGTGGGCGTTTAAAATCACAACAAGTAAACAGAAGTGGTGGTGGTAAGTGATGAGACAAGAAAAGGCAAAAGTCTGGATAGAAAATGCCTCGAGAGGAAGAAGAAGATATAAAGAACATTTGTAAACACTTATTCAAGTGGATACGGGCTGCAGTGTAATGCAAGCGAGGTATGGACAAAACTAGTTGACAGTACGGAAATATATTGAGTAGAGAAGGGCACTTTCATTAAGGTCCCATTCTGAGAAAGGATCCGAAGAATTACAATAAATTATAGCCTGAGATAGGTTGGAAAACAGCCTATGTGTAATTTTGGTCTTGTAAGCAAGCACCAATAGGGGGAAAACCTGGAAAGCAACCATCTGAAGCTCACCCGAATACTCGAGGCATGGATAATTCCACTGTAAATAGGCCATGAAATTTTGGGTGCGATGAGAAAATACCAGGAATAGGGTTAGGGAAAGGCACCTATGGACTAGAGGGCTTAGAAAAGTCAACGTTGGTGGTGGCATTGGAAGACGTTCAAGCAGCGAAAAGGGAATGGAGCATTGCGAAAGAGTGGGGTTGTGATGGATGGAGGAGAGGGAAGTGAAGGAAAAGAAGGAATCAGTGTCATTGAAGGTTTTGTGTTGCAAAGTATTCTGAAATGGCTTCAAGTTGTTTCTGAATTCAAAGCATGCATGGACGTACCATATTGGAGATGGAAGGAGGAGGGTAAGTGAGTAAAGATAGGGACAGTAATGTACTGTACCAATGTTAGAGCGGTGGTAAAGAGTGTAAGAAATGGAGATGATGTGTGGGGGGGGGGGACAGGAAGAGGCAGAAACCTGGGAGGTGGCAGAAGAGGGGAGAAACTTGGGAGGGGATGGGGGTGGAAAGGCATAGTACAAGGAGGAGGGTGAATCTCCACACTTGTAATAGGCCAGAGGAGAGGGGAAAGGAAGAAGACTAGGTACAGAGGACTGGAAAGGTAAATGTGTGGAGGTGGATGAAGGGAAGGAAGGGCAAAGAAGATTTGAGCAATGGGATTTTTTTTGGACTTCTGTGAAGTAGAGGGGTGATTGGTTAAGGTTGTCGCACACGAGGTCTTGTCAATACTGGAGCTTGTGAGGAAGGACGCAAAGATGTGGAACAGATGAAAGTTGTAGTCGGGACGTCAGAGAAGGACAGCAAAAGGATTAGATGCCGGAATGGCTATGGGAGGGGTAACAGAGGAGGTGCAGTAAGATGGACCCAGAAGTGGGGATGTTTTGAAACTATGAGAATAAGAAGACACGGGGTAGTCTCCCTTTGGAGGGCGGAGATGAGTAACTGCATAGAATAAGGGAGACCTTCTGCCTCTTGATTATTATTATTATAATCACAAAAGAAGTGCTAAGCCACAAGGACTATACAGCGCTGCAGGGCAGGAAGGAAGCGAGGGGCATTCAGGTGCACAAAAGGGAGATGGCATGGTAATAAGGTAGGATAAACAGCGGGGTAGTGGAATGGTGGAAAGGGTAAAGGGCAGCAAGAGACTGAACTAGAAGAAAAGGATGAGGGGAGAGCGAAAAGTATTCATCAGTGTTTGTGGAGTAAATCAGTCGTTGTCAAGAGTCAAATGAGAGAGTCAGGATTAAAGGAGGGTCCATCAGCAAGAAGGGATGGTAAAGAGAGAGTATTAGAACGAAGACGGTAAGTTGGAGGTAAATTCTGCGTGCTCGTTGATACGAGGGCAGTCTACAGAATGTGGCTAATCGATACATGGGAAATTGACACTCGTTCACAGAGAGGAACACGGGTGCCTCTCCATTGAGATACCCATGAGTAAGTCGAGTGTGGGCAATTGAGTTAGGCGGGAAGGAGAGAGTGGTCTCCCAACCTCGGCACTGATGACAAAGGAAGACGGCCAGTAACCTATGCTCGGTTTTAATTAGAAATGAAGTTCTGTTACGAGCAGAGTTTGACCAACGTGTTGCCAACGGGTCGAAGGGTGGGAGGCTATTGCTGCAAAATAGTCCAGGAAATGGATACACCTCGATCGGAAATTGGTAGGTCATGTATGCTGACAGCGCAGCAGTGTCTGCCTGTTCTTTGCCCTGTACGTCGACATGACCAGGTACCCAACAAAAAAAACATCTCTTTTTGTTTGGTAGAGATACGGCGTAGCCAAAGTTGGATACGGAGAACTAGGGGGTGAGGATGTATCAAATTGCGTATAGCCTGTAGAGCACTAAGGGAGTCTGAGACTACTACAATGATTGACACAGGGCATAGGATGCGATACGATAAGTGCTGCAAGAATGGCATGCAGTTCAGGCAGAAAAAATGCTAGCTGAAGATAGTAAATGGCCCCAGCACGTCGCTTGTGCGGAAACACTGCTGCTGAATCCGACGCGTCTGTAAGTTGAGCCATCATGTGTACACCGCGGTGGAATGAGAATGGAGTGGAAGTGACAAGAAAAAGAGAGCGGGAAAGCCACCGTAGGCAGTTGAACTTTCGTGCAAGGGAGTCTATGTGAGAAAGGAAAGACAGACCCGAACAGCTGGAACTTCCAGGGGGGTAGGGGAAAAGTGAGATGCTACATGAACATATAAATGTGGTTAACTGAAGGGAAGACAAGAGTGAATGTAGGCGAAGAGAAAAAGGGACGGGAGCAAACAAAGGCGTGCGACACGAATAAAGAATGTCTACTAATATCGGTGACCATTCTATAAATGGAAGGATTGTGTAGATCGTGAGAGCGTATATAGTAGAGAAAGCATGGGCATCATGAGGCGATCAGACAAGGATGGAACATTCACTTCTGTATAGAGGCTCTTCAACAGAGGAAGAGAAAAATCACAAGGCACAACGTAATCCTGGGGATGGTTAGAGTTAAGGCTAGAGAGAGTAGCAGGAGAGGCGCGGAATAAATCTGGTCACCCCATAATGAGTTTTGATAAAACGAGGGGGGGGGGGGACTGAATGTAGGCGAAGCAGAGTTCGACGATCAGGCTCACCAGATAGATGAGCAAGGGTTTTAAGAAGGTTTAGGCCGGATGTGACAAGTTGACTTCAGAGAGGTAATGTTGAGGTTTTCCAGGATAACCTACGGTCAAAGAGAAGGCCTAGAAACCTGGAATGTATAATGCCGGGGGGTACGGGGAGCCATAGAGTACAAAGGAATGATCGAGATTAACAAGGCGTCTAGTGAAAGTAATTTGGTGAGTTTTTGTACTTGAAACATTTAACAACCCATGCGTGAGTGGCCCAAATGGAAACACGGTTCGAGCGCATGCTGGAAGAGAACTGCAATAAGATAACAGTCAGCACCTGACACAAGCAATAGCGAAGTATCAACATAGAGTGGATGACCAAATATTGGGTGGAAGAACAGAGGCCAAATCATTTTAGCAAGGAGAAGAAAGTTCTGTGCTTAGAACTACATCCTGAGGGGGACACTTGAGCTTGTACGAAAAGTCCGGTGGAAAAGAAACATTATTTACTCGAAACGGAAATGTCATGTCAGTTACTTAAAAAAAGTTTTAGGAGGATGGTTAGATTGCCTCGGAGGCCTAAGAAGTGGGCCTGGGGCCACAAATATTTTACCTCCAAGTTGTGTATATGCCTTCTCAAGGTCAAAAAATATGGCAATACTGAGTGATTAATCACGCAAAGGCATACGAACCCATATGTATCCAAGCGTTTTGTAAGGGGATCTTATGGTAGAATGGACCCTTCACGAAAGCATATTGACTAGCGGTGAGACTGTTGTGTGTCTTAAATACCACATAAAACGTCGATTTACGAGACGTTCCATCATTTTTGCAAACTGCATGTAAAGCGATGGGACTAGAGGGGGCTTTTTGCCTGTAGTCCCCCCGGTTTGCGGAAAGGGAGAACAATGGCAGATTTCCACAGCGGGGGAAGAACCCCTTTGTCCAAAATAAGTTTGAAGAGGGTAAGGGACTAAAAGGGGTGACGATGAAAATTTTTAAACTACGAATATAAATGTGTAGGAAGCGCGATGATCATGAAGCTGAGAGCGTTGCCTCCATTTCTTAGTGAAAAAGGACATTATACTGTTCTTCTCTGAGAGAAAAAAAAGCCCAAAGAGTACAAAATCTATGGCGATTTGAGGAAAAAAACGAGGGGCATAGAGGAGCCCAGGGAAATGCGGACCCAGAGTGTGCCAAGTTCAATGAAAGTCGAGAGGGTTTGTCATCAAACCAGGCCCGTAGAACAGGGCCGGGTCGGGAGAGTATTTACCACTCTTTTTCATCACTTTTTTCCACACTGCACCTAGAAAAGCGAGGGGGATGGGGGAACAAGTCTCGCCAAAAGTGCGTTTAGTTCATGGATACACGGGGAGCGATCGCCGCTTTTCCTTAAAAACAAAAGGGCTCTCAGCGGTTTATTGAACCGGCCTGCCCCCCAAACAGCACGTTTCAAAAGTACTGCAAAGGCCCAAACAAACCACCAAGGCATGCATTTTGAGAAAGCCCCGCCTGAGGTTTGGGGTATTTACCTGAAGTTTACCCGGAAGAGTTGGGGTCAAACGCCCCCGCGGCCCGGGCTGTGACAGGCCTCCTGGGGGATAAAAGGCCCCTCAAACCCGGGTTGCTGCTGGCTGCACGCAAACCAACGTGGAGCCACAGCCCGGGTGATCAGGAACGACTTTAGGTGCTTGTCCAGTCCCCGCTTGAAGTTGCCAGGGGTCTGTTTGGAAAACCCCCCCCTTTTTTGTTGGGGGGGGCAGTTGAACAGTCTCGGGCCCCCCGAAATTTTGTATGGTCTCTTAACGTGCTATGACTCCCTGCTTTTCATTGGGGGGATGGGGGCATCGTTTTGCCAAAATCTTTTGGTTTCGTATTGAGTGATTTTCGTGTGCAAGTTCGGTACTAGTCCCTCTAGGATTTCCCCGGTGTTTATGTAGTGATACTGGGTTTTTTCTTTATTCCTTTTAGGGACTTGATGATAGGACTCGCGTCAATTGTGCTAAACACGATACTGAGCAATTTTTTTCACTGTATCGTCAATTCGAGGTGAGGGGACCCTCAAAAGTGTAAATTTTTTGATTGTCTCGGGAAAACGTACCGTCTCCGGTTTCCCATAAACCCCTTTAACAACAACAACCCGTGCACGCAAAAGGGGGAAACTCGGGTTTTATAATACCCCCCTTTAGCGGCTCTGATTTCTTTTTCCAAAGAAACATCGATCCTCTAAGAATAGCGGCGGACTTGTATTAGGAGGAATCCGCGGTAAGATTGGGAAAAAAGCTTTGGTGGGTCTACCTTAAAGGTAATCCAGACAAAAAGAGGAGGCAGTTCCCTCCATTTTTAAAGGGGACAAATACATGCGCTTCTGAAAGTCCTGACCAAAGGGTAAACAAGCAAGTTGTGGCAGAAAACTAAATGTACATCTTTAAATCCTTTCCATTAAAATCGGATTTTTCCTTACAAAACCCTAAGGGTTGAATAGAGGAGATGTTGATGCCATGGAAAAGGTACCTGATGGTGATGTAGAGTAAGG
>NC_069440.1:10744402-10852837 GCF_026875155.1 Cherax quadricarinatus | reverse complement strand
GCCCCCCCATCCAGTGTGTCAGGCCGTTTTCCCCTCAACGTTTTCGTAGGACAATCCCGAGCTCTGGGACTATTTTGTTGCAAACCTTTGCACTTTCTCTAATTTCTTGACGTGCTTGACTAGGTGTGGATTCCAAACTGGTGTTGCACACTCCAGTATGGGCCTGACGTAAATGGTATACAGAGTCTTGAATGAATCCTTACTGAGGTATCAGAATGCTATCCGTAGGTTTGCCAGGCGCCCGTGTGCTGCAGCAGTTATCTGATTGATGTACATCTCAGGAGATATGCTCGGTGTTATACTCACCCCCAGATCTTTTTCCTTGAGTGAGGTTTGCAGTCTTTGGCCATCTAAACTATATTGTGTCTGCGGTCTTCTTTGCCCTTCCCCAAACTTCATGACTTTGCATTTGGCAGGGTTGAACTCAAGGAGCCAGTTGCTGGACCAGGCTTGTAGCCTATCCAGGTCTCTTTGTATTCCTGCCTGATCCTCATCCGATTTGATTCTTCTCATTAACTTCACATCATCTGCAAACAAGGACACTTCTGAGTCTATCCCTTCTGTTATGTCATTCACATATACCAAGAACAGCACATGTCCTAGGACTGACCCCTGTGGGACCCTGCTTGTCACAGGCGCCCACTCTGACACCTCATCACATACCATGACTCGTTGTTGCCTCCCTGTCAGGTATTCTTTCATCCATTGCAGTGCCTTTCCTGTTATGTGTGCCAGATCCTCTAGCTTTTGCAGTAACCTCTTGTGAGGAACTGTGTCGAAGGCCTTCTTGCAGTCCAAAAAAATGCAGTCGATCCACCCCTCTCTCTCTTATCTTACTTCTGTCACCTTGTCATAAAACTCCAGTATGTTTGTGACACAGGATTTTCCTTCCCTGAAACCATGCTGGTTGTCAATTATACACTTGTTTCTTTCCAGGTGCTAAACCACTCTCCTGATGATGATCTCCATGACTTTGCATATTATACACGTTAGTGATACAGGTCTATAGTTTAGTGCCTCATGTCTGGTTCCCTTTTTAAAAATTGGAACTACATTTGCCGTCTTCCATACCTCAGGGAGTTGCCCAGTTTCAATTGATGTGTTGAAGATCTTTGTTAATGGCACACACAGTATCTCTGCTCCCTCTTTAAGGACCCACGGAGAGATGTTGTCTGGTTCCACCTCCCTTGAGGTGTCAAGTTCGCATAGCAGCTTCTTCACCTCCTCCATGGTTATATGTACCTCATCCAGCACTTGCTGGTGTACCCCCGTCTTCTGATTTCCTGGAGTCCTACTGGTTTCCACTGTAAATACTTCTTTAAATCTCGTGTTCAGCTCCTGACATACCTCTCGGTCGTTTCTTGTGAACTCCCCATCACCCTTCCTCAGTCTGATTACCTGGTCCTAGACCGTTTTCCTCCTGATGTGGCCATACAACAGCTTCGGGTCAGACTTGACTTTCGATGCTGTAATTTTCATATTGTCGCTGAGCCTCCCTTCTTATCTGTGCATATTCGTTTCTGGCTCTTCGGGGTGTGTGTGTTGTGTGTGTGTGTGGGGTGTGTTTTGTGGGGTGTGTGTGTTTTGTGTGTGTTTGTGTGTGTGTGTGGTGGGGTGTGTTGTGTGTGTAACTTGGGGTTTGGGTTGGGGGGTTGGGTGGTTTGTGCCCCCGTTTTCACTGATCCGCCCCCTACTGATGCTATTCACTCCTCCCTGAGCCATGAGCTTTATCATACCTCTGCTTAAAGCTATGTATGGATCCTGCCTCCACTACATCGCTTCCCAAACTATTCCACTTACTGACTACTCTGTGGCTGAAGAAATACTTCCTAACATCCCTGTGTTCATCTGTGCTTCAGCTTCCAACTGTGTCCCCTTGTTACTGTGTCCAATCTCTGGAACATCCTGTCTTTGTCCACCTTGTCAATTCCTCTCAGTTTTTTTGTATGTCATTATCATGTCCCCCCTCTCTCTCCTGTCCTCCAGTGTCGTCAGGTTGATTTCCTTAACCTCTCCTCGTAGGACATACCTCTTAGCTCTGGGACTAGTCTTGTTGCAAACCTTTGCACTTTCTCTAGTTTCTTCACGTGCTTGGCTAGGTGTGGTTCCAAACTGGTGCCGCATACTCCAATATGGGCCTAACGTACACGGTGTACAGGGTCCTGAATGATTCCTTATTAAGATGTCGGAATGCTGTTCTGAGGTTTGCCAGGCGCCCATATGCTGCAGCAGTTATTTTGATTGATGTGCGCTTCAGGAGATGTGCCTGGTGTTATACTCACCCCAAGATCTTTTTCCTTGATGAGGTTTGTAGTCTCTGCCCCCTAGACTGTACTCCGTCTGCGGTCTTCTTTGCCCTTCCCCAATCTCATGACTTTGCACTTGGTGGGATTGAACTCCAGGAGCCAATTGCTGACCAGGTCTGCAGCCTGTCCAGATCCCTTTGTAGTTCTGCCTGGTCTTCGATCGAGTGAATTCTTCTCATCAACTTCACGTCAACTGCAAACAGGGACACCTCAGAGTCTATTCCTTCCGTCATGTTGTTCACAAATACCAGAAACAGCACTGGTCCTAGGACTGACCCCTGCGGGACCCCGCTGGTCACAGGTGCCCACTCTGACACCTCGCAACGTACCATGACTCACTGCTGTCTTCCTGACAAGTATTCCCTGATCCATTGTAGTGCCTTCCCTGTTATCCCTGCTTGGTCCTCCAGTTTTTGCACCAATCTCTAGTGTGAACTGTGTTCAAACGCCTTCTTACAGTCCAAGAAAATGCAATCCACCCACCCCTCTCTCTCTTGTCTTACTGCTGTCACCAGTCATAGAACTCCAGTAGGTTTGTGACACAGGATTTCCCGTCCCTGAAACCATGCTGGCTGCTGTTGATGAGATCGTTCCTTTCTAGGTGTTCCACCACTCTTCTCCTGATAATCTTCTCCATGATTTTGCATACTATACATGTCAGTGACACTGGTCTGTAGTTTAATGCTTCATGTCTGTCTCCTTTTTTAAAGATTGGGACTACATTTGCTGTCTTCCATGCCTCAGCAATCTCCCTGTTTCGATAGATGTATTGAATATTGTTGTTAGGGGTACACATAGCACCTCTGCTCCCTCTCTCAATACCCATGGGGAGATGTTATCTGGCCCCATTGCCTTTGAGGTATCTAGCTCACTCAGAAGCCTCTTCACTTCTTCCTCGGTGGTGTGCACTGTGTCCAGCACTTGGTGGTGTGCCCCACCTCTCCGTCTTTCTGGAGTCCCTTCTGTCTCCTCTGTGAACACTTCTTTGAATCTCTTGTTGAGTTCTTCACATACTTCACGGTCATTTCTTGTTGACTCTCCTCCTTCCTTCCTTAGCCTGATTACCTGGTCCTTGACTGTTGTTTTCCTCCTGATGTGGCTGTACAACAGTTTTGGGTCAGATTTGGCTTTCGCTGCTATGTCATTTTCATATTGTCTTTGGGCCTCCCTTCTTATCTGTGCATATTCGTTTCTGGCTCTACGACTGGTCTCCTTATTCTCCTGGGTCCTTTGCCTTCTATATTTCTTCCATTAGCTAGCACACTTGGTTTTTGCCTCCCTGCACCTTTGGGTAAACCATGGGCTCATCCTGGCTTTTTCATTATTCCTGTTACCCTTGGGTACAAACCTCTCCTCAGCCTCCTTGCATTTTGTTGCTACATATTCCATCATCTCATTAACTGGCTTCCCTGCCAGTTCTCTGTCCCACTGAACCCCGTTCAGGTAGTTCCTCATTCCTGTGTAGTCCCCTTTCTTGTAGTTTGGCTTCATTCGTCCTGGCCTTCCTGCTTCTCCCTCCACTTGTAGCTCTACTGTGTATTCGAAGCTTAAAACCACATGGTCACTGGCCCCAAGGGGTCTTTCGTATGTGATGTCCTCGATATCTGCACTACTCAAGGTGAATACTAAGTCCAGCCTTGCTGGTTCATCCTCTCCTCTCTCTCTTGTAGTGTCCCTTACGTGTTGGCACATGAAGTTTTCCAGTACCACCTCCATCATCTTAGCCCTCCATGTATCTTGGCCCCCATGTGGGTCCAAGTTCTCCCAATCGATCTCCTTGTGGTTAAAGTCACCCATGATCAGGAGCTTTGCCCTGCATGCATGAGCTCTTCTGGCCACTCTAGCCAGTGTATCAACCATCGTGTGTGTCTGTGTGTGTGTGTGTGTGTGTGTGTGTGTGTGTGTGTGTGTGTGTGTGTGTGTGTGTGTGTGTGTGTGTGTGTGTGTGTGTGTGTGTGTGTGTGTGTGTGTCTGTGTGTGTGTATCTGTGTGTGTGTGTCTGTGTGTGTGTGTGTCTGTGTGTGTGTGTGTCTGTGTGTGTGTGTCTGTGTGTGTGTGTGTGTGTGTGTGTGTGTGTGTGGTGTGTGTGTGTGTGTGTGTGTGTGTGTGTGTGTGTGTGTGTGTGTGTGTGTGTGTGTGTGTGTGTGTGTGTGTGTGTGTGTGTGTGTGTGTGTGTGTGTGTGTGTGTATGTCTGTGTGTGTATGTCTGTGTGTGTGTGTGTGTGTGTGTGTGTGTGTGTGTGTGTGTGTGTGTGTGTGTCTGTGTGTGTGTGTGTGTGTGTGTGTGTGTGTGTGTGTGTGTGTGTGTGTGTGTGTGTGTGTGTGTGTGTGTGTGTGTGTGTGTGTGTACTCACCTATTTGTGGTTGCAGGGGTCGAGTCACAGCTCCTGGCCCCGCCTCTTTGCTGATTGCTACTAGGTCCTCTCTCTCCCTGCCCCATGAGCTCTATCATACCTCGCCTTAAAACTATGTTTGGTTCCTGCCTCCACTACATCACTTTCTAGGCTATTCCATGGCCTGACTACTCTATGACTGAAGAAATACTTCCTAACATCCCTTTGATTCATCTGAGTCTTCAACTTCCAATTGTGACCTCTTGTGTCTGTGTCCCATCTCTGGAACATCCCGTCTTTGTCCACCTCGTCTATTCCGCGCAGTATTTTATATGTCGTTATCATGTCTCCCCTGACCCTCCTGTCCTCCAGTGTCGTCAGGCCAATTTCCCTCAACCTTTCTTCATAGGACAATCCCCGTAGCTCTGGGACTAGTCTTGTTGCAAACCTTTGCACTTTCTCTAATTTCTTGACGTGCTTGACTAGGTGTGGATTCCAAACTGGTGCTGCATACTCCAGTATGGGCCTGACGTAGATGGTATACAGAGTCTTAAACAAATCCTTACTGAGGTATCGGAACGCTATCCGTAGGTTTGCCAGGCGCCCGTATGCTGCAGCAGTTATCTGATTGATGTGCGCCTCAGGAGATATGCTCGGTGTTATACTTACCCCCAGATCTTTTTCCTTGAGTGAGGTTTGCAGTCTTGGGCCATCTAAACTATATTGTGTCTGCGGTCTTCTTTGCCCTTCCCCAATCTTTATGACTTTGCATTTGGCAGGGTTAAATTCAAGGAGCCAGTTGCTAGACCAGGCTTGTAGCCTGTCCAGGTCTCTTTGTAGTCCTGCCTGATCCTTGTCCGATTTGATTCTTCTCATTAACATCACATCAACTGCAAACAAGGACACTTCTGAGTCTATCCCTTCCGTTATGTCGTTCACATATACCAAGAACAGCACAGGTCCTAGGACTGACCCCTGTGGAACCCCGCTTGTCACAGGCGCCCACTCTGACACCTCGTCGCGTACCATGACTCGTTGTTGCCTCCCTGTCAGATATTCTCTGATCCATTGCAGTGCCTTTCCTGTTATGTGTGCCTGGTCCTCTAGCTTTTGCAGTAACCTCTTGTGAGGAACTGTGTCAAAGGCCTCTTGCAGTTCAAAAATATGCAGTCGATCCCCCCCCCTCTCTCTCTTGTCTTACTTCTGTCACCTTGTCATAAAACTCTAGTAGGTTTGTGACACAGGATTTTTCCTTCCCTGAAACCGTGCTGGTTGTCAATTATACACTTGTTTCTTCCAGGTGCCCCACCACTCTCCTCCTGATGATCTTCTCCATGACCTTGCATACTATACACGTTAGTGATACAGGTCTGTAGTTTAGTGCCTCATGTCTGTCTCCCTTTTTAAAAATTGGGACTACATTTGCCATTTTCCATACCTCAGGGAGTTGCCCAGTTTCAAATGATGTGTTGAAGATCTTTGTTAATGGCTCACACAATATTTCTGCTCCCTCTTTAAGGACCCATGGAGAGATGTTGTCTGGTCCCACCGCCTTTGAGGTGTCAAGTTCGCATAGCAGCTTCTTCACCTCCTCCTTGGTTATATGTACCTCATCCAGTACTTGCTGGTGTGCCCCCCTGTTCTGATTTCTTGAGTCCTACTGGTTTCCACTGTAAATACCTCTTTAAATCTTGTGTTGAGCTCCTGACAAACCTCCTCGGTCGTTTCTTGTGAATTCCCATTACCCTTCCTCAGTCTGATTACCTGGTCCTTGACTGTTGTTTTCCTCCTGATGTGGCTGTACAACAGCTTCGGGTCAGTCTTTACTTTTGATGCTATGTCATTTTCATATTGTCTCTGAGCCTCCCTTCTTATCTGTGCATATTCGTTTCTGGCTCTTCGGCTGATTTCTTTATTTTCCTGAGTTCTCTGTCTTCTGTACCTTTTCCATTCTCTAGTACACCTAGTTTTTGCCTCCCTACACCTTTGGGTGAACCAAGGACTCGTTCTGTTCTTCCCATTATTTCTGTTTCCCTTGGGAACAAACCTCTCCTCTGCCTCCTTGCATTTGCTACATAGTCCATCATTTCTTGTACTGGTTTTCCTGTCAGTTCCCTCTCCCACTGAATGTCTTGAAGTAGTTCCCCCTTTTGGAGTTTGGTTTTTCCCAGCCTATTCCTGCTACTTTCTCCACTTGGAGCTCAACTATGTAGTCGAAGCACAGAACCACATGATTACTAGCTCCCAGGGGCCTTTCATACATGATACCCTCGATGTCCGAACTACTCATGGTGAATACAAGGTCCAACCTTGCTGGTTCATCCTCTCTTCTCTCTCTGGTAGTGTGTCTAACATGTTGATGCATGAGGATTTCCAGTACCACATCCATCATCTTGGCTCTCCATGTTTCGGGACCCCCATGGGGCTCCAGGTTTTCCCAGTCAATCTCCTTGTGATTGAAATCACCCATAACTAGTAACTTTGCTGCCCCCATGTGTGCTCTCCTGGCCACCTCGGCTAATGTGTCGATCATTGCTCTGTTGCTCTCATCGTATTCTTCTCTTGGCCTCCTGCAGTTCTGTGGTGGGTTGTACATTACTGCAATTATCACCTTATGTCCCTCAGACTGGATTGTTCCTACTAAGTAGTCCCTTTCGCCCGTGCCATCCATTCCTTCCATTTTCTCAAAACCCCACTGGTTTTTAATGAGCAGTGCAACTCCTCCTCCCCCTCTCCTCCCTCTGTCTTTCCTGAGGATTTGATATCCGATGGAAAGAATTGAATCTGTTATTATTCTGGTGAGTTTTGTTTTGTGAGTGCTATTATGTCTGGGGATGTCTCTTTGATTCTTTCGTGCCACTCCTCATACTTGTTTGTTATTCCATCTGCATTTGTATACCACACCTTCAACTTCTTTTCTAAGACTGTGGTCTGGGAGGTATATTGGGGTTGGGGAAGTGGGAGACCTGGTAAGGAACTATGGGTTGTTGCTGTGGGGGTGGAGTTTGTAATGTAGTGGGTGGGGGCATTGGATGTGGCATGGGTGTTTTGATTTAGAGTGTTTGGTTGCACTGGGGTTGACCTGGTTGGGAGGCTTCTATAGGAAGTTGTGAGGGAGGCTGTATTTGATCTTCTTCCTGGGTCTGGGATCTCCTGTCTTTCTTCTCCATCCCCTCTCTTTCCTCCTTTCGCCTTTGTATCATCTCTCTCAGTTTCTGCCTTTCTTCTTGTGTTCTGTCGCGGTCGAGATACACCTTCCTGTATGCCGTCATGTCCCTTAATCGTGCTTTCTCCTGCAGGATCCTGGTCCGAGTCGCTTCTGCCTTGAAGGTCACTCTCACTGGCCGGGTTTTTTTTTTTACAAACCCCCCTATTCTCCGAAAATTTTCCAGCTGGGTCATATCGTCTTCTCCTATTGCTTTCATGATGCTTTCAAATGCTTTTATTTCCCCTTGTTTTCTTGCTTCATATGTTTCTCCTTCGACTTCCTGGAGCCCATACACAAAGACTGACCTCACCCTTTCATTCTCCCACTGCATATCCCTGTGTATCCCCTCATTTAATTTGGTTTCCTCCACTGCAGCTTTCCTTTCATCAGTTTCACTGGCTAATGTACTTGGGCTCAGTGGCCTGTCATTTTCCCTTCTCGGCTTTCCTTGGGCTTTGTTGTCGTCTGTTAGGGCCTCCACATAAAGCTTAGCTCTTTCATTTGCTACAGTCTCCTCTGATAGAGCTTCTCCATGCAGTTGTGCCCCTTCTGTCCCTACAGTCCCCTTGTTTGTGGCTGAGGTAGCAGTCTCTGTTGTCAATCCCAAAATGTTCTTTAGGCTGTGTATGTGTGTCTGTGTCTGTGTGTGTCTGTTGTTGTGTGTGTGTGTGTGTGTGTGTGTGTGTGTGTGTGTGTGTGTGTGTGTTGTGTGTGTGTCGTGTGTATGTGTCTGTGTGTCTGTCTGTCTGTGTCTGTTCTGTGTGTGTCTGTGTCTGTCTGTGTGTGTGTGTGTGTTGTGTGTGTGTGTGTGTGTGTGTGTGTGTGTGTGTGTGTGTGTGTGTGTGTGTGTGTGTGTGTGTGTGTGTGTGTGTGTGTGTGTGTGTGTGTGTGTCTGTACTCGCCTAGTTGAGGTTGCAGGGGTCGAGTCCAAGCTCCTGGCCCCGCCTCTTCACTGGTCGCCATTAGGTCACTCTCCCTGAACCATGAGCTTTATCGTACCTCTGCTTAAAGCTATGTATGGATCCTGCCTCCATTACATCTCTTCCCAAACTATTCCACTTCCTGACTACTCTGTGGCTTAAGAAATACTTCCTAACATCCCTGTGATTCATCTGTGTCTTCAGCTTCCAACTGTGTCCCCTTGTTGCTGTGTCCAATCTCTGGAACATCCTGTCTTTGTCCACCTTGTCAATTCCTCTCAGTATTTTATATGTCGTTATCATGTCTTCCCCATCTCTCCTGTCCTCCAGTGTTGTCAGGTCGATTTCCCTTAACCTCTCCTTGTAGGACATACCCCTTAGCTCTGGGACTAGTCTTGTTGCAAACCTTTGCACTTTCTCTAGTTTCTTTACGTGCTTGGCTAGGTGTGGGTTCCAAACTGGTTCCACATACTCCAATATGGGCCTAACATACACAGTGTACAGGGTCCTGAACAATTCCTTAGGTTTGCTAGGCACCCATATGCTGCAGCAGTTATTTGGTTGATGTGCACCTCAGGAGATGTGCCTGGTGTTATTCTCACCCCAAGATCTTTTTCCTTGAGTGAAGTTTGTAGTCTCTGGCCCCCTAGACTGTACTCTTGTCAGCAGTCTTCTTTGCCCTTCCCCAATCTTCATGACTTTGCACTTGGTGGGGTTGAACTCCAGGAGCCAATTGCTGGACCAGGTCTGCAGCCTGGCCAGATCCCTTTGTAGTTCTGCCTGGTCTTCGTCCGAAAGAATTCTCCTCATCAACTTCACATCATCTGCAAACAGGGACACTTCAGAGTCTATTCCTTCCATCATGTCATTCACAAATACCAGAAACAGCACTGGTCCTAGGACTGACCACTGTGGGACCCTACTCGTCACAGTTGCCCACTATGACACTTCGCCAAGTACCATGACTCGCTGCTGTCTTCCTGACAAGTATTCCCTGATCCACAGTAGTGCCTTCCTTGTTATCCCTGCCTGGTCCTCCAATTTTTGCACTAATCTCTTGTGTGGAGCTGTGTCAAATGCCTTTCTACAGTCCAAGAAAATGCAATCTACCCACCCCTGTCTCTCTTGTCTTACTGCTGTCACCCAGTCATAGAACTCCAGTAGGTTTGCGACACAGGATTTCCCGTCCCTGAAACCACGTTGGCTGCTGTTGATGAGATCATTCCTTTCTAGGTGCTCCACCACTCTTCTTCTGATAATCTTCTCCATGACTGCATACTATACATGTCAGTGACACTGTTCTGTAGTTTAGTGCTTCATGTCTGTCTCCTTTTTTAAAAATTGGGATTACATTTGCTGTCTTCCAAACCTCAGGTAATCTCCCTGTTTCGATAGATGTGTTGAATATTGTTGTTAGGGGTACACATTGTGTGTACTCACCTAGTTGAGGTTGCAGGGGTCGAGTCCGAGCTCCTGGCCCCGCCTCTTCACTGATCGCTACTAGGTCACCCTCCCTGAACCGTGAGCTTTATGATACCTCTGCTTAAAGCTATGTATGGATCCTGCCTCCACTACATCGTTTCCCAAACTATTCCACTTCCTGGCTACTCTGTAGCTTGAGAAATACTTCCTAACATCCCTGTGATTCATCTGTCTTCAACTTCCAACTGTGTCCCCTTGTTACTGTGTCCAATCTCTGGAACAGCCTGTCTTTGTCTACCTTGTCAATTCCTCTCAGTATTTTGTATGTCATTATCATGTCCCCCCTATCTCTCCTGTCCTTCTGTGTCGTCAGGTTGATTTCCCTTAACCTCTCCTCGTATGACATACCTCTTAGCTCTGGGACTAGTCTCTTTTGTGTGTGTGTGTGTGTGTGTGGTGTGTGTGTGTGTGTGTGTGTGTGTGTGTGTGTGTGTGTGTGTGTGTGTGTGTGTGTGGTGTGTGTGTGTGTGTGTACACACTCACCTAATTATTGTTGAAGGGGTCGAGACTCAGCTCCTGGCCCTGCCTCTTCACTGAGTGCTACTAGGTCCTCTCTCTCCCTGCTCCACGAGCTTTATCATACCTGATCTTAAAGCTATATATGGTTCCTGCCTCCACTACCTCACTTGCTAGGCTATTCCACTTCCTGACTACTCTATGACTGAAGAAATACTTCCTAACGTCCCTGTGACTCGTCTGAGTCTTCAGCTTCCAGTTGTGACCCCTTGTTTCTGTGTCCCCTCTCTGGAACATCCTATCTCTGTCCACCTTGTCTATTCCCTGCAGTATCTTGTATGTCGTTATCATGTCTCCCCTGACCCTTCTGTCCTTCAGTGTCATCAGTCCAATTTTCCTCAACCTTTCCTCGTACGACATTCCCCTTAGCTCTGGGACTAGCCTTGTTGCAAACCTTTGTACTTTCTTTAACTTGACGTGCTTGACCAGGTGTGGGTTCCAGACTGGTGCTGCATACTCCAGTATGGGCCTAACATACACAGTGTACAGTGTCTTGAACGATTCCTTATTAAGGTATCGGAATGCTATTCTCAGGTTTGCCAGGCGCCCGTATGCTGCAGTAGTTATTTGGTTGATGTGTGCCTCCAGTGACATGCTCGGTGTTATGGTCACCCCAAGGTCTTTCTCCCTGAGTGAGGTCTGTAGTCTTTGTCCATCTAGCCTATACTCTGTCTACGGTCTTCTTTGCCCCTCCCCAATCTTCATGATTTTACATTTGGCAGGGTTGAATTCGAGAAGCCAGTTTCTGGACCACATGTCCAGCCTGTCCAGGTCTCTTTGCAGTCCTGCCTCATCCTCATCCAATTTAATTCTTCTCATCAGCTTCACATCATCTGCGAATAGGGACACTTCAGAGTCTATTCCTTCCATCATGTTGTTCGCATATATCAAAAATAGCACTAGTCCTAGAACTGACCCCTGTGGGACCCCGCTCGTCACAGGCACCCACTGTGATACCTCTTCACATACCTTGACTCGTTGTTGCCTTCCTGTCAGGTATTCCCTGATCCATTGCCGTGCCCTCCCTGTTATATGCGCCTGATCCTCCAGCTTCTGCACTAATCTCTTGTGGGGAACTGTGTCAAAGGCCTTCCTGCAGTCTAGGAAAATGCAGTCAACCCACCCCTCTCTCTCATGTCTTACTTCTGTTACCTTGTCATAAAACTCCAGAAGGTTTGTGACACAGGATTTGCCTTCCATGAACCCATGCTGGTTTTCATTTATAATCTTGTTCCGTTCCAGGTGTTCCACCACTCTCCTCCTGATGTGTGTGTCTGCGTGCATGTCTGTCTGTGTGCGTGTCTGTGCATGTACGTGTGTTGTGTGTGTGTGTGTGTGTGTGTGTGTGTGTGTGTGTGTGTGTGTGTGTGTGTGTGTGTGTGTGTGTGTGTGTGTGTGTGTGTGTGTGTGTGCATGCGTGTCTACGCATTCACGTCTGCATGTGCATGTGTCTGCGTATGCTCACCTAATTATGGTTGCAGGGGTAGAGTCATAACTCCTGGCCCCGTATCTTCACTGGTTGCTACTAGGTAGGTGGGTGTTTGCGCATGCGCATGTGTGCCTGCATGTATGTGCATGCACAAGTGTGCACACAAGAGATTAAGTGCCTATTTTTAATTTCTGTACATGAGAAGAGCTATGATAATGGTATTGTATCAACAACATTTAATGCATCAGTAGTAGTAGTACTTACTGCCTCATCTTCAATCACATTCCACTTATCTACCTCCCTAGAGAAAAATTTCTAGTACACTTTTAGCACCCTCCTCCCTCCTCATTTACAACAGTTGCCTTCTGCTCTCCCTGTTCTTAGGATGAAGTTATCTTTATTCTTTTGAAACATTTTATAACCTTTTATAATCTTGTGTGTGGTTCCCACGTCTCCTCTTTCTCTCCTATTAATCAACGGTATTTTGATAGCTTATCTTTTACTATTTTGTCCCGTAGTTCAATTGCTAGTGCATTCAGCTCACACACTAAGTTCTAGGGTTTGATCCCCAGTACAGGCAGAAACATTAGGATGTATTCCCTTAACCCTTAAACTGTCCAAACATAGATCTACGTTTTTTAAACATTTGAAAGTATATAAAAAAAGTAGATTTTTTTTTTTTTACATTTGAAAACGTGTAAAAAACTTGATCTATTTTTTTTTTTTTTGTTATTTGAAAATATGTAAAAAAAACGAAGATTTACTTTTGGACCACTACGCATGTGAACGTAGATCTGCATGGACAGTTTAAGGGTTAAGACACATGCTGTCCATGTTCACCTAGCAGTAAAATAGGTATGTACTTTGGTTTTAGTTGACTTGTGTGGGTCACATCCTGGGAACAACACTGACTTAATTTGCCCAAAATGTTCTGCATAACAAGGGGCTTTCTATATAGTAGTATGTCACTGATGTCAGCTAGGCCTGCATACCTTGTACATGTACTTATAGAAATCAATATATTATTATTATTACAAGCTTTTTTTGGGTGCATACATTAAACCAACGCTGCTGCTGCTGTATATTCTGAGTGTGACATAAATGATGTCAACAATTTCTTTTTTAATAATTTCTTCAATCGTAGGAGTTTCTCTGATTTATGTGAAGTGCATATTCTATGTACAATTTTTACCTATTTTCAGCTAAGGAATAGAGCTATGATTGTGGTGTCCCATCTTTATTATTTAGTTATTATTCTCATGTCTTAAACATTCCAGAGGTTATTGTATTTACTACCTTACTGAACCTCAATTTTTTATTTTACTACATTTATGAACAACTATTTCTAGTTTTCTTTTGACACTGCTTTTTCCTTGCAGTAACAATTATGACGTCTTGATCTCCCTACTGGCAGAGTTAAAACAATGAAATTATGTTCATATCCTATTATTTTATATTTACATGCCCACTTGTAGCATGTTTTGAAACTTTTTTCATTTTGTTTACATACATGATTCTATGTAAGTACTACATTACTGCTGCATATTCCTATTTTGGCCAGACCATAATCAAAAATACTTTTTTGCTGAGCATTTCAAGTACATCAGGATGATATTTCCAAATTTATAAGCATTGCATAGTTATTAGCAATTGCATTTATGTGATTTCCTGGTAATAAACTGCTTTTATAATTACATATCAAGCAGTCCTCTTCACCTATTCTGTATATGACCTGTTCTCATTTTCATTTCCAAAATGTTGCCTTTAACTACATACATTAAATATCATCCAACTATCAGTTCACCAGCTCAACTAATCTACTAAGTCTAAAGTGGAGACCTAGTCTCCAAATCATTTAAAGTAAGTAAATTAGAAAAATAATTGGTGCCAGTAACACTCCTAGCAGAAAAGAAAATCTCATTCACTGACTGCCTTTTATCTCTAATTTTTCAGTATCTTTATTATTTTTGTGTGTGGGATTATCAAACTCCTACTTAAAATCTGGGTCAATATTTATCTTAGATGCTCAGGTAAGTGTCAATTACAGTGGTACCTCAGCATATGTCTGCTTTGGAATAAGTCCAACTTGGTATACATCCTGTTTGGACAAAAATTTTTGCTTGGTATGCGACCTTTGTTTGGAATACAACTCGCGTGCTAGAACTTGTATGGGTCAAAGTAAGTCACAACACCACACGCTACCCTCGAGACAAAGCCATGACTGTCCACTAGCATCAGTACGCCTGTTGCTACCATTCAGTTAACAATGAACTCTGCTTGGAGGAATTTATGGCCAGAAGCAGTGGCTGAAAGGGACTTCGAGGGCTTTGGGGCTGTGTCTATAGTGGAGGATATTCTCTCTCTGGGCAGGTCCATGGGTCTGGATGTGAGTGATAGTGATGTGGAGGAGTTAGTGAAGGGGCACAGGGAAGAGCTGACCACTGAGGAGCTGCAGAACTTGAGGAGGAGGAGCACAAGACTAAGATGGATGCACTCTCTTCAGGCTCGGAAGAGGAGATAGAGGAAGCCCCTACTTCATTAATCAAGGAAATCTTTGCCAAACAGAGGGACGTCAAAAACTTTGCAGAGAAGTACCACCCCAACAAAGCCCAAACAAGCCGTAATAGCACTGTCTGGAATGACCAAACAATGTCACATTTCTGAAACATCCTGAGGAGAAGGCAGAAGCAAAGTTCTTTGGACAAATTTTTAGTAAAAGTCAAACCTGGTGAGCTTCAACCAGGTCCAAATAGGTAAGAGAGACAGAAAAAAGAAGGGGACTCTCCTTCCAAACAATAACATTTCCTCCTCCTCCTCCCTTCTCAGCACTACCCTAGTAGGCACTCGACTTTTCATTAAAGTGAGGTTAAATCTGCATTTATTTCATCTATTTCTTTTGTATTTATGTATGTATTTAGTATTAAGCAGTGTTTAAATTACATATTTTAGTATTAAGCAGTGTTTAAATTATTTTATACAACCCCATCAATGTATAACATGCCAATAACAATAGGAAGTTTTTCCATGGGAACGGATTAATCGTTTCCCCTATGCATATTTCTCGTGGGAAAATTCGTTTGGTATACGTCCTGGTTGGTACAAGTCCAAAGTCCTGGAACGGATTAAGAATGTATACCGAGGTACCACTGTATTGTCTAAATTCTCCAACATTATGTGGATTATGCAATGGAAACATTCCCATGGGAAAAAGGCTTTCCTTTTATGGGGGGTAACAAAAATAAATCCAACCTAACCCAAACAAGATTTTGAGTTAGATTTTAGGATAGGTTAGACTTTCTAGTAACAAAAGAAAAAATTACTCCATTGCACAATCTATCTGCTACTGAAGAATTTACATGATAAACTTCCATGTAGTTATGGTAAATACTGAACTATGCCTAAAGTATTTTTTTTTTTTTTTTTTTTTTTTTAGACAGGTCCTATAGTCTAAAGTATTGCCCCTGTTACCTTTTTTTCAAAGACAGTATCATTATTTTCTAACTTTTGCCTTCTTGTAATAATGTCCTAAATGCTTCCCAGAGTACAGTCTTTAATTCTGCACATTCATGTTAAAACCCTCTTCTTTACCTGCTTTTATCAATATTCAATATTTTTCATTTTTTTATAGGGATTTTTTTTTTTTTTTTAGACTACATAATAATTCATATCTTTCTCAAGGATAGAGGTTTTAGCTTTAACGCCCATTTTATCTTAAGTTTAGTAAATACACTTAAATTTTCTGTTAGTACCTCTTGCATTTCCTCTTCGTTTCTGTAATTTTGAAATCATCTTTAACTGTATTGTTGGGCCATCATCTTCATATTTTGCCTTTTACAATTTGTTTTTTTCCAAATTTTCAAAGATTTGCTCTTGTCTACAATCTCTTTAATTACTTATTCCTAGCTACAGGAGCAAAACTGCTCCAGTGTTTAGTAGGAGAGTAATAAACTTGCTGGGCTTTAAAAAGTTTGGGAATTGGGACAATCAGATTTGATCCAGGAAAGACAGTAATTCCAATTTCTTAAAAGCTTTTCAAGAGTTTCAAGTCAACCCCACTAAAGAGTGTGTGTAACCTAATCACTGTTCTTTCACAGTGAATAAAATCTGTCACTGCTACAACAGTTTACAGTTGTTAGCTTCTGTTCTCTCTGTTAATCATGACTAGAAATGTTTTTCTGTTCTTTTGTATATTTTCAAAAAATTACACGTGGTTATCAAATATTCCCTTTTCCTCTGAGCAGCCGACCAGTTCATTCGAGTCCAGTGTTTGAACCGTGCATTTATTATGCTCTGAGATTCACTTTGTAGTATCTCCACATATTTTTAGTTAGACTCCACACAACTATTGCATATTCTAATTTTACTCTATATTGTGAACAGCTTCTTTAGCATTGTGCCTGTATGAATACATGACTGCTGTGATATTAACTCTTAGTGTGTGAGATTAACTAGGTTATAGCTACAAGAGCAGAGTTAAGTTTGTGATATCTCATCATTCACATAAATTTATAATACATACTTTTTTTTAATTTTTAGTAGTTGTAGCACTTACCACTACTTCTTGTAACTCATTCCATTATTTTACCAGCATTTCCTGAAAAATAACTTTGGAATCCCTGGTACATGGTCCGAGGGGCCAGACTGCAGGGTGGTCACCCCATTAACTCTTAGATTTATTAGGAAATCTATGGAATTGTTTTATACACTTTGATTAATTTTATTTAAGGCTATCTTCTCTCTTCTATCAGTCCATAGAAGCATGTCTAGTGCCTTCAGCCTGTCTTTTTAACTCTTACCTTTCAGCACCAGCCCTTTTGTTCACACTTCTTTTTTGAAGGCCACATACCACATGAAAACAGCAGATTACAATTTTGTTCAAATGTGTTGTGAATAGTTTTACAGCATTTCCCCGTCCATATCTCTAAAGGCTATTTTCAGGTGTGCGTGGTTTTTTGTGGGGTTTTTTTCAGTTTTCCGGGGGGTTTTTGGGGGGGGGGAATTTGGTGGGGGTTTTGTGTGGGGTTTTGTGGCACGCGTGCGAGCGGGGGTTGGGGTTTTTGGGGGGGGGGGTTTGTGTTGGGGGCTTGGTTTTGTGTTGGGGTTTGGTTGGGGGGTTTGTGGGTGTGGCGTTGGGGGGTTTTTGTTTGTTTTGTGGGGGGTTGTTGTGTGTGTGTGTGGGGGTGTTTTGTTTGTGGGTGTGGTGTGGGGGGTTGTTGTGGTGTGGTGTGTGTGGGGGGTTGTCTGGACGTTCGTGTGAGGGGTTTTGTGTGTGTGTGTGTGTGGAGGGATTGTTGTGGGGTTTTTGTGGTGGGTTTGTGGTTGTGTTTGTGTGGGTTTGTGTGGTAGTTCTGTTGCATGTGTGAGCTGTTGTTGTGTGTGTTTTCTTAGTGGTGGATTTGGTGTGGGGTTTGTGTTGTGTAGGTTTGGTTTGATGTGATTTGTCTGTGGTGTGTTTTGTGTGTGTGTTGTGTGTGATGTTTGTGTGTTGTTTGTGTAGTGTTGTGCTGTGTGGTTTGTATGTGTGGGGGTCTGTGTGTGGGTGGTTTGTCTGTGAGGGTATTGTGTAGTTCTTGGTGTGTGTGTTTTGTGTTTGTGTGTTAGTGTGTGTGTTTTGTGATAGTAGAGAGAAGTGTCTAGGGTGTGTGGTGGTTTGTGTCTGTTTGGAGTTGTGTCATGTGGGTGTTGTGTGTGGGGTTGTGATGGTGTGTGTTTGTGTGTGTGTGTGTGTGTTGTGAGCATTGTATAGTGTGTGGGTGTTGTGTGTGGAGGTTTGTGGTGGTTGTGTTTGGGGTTGTGTGTGGGGTGGTTGTGTGTGGAGGGGTGTGTGTGTGTGGGGGGTGGTTGTGTGGGGTTGTGTGTGGGGGTTGTGTGTGGGGGTTTTGTGTGTGTGGGGGGTTGTTGTGTGGGGGGTTGTGTGGGGGTGGTTGTGTGTGGGGGATGTGTTGTGGGGGTTGTGTGTGGGGTTGTGTGGGGGGTTGTGTGGGGGGGATTGTGTGTGGGGGATTGTGTTGTGGGGATTGTGTGGTGGGGATTGTGTGTGGGGATGTTGTGGGGGGTTGTTGTGGTGGAGTTTTGTGTGGGGGGTTGTGTGGGGGTTGTGGGGGGGTTGTGTGGGGGGTTGTGTGGGGGGTTGTGTGTGTGGGGGGGTTGTGTGGGGGTTGTGTGGGGGGGATTGTGTGTGGGGGTTTGTGTGTGGGGGTTGTATGTGGGTGTTTGTTGGGGGGTTGAATGGGGTGTTTGGTGGGGGGGGTTGTGCGGGGTTGTGTGTGTGGGGGTGTCGTGTTGTGTAGGGGGTTGTGCGTGGAGTTTGTGTGTGTGGGTGGTATGTGTGTGTGTGTGTGTGTGTGTGTGTGTGTGTGTGTGTGTGTGTGGTTGTGTGTGAGGGGTGTGTTTGGGGGTTGTGTGTGGGGGTTGTGTGTGTGGGGTTGTGTGTGGGGGTTGTGTGTTGGGGGTTGTTTTGTGGGGTTGTGTGTGGGGGTTGTGTGTGGGGGGTTTGTGTGGGGGGTTTTGTAGGTGGGATTTGTGTTGGGGGTTGTGTGGGGGGGTTTGTGTGTGGGGGTTGTGTGTGGGGGTTGTGGTGTGGGGGTTGAGTGGGGGGGTTTGGTGGGGGTTGAGTGTGTGGGGGGTTGTGTGGGGGGGGTTTGCGTGTGTGGGATTGTGTGGGGGGGATTGTGTGTGGGGGGATTTGTGTGTGGGGGGATTGTGTGGGGGATTGTGTGTGGGGGATTGTGTGTGGGGGTTGTGTGGGGTTGTGGGGGGTTGTGGGGGGTTTGTGGGGGGTTGTGTGGGGAGTTGTCGTGGGGGTTTGTGGGTGGGGGTTGTGTGGGGGGTGTTTGTGTGTGGGGGGGGTTGTGTGGGGGGATTTGTGTATAGGGGGATGGGGGGTTGTGTGGGGGGTTGTATGTGGGGTTTGTGGGGGTTGAGTGTGTGGGGGGTTGTTGTGGGGTTTGTGTGTGGGGTGTTGTGTGTTGGGGGTTTGTGTGGTGGGGAGTTGTGTGTGGGGGTTGGTTGTGTGCGGGGGTTGTGTGTGGGGGTTGTGTGTGGGGGTTGTGTGTGGGGGTTTTGTGTGGGGGTTGTGTGTGGGGGGTTGTTTGTGTGTGGTTTGTGTGGGGGGGTTGTGTGTGGGGTGTTGATGTGTGTGGGCACGTGTGTGGGGGTTTGTGGGGGTTGTGTGTGGGGGGTTGTGTGTGTGGGTGTGTGGGGTTGTGTGTGTGGGGGTTGTGTGTGTGGGGGTTGTGTGGGGGGTTGTGTGGGGGGTTGTGTGTGTGGGGGGTTGTGTGTTGGGGGGGGTTGTGTGTGTGGGGGGTTGTGTGTGGGGGTGTGTTGTGGGATTGTGTGCAGGGGTTATGTGTGATGTGTGGGGGTATTGTGGTTGTGGGGGGTTGTGGTTGTGGGGGTTGTTGTGTCGTGGGGGGTGTGTGTTTGTGTGGGGGTTTGTGTGGGGGGGTTGTGTGGGGGGATTGTGTGGGGGTGGGGTTGTGTGGAGGGGTTTGTATGTGGGGGTGGTGATGTGGTGGGGATTTATGATGGGGGATTGTGTGGGGGATTGTGTTGAGGGGTTTGTGTGAGTGGGGGTTGTGTGTGGGGTTGTGTGTGGGGGTTGTGTGTGGGGTTGTGTGGGGTTGTGTGGGGTTTGGTAGTGGGTTGGGGGTTGGGGGGTTTTTGGGGGGGGGGGGGGGGGGGGGGGGGGGGGGGGGGGGGGGGGGGGGGGGGGGGGGGGGGGGGGGGGGGGGGGGGGGGGGGGGGGGTGGGGGGGGGGGGGGGGGGGGGGGGGGGGGGTGGGGTTGGGGGGGGGGGGGGGGGGGGGGGGGGGGGGGGGGGGGGGGGGGGGGGGGGGGGGGGGGGGGGGGGGGGGGGGGGGGGGGGGGGGGGGGGGGGGGGGTGGGGGGGGGGGGGGGGGGGGGGGGGGGGTTGGGGGGGGGGGGGGGGGGGGGGGGGGGGGGGGGGGGGGGGGGGGGGGGGGGGGGGGGGGGTTGGGGAAGATTTAAAATTTTTTTTTTGGGGGTTTTATGGTTGGAGGGTTTTGGGGGGTTTGTAAGGGTGCTTGTTTAAAAACACACAAAAAAATACAAACAGATATTTTATGTAAGAGGTTGGGCCCCACCACACAACTCCATGATCCACACAGGATTAGCCAAAACAACCTTCCCCAAACCCCTTCCCCGGGCAAACCAAAAAGCAAAGGCAGGTACCATGCAGAAAACCAACCCCCTGGGATGGGGTGGCTCCTACGAACAGGGGGACCTACCTTGCAGGGGAGATTCCGAGCTGATGCCTGAGAAGGTACAGTGTTTTTCTGGATCAGGGGGTTCCTCCCGGGTGGAACCAGGGGTTTTAGTGTTTCTCCCCCCGGCCCACCACCCCCCTCCACCCCCCCCTCCTCCCCCCTCCCCCACCTCCTCCCCCCTCCTACCCCACCACCACCTCCACCACCACCCCCTCCCTACCTCCTCCCACCCCCTCCCAAAATAGTCACCCTTTTTCAGGGCCACACCAACCACCACCAATCTGCACACCTCTACTGGTTCAGTCTGAAGAAAAAAATCCAGAAAAAATTTTTTTAGAAATTTTTTTTATTATAATGACACAGATAAAATTTTAGATTTTACTGAAACCTTATAACCAAATAAATTGCCCTTTCTATGCCTAGTGACACTTAATATCTAATTAATCCCACTATGCATACACACTAACCAAACTATGACTTTAATTACAAGATCACCATGTGAATTAGGGTGTGTCCAGATATCAGGGAACAGCCAGATTTAAAAACTTGAAATGTTTATAAGTTATTGGTGGGAAATTGTTAAACAGCAGCAAAACTACAGTATAATCTTATTTAGCTTCACTTTCACACAATAACATACAGACAGGACTCTCTCAACACAGATTTAGGGAGCACATTTTCATTAATAGAATGCTAATCATATTTATATAACAAAATTATTAGACTGCAGCCTCAGCCTGTGTTTAACGCAGCTCAATTAAAAAAAAAATTGGGTTGGTTCATGCTCAGAAAATTTTCCTTTGTGGCATAAATTTGGGGAAAAATTTGAAATCAGGCTGAATCCCACATGGAAAATTTCCCTCTGCATTGTCGATATTTCCTGAGTGACTGATTAAGGTGGTGAGTGCACTAGTAGGTGGTCATAGGTGATAGGGCATGTAGATTGTAGAAGTGGTAGCAGCTACAATATGGAACACAGCCTCTCCTCACTTAGCGACGAACTCGTTTACTGACAACTCAGACTTACGACGGGCTCTCTGACCAGTATGCATAACTAAATAAGGTATATTAGAGCTGATTTCCTCTATTCTGTTTATTACATTATATAGTACACTACTGTATAAACATTTAAAGATATACCAGAAATGTTATAAATGGTGCAAAGGTGACATTAAAACAATATCAAAGATGGTTGACACAAACCCACTACCATTATAGTATGCTCCTCACTTAGCAACAAATTTATTTACTGACATCATCTTAGGAACAGAACTCCGTCGTTAAGTGAGGAGAGGCTGTATTCAGCTTTTACACAGGTTCAGTCGGACGTGGGGAATGTTAAAGAGGTTTTTGTCTTTTGTTACACTGCAGCTATCAAAGAAAAGTTACAGAGAAAGGCTTATATTGGAACTGACTGTTCTATATACTAGTAGTTTCCCCCCACATCTGTGGGTGAAACATTTCAAGACCTACCGTGGATCCCCAAAACCGTAGATAGTGCAAACCCTATACAGTGGACCCTCGTTTTTCGTAAGCAATGGAAGTTGTAATTTTCAAAAATCATAACTCTTTTCATCAAAATATTGACTCGTGAATCGTTGTTTGACTTGCAAATCATTCATCCCAGATGCGTACACACAGCCCCGAGTGGCCCCACACTCCATTCACAGCCAGTGCACCATTGTTTATCAGAGAGTGAGGATTATCTCATGCGTTCATACGATACATTTCTCATTATGTTCCAATCTTTTTAGTGCTTGCAACTGCTAAATAATCCACTATGGCTCCAAAAAAAGCTCCTAGTGCCAGTCTTTTGGTAAAGAAGGTGAGAAACACAATAGAATTCAAGAAAGAAGTCATAGGAAAATACCAAAGTGGAGGAGGAAAAGAGAGGGGAGAACGTACCTTCTTCAGTCATTCAACGATATGTACAATACTAAAGCAGCATGAGTCAATAAAGGCTATAGAGCCAGCCAGCGATAAAGTGTAGCATTAACAGTCTAGCAAGTAAGTTAAGTGATTAATCGACAGAAAAAGGACAGCATGAACCTAACTCCTCCAATGTTGTTGGAGTTATATAGGGCTACTGAGAACACTGCCGCCTCTGCTAGCCTTCACCACCACTATATACAGCTTACGCTCTCAGTGGCCCTTATACACCCAACACACCAGTACTCGTGACATACGTAATGACATTTTTTATTCATTCTAGAGTATATGTCATGTTTCTATGTTATTAATATTGTTTATGTCATATTAGATGAATTGTGATAGATAAATAAGCTGTAGAGTTGATACTAGTGTCATATTAAAGGACTATCTTGTCCTGCCTCTAAACACTCCCCTGCTGCTGCCACAATTCCTAATGTACATGATATATTTTATTCATACACCAATAAGAGTCTTCAATAAAGGTAAGTGTGATGTTACTACTGTTTTATTCTTCATGCCTTATTGTTAACACCAGCCATGGTTCCAATGAATAAAGGAAATACTTCTCGTTGTGTAAAGTGCAAACACCGTACATTGCACTAACAATGGTTATAACTATGACCATAATTTTTAAAGGGGTAAACCAGTAAGCCAGCAAAAGGCCTTGGTCAGATGACTAAAGGCTTTAACACCAGGTCTTCATATGCCTAAGACCTGCAACAGGAGACACTTGTCCTGTTTCCTGATGAATCTTACCTAACCTTACACTGTTTTATAAGAGATAAGGGTGAACTGAAAAAACTTGACAGCGTGCATCTGTGAGAAGCTTGTGTGACAGTAATTCTTCAAAAGAAATACCTTTACTATTTATTTCACCTGTGCTTCGTATTTTTTTTTAAAGTCTTCATCTTATGAAATTATAATCTTTTTCCAAAGGTAATGAAACCAAAAGTACAAATTTGATGGAAGACTTACAGAATAATGCTCTCACAAAGTTTGTGGTCTCAGCAATATTTATGCATTGGCAATTTCATTTCTCTGTGAACCATTGACTAATATTTTTAACCCCTAAACGGTCCTAACGTACATATACGTACATTCTCTTGCCCAGCGCCCCAAATATTTTGTAAAGAAAAAAAAAATATAGAAAGAAAGAGCACATTTTTTTTAGTGTTTTAGAATAAAAAAAAAATTTAGGGTCAGTACTTGCCAAGATATGAGGCCGCGAAGTTGGCACTTGGCGATCACCTGACGGCAACATGGAGCGCTGCCGCTTGCAGAAATTCTACATATTTACCACTTTCTTCCTTTTTTTTTTTTTTTTTTAATTTTCTTGGTTTTCATGGTATGATAATTATGTTTTATAGTAAATCTTTTGATTTCAATGCCAACTGTTGTTTATACACCAATATTATATACGAAATTATTATCATTGTCATAAACACACATGTACACACTGACAGGTGATTTTGCACACCTGGCTGAATCACATTCTATTATCTACAACTATATATAAGTACTTACATGTCCCACTTATGTTTCTAGAATACCATGATTGTATGATATGCCATGAAGCATGGATTCATACAGAGTGCCACCCCACACTGGTGACAAATGAATCGTGTGTCCAGCTGTTGGGGTCATTTTGTGGTGGTAGAACACACACAACACTTTTTCTGGGAACTCTTCTTCTTTGGGGTAGGTGGTATTGGTACCAGATAGTGACAGTTAGGGATGATTCGGTCTGGCACCTCCCCCACTGGCTGTGGTTGTGGGACAAGTCGGTGTTGAGGGGCAGGTACAGGTGTGGTACCATACTTTCTTGCTATCTGTCTGACAACATTCAGAGAGAACTCTGCAAAACATTGTCATTTTCCAGTCTTTATTTCGTACAAATTGAATACATTGAGCACTGCAATGTCTACAAGGTGAAAAAACAGTTTTATATGCCACTTGCGAATCGTATGTACAAAGTCAACAAACCCTATCATGTCACACTTGTCAACTAGTTGCGTATTGTTCGTATAGTCCACGACAGCAGCTGGCTTTACAATGTGTTCACTGGTCTCCCTGTTCACTTTGTTTGTACCATCTCGTTTCTGTGGATGGTTGACAGCAATATCACATTCCGTTTGTCATGCCACATCAGTGCCATGATGTCATTAGCATGAAACACTTGCACTGCACTTTCAACACTGCCTCCAGTGAACCTTGGCATATGTTTTCTATTCCTTCTCACTGTTCCACATATATCAGCATTGTTCACATGTAGGAAATCAGCGAGCATAGGGCTTGTATACCAGTTGTCTGTGTACAATGCATGGCCCTTGCCAAGGTATGGTTCCATCATCCTGTGAACAACATCACCAGAAATGCCCAACACCCGTCTGTCATCATCGAGTGTGTTTCTCCCAGTGCATACAATAACATCCAACAACAGACCACTCTCACAGTCACACATAACAAAAAGTTCCATACCAAAGCAATTACGTTTGCTCGGTACATATTGTTTGAATGGCAGCCATCCCTTGAACAGAATCAAGGACTCATCAACAACAATGTTCTTGAAGGGATAAAAGTATGCACTGAATTTCTGCTTCAAATACATAAACACTTCCCGGATTTTGTATAGAAGGTCATTTCTGTTTGGCGTATTTCTGTCTGAGATGTGCAACATTCGTAGCAAGAGTGAATCTGTTGCAGGGAAGGAGGTCACTGAAGACTGGAGTACTGATAAAGTGGTCTGTGGAACAGTAATTACTTATATTGCTCTTATAAGTATGTGACATAAGCATGACAGTGGCAAGGAATAAATACATTTCACCCACTGTTGTGTCTTTCCACTTGTGCAACCTCTGCTGTGTTGTCCATGACATATTGGTAATAATTGTTTGTCTGGGTCACTATCAAGTTCATTATAGGCTCATCAAAGTACAACTGGAAATAGTCTAACTCTGTAGACTCATTCGTTAGGGGATATTCTGGCTGGATGCCACTTCCACTTGCATCAAAATCACAAGACTGTGGCACGAATATACTTTGTGTCCAGTTCCACTCACGATCACATGGTGCAGGGTGGACCTGTGGCATGGGGTGAGGGGGAGCAAGAGGAGGGACGGGGGGAGGCAGCACATGGTTGAGGGGATGCCGAGCAGTCCTCTGTCTGTCCACCCACTGTGCCATGTGGTCCAAGCACCGTGCCACCCACCACTACTTCCTTCATCCCCGCATACTCACCTTCATGATCACTTTCACTCTCAGTGGTCGGGGCTTTGGATCGTGACCTGCCACGACCCTTGGGGATTGCATATGGAACACTGCCTGAATGTAGACGATGATGTTTAAATGTACGCTTCACTGATGAATAACTTCACTGTCGCTAGATGAATCCTTGGATGGCATGAAATCAATCTCATCACTTACATCACTTTCACTATCACTAAAACACCGGAAAATGATAGTTTCCTCTTGTGAAGTTGCCTATGGGTAATATGAATAACATTGACTGGCAAAATGAGCTCAAAACATATACAGATATGAAAATGTATAAATAATTTTCTAAAAAAAGCCCATTACCTCTACAACAAACATTGCCCTAAAAAACTAAACAGATCACAGCAAAGAGACTGAATAGTCCCTGGCTAACACCCAGCATCCTCAAATTCATTAACACAAAACACAAATATGAAAAACAGTACAGAAATGGTCAAATAACTAGAGACCAGTCTAAATGTTACTCGTCAGCTCTTACCAGCCTGATAAGAAGATCTAAAAAATTGTATTATGAAAACAGATTACATAACATCAAAGGTGATATGAAAAAGACCTGGAAAACTATCTGAAACTCTTGGAACTAAAAGGTTATCCAAAAACAAAACAATCAAATTAACAAAATCAGACGAACCCCTACTCACACCAACTGAAACAGCAGACTCGATGTTTTCTACTCCACCATAGGAAAAAATCTAGCGAACAAAATACCAAGCTCAAACACCCGTCCATCAGACTACCTCATAGGTACCTACCCAAATACACTATTCCTAGCTCCAATCAACCCACCAGAAATCTTGCTCATCATCAACACCCTTAAAAACAAGGCAGGAGACAAACAACTTGCCTGCTTTTATGTACCAAAAAGTTCTCAAGTATTGTCACCAATTATTGCAACACTCTTTAACAAATCCATTGAATCGTCTACCTTCCCAACAATCCTCAAAATAGCAAGGGTCACTCCGATCCATAAAGGAGGTGACCAAGCTGACTTGAATAACTATAGACCAATATCAAACTTACCAATGCTCTATAAAATCTTTGAAAAATTAATTCATAGATGGATCTATTCCTACCAAGTGTCACACAACATATTAAACCCTTGTCAGTTTGGATTCAGGAATAATAAAAGCACAAACGATGCAATCATATACATGCTAGAAATAATATATACCGCACTCGTAAAAGAAGGAAGTCCCGCTGGGAATTTTCATTGATTTACGTAAAGCTTTTGAGAGTCGACCATGAACTGCTGTACTCTAAATTAACACACTATGGTATCAGAGTCCACTCCCTCAACTACCTAAAGTCATACCTTAGTAGCAGAAGTCAATGTGTGTACACAAATGGTGCAAACTCTTCCACCCAACCAATCACAGTAGGAGTCCCACAGGGAAGTGTCCTTGGACAACTCCTCTTTCTCATCTACATCAATGATCTACCGAATGCATCACAGCTACTCAAACCCACATTATTTGCAGATGACACTACATACGTCTTCTCCTACCCAAACCCAGTCATACTCGCCAACACTGCTAATGCCGAATTGTAGATGAATGGTTCAAAGAACCGACATGTCATTAAATTAGACATGTGCAACTCTTGGGTAGCTCTACTGAGGAAACGTTTCGCCACACAGTGGCTTCATCAGTCCATATAAAGGATAAACTTGAAGAACAGGAGGAGAATGAGGTGATCAGTCCCTCAACCTTGAGTCGATGTGGTCAGTCCATCAATCTTGAATAGAATACGGCATCTGAGCGGAGAAGCAGCTTATAAACCGTATGGCAGGAGAGGTGCAGCAGTCGTAGGTGGTGTCACATTTGTCCAATGTGGAAGTAGGTCGTGCCCAAGGGTTAGGCAAGCGAAGAATTCCCAATTCCCAAATGTGACACCACCTACGACTGCTGCACCTCTCCTGCCATACGGTTTATAAGCTGCTTCTCCGCTCAGATGCCGTATTCTATTCAAGATTGATGGACTGACCACATCGACTCAAGGTTGAGGGACTGATCACCTCATTCTCCTCCTGTTCTTCAAGTTTATCCTTTGTATGGACTGATGAAGCCACTGTGTGGCGAAACGTTTCCTCAGTAGAGATACCCAAGAGTTGCACATGTGTCTAATTTAATAATGCCAAATTGCAGAAAATATCTGCCTGGATGATGACTAATAAACTTACCCTGAATACTGATAAAGCCTATTTCATCCAATTTGGAAACAAAACTGCAAATGTTCCACTTAACATAACACTAAACGGATCACCAGTCACAAGACTTGCAGAGGGAAAATTCCTAGGTATCCACCTTGACAGTAGCCTTAAGTTACAGACACACATACAACAAATCACCAAAAAAATCTCAGACTGTAGGCATACTATCAAAGATACGGTACTATGTTCCACAATCAGCTCTCCTGGCACTGTACCATTTACTCATATACCCTTAGCTCACATATGGAATTTGTGCATGGGGATCAACAACATTAAATCACCGAAGACCTCTAACAACCCAGCAAAAGGCAGCAGTCAGAATGATGATAAATTTCCACTCCTGACAGCATACTCCACCAATTTTCAAGTCTAAATCTGCTCACCATTAAGAACATCCATACTTATTCATGTGCCTACTACATACACAGAATACACACAAATATAAACCCTCCACTCAAACTTCTCCTCACCAACCTTAACAGGACACATGACCATAACACAAGACACAGATCTCTTTTTGATGTACCCCGTGTCCATATCACACTGTAAAAACTATGCACATAATGGGCCCCAAAATATGGAATTTGTTACCAGAAGATACTAAAGTAACCCGATATGAAAATCAATTTAAGACTTCTCAAAAGCCACTTAATCACCCTAGACCAAATGCTCAATACTCAGTACTCACATACTCGATATGTATTCCCATATCATAATTTCAATAATTTCTTTTGAACCTATTATCCATTGTCGACAGGAATATAATTGAATCATTGTTTCACAAAAAGCATTTTTGAATATATGAATATATCTTTTGTTTTATATAAACTAGATTCACATATAATTAATAGATCTACTGTACAACTGATATAATTCTTTAGTGTTAAGTAGTCAGTAAGCCAATAATATTAAGTCGGCCCATAATGCCTAGGCATAATAGAGGCTCTCTTTGCATTGCAACTCATTATTATAAATACATAATCTCAATGTACTATTTGCAAAGACATAAATAAATAAACAAATAAATAAACACTCGCCACTCCAGAGGTGCTTGGCCCAGGGTCTTCTGTGGCCACACTGGCCACCCCAGAAGTGATTGGCCTAGGGTCTGCTGTGGCCACACTAACTACCCCAAAGGTCCTTGGCCCAGGGTCTGGTGTGGCCACCCCAGAGGTGATGGGCTGAGGGTCATCTGGGTTATCATCGACATTTTCACTAATTCCTTGAATATTACTGGCCCCATTGGTGTCAAATCCACTACTCACGATCTACATCACTTTCCTCAAATAGTAATGTGCTAATACAACAAGGCGTGAGTGAATCACAAGGATGTGCCATGATGTTGACCCAAGATGGAGCTGAATGTAACTGGACCGACCATGTGGTACCCAGGCATCCCCGTTTTTTTTTCATACGGTGCACACTGAGTGCGCACACCCATTCTCTCATGTCTAGGCAACTCAGGCCCATCACACCAATTTTGAACGAATGAAAAATGAAACGTATATATACGTTTGGGACACTAGCGGTAAGAACGTATATACTGCAAGTTTGGACTGTTTAGGGGTTTATATACAGTGGATCCCCAGATTTCGTAGTCATCAGATTTCACAATATTCGGAAATAGTAGTAACATTTTTTCATCAAAATATTGGCTTGGTGATCGTCACTGAGCTCGGGAGTAGTCATTTGTCCTGAACATGTCCGTGCGGCCCGACACACCACTTACAAGTGTGCCATTGTTTATCAGCCAGTGACCATCACCCCACACGTTTATGCGATACATTTCATATCATTCCATTCTTTTTAGTGCTTGTAACTGTTAAATAAGCCACCAGGGGCCCAAAGAAAGCTTCTAGTGCCAGCCCTTTGGTAGAGAAGGTGAGAAACACTATAGAATTCATGAAAGACATCATTGCAAAATATGAAAGTGGAGTGTGTTGCAGAGCTGGCCAGGTTGCAAAACAAACCCCATACAACCATCGCTTCTATCATGGCCAAGAAAAAGGAAATCAATGAAGCTGTTGTTGTGAAACGTGCAAATATGCTTACAAAACAGAGATTGCAAATACTGGAAGATGTGGAGACTTTGTTGTTGGTGTGGATCAACAAAAAACAATTATCAGGAGATAGTGTTATGCAGTCGATAATTTGTGAAAAGGCAAGGCAGTTGCATGCAGATCTCGTAAAGAAAATGCCTGGCACCAGCGCTGATGTTAGTGAATTTAAGGCCAGTAAATGCTGGTTTGAGAGATTTAAGAAGCATAGTGGCATACACAGTGTGGTAAGGCTGCAAGTACTGACAAATATGCAGCTGAAAAATATGCTCAGGAATTCAAGGAATATATACAGACTGAACAATTCACACCCCAACAAGTGTTCAATTGTAACGAAACAGGCCTCTTTTGGGAAAAAATGCGAAAGAGGATCTACATCACAAAGGAGGAAAAGGCACTCCCAGGAGACAAGCCTATGAAAGACAGGCTAAATCTCATGTTCTGTAGTAATGTTAATGGGGATTTCAAAGTGAAGCTTTTACTGGTGTATCACACTGAAAATCCCAGAGTGTTCAAGAAAAACAGTGTCGCCAAGAGTAAATTGTGCGTGATGTGGAAGGCAAACAGTAAGGCATGGGTCACGAGGGACATTTTCCTTGATTGGTTCAATGAAGTGTTTGACCCCAGTGTGAAGAAATATGTCCTGGAAAATAAATTGGAACTCAAGCGACTCCTGCTAATGGACTATGCACCTGCTCGTCCTCCAGACTTGGAAGAGCAAATGGTGAAGGAGTTTCATTTCATTACAGTGAAGTTCTTGCCCCCTAATACCACTCCTCTCATCCAGCCAATGGACCAGCAGATCATTTCAAACTTCAAAAAATTGTACACCAAAGCAATGCTTCAAAGGTGCTTTGATGTGACCTCAGACACTCACTTGACCCTAAGTTTTGGAAAGATCACTTCAGTGTCCTCCACTGCATAAACCTTATAGGTAAGACTTGGGAGGGAGTAACTTCCAGGACTGTGAACTCTACTTGGAGAAATCTGTGGCCAGACTGTGTCCAAGAGAGGGATTTTGAAGGGTTTGGGGGCTGACCCTGACAAGCCTATGGCAGTTGTGGAAAGTATTGTGGCATTGGGGACTACCATGGGGTTGGATGTGAGTAACAAGGATGTGGAAGAGTGGTGGAGAACCACAGTGAAGAGCTAACCACTGAAGAGCTGCAAGGCCTTCATCTGCAACAGCAAATGACCACAGCTCAGGAAATTGCTTCAGAGGAGGAGGAAGAGAGATGGAGGAAGGTGCTTTCTTCAAAGATGAAGGACATTTTTGCAAAATGGAGTGAGGTGCAAATATTTATGAACATCACCCTAAAAGCTGTTGCAGGACATGTTGGCAACATGTACAATGACAATGTTGCGTCTCATTTTAGGGAAATTTTAAAGAAATGCCAGATATACACCTCTCTGGAACACTTTTTTGAGTGACATGGGTCCAGCGACTCTCAAGCTGGTCCTAGTGGCATTAAAAAACAAAGGAGGGAAGTAACCCCAGAAAAGGACTTGGTACCTGAAGTCATTATGGAGGGGGATTCCCCTTCCAAACAATATAGCACACCTCCATCCTCTCCCCCCTCCTGTCTCATCACTCAACAAGTCTTAAATAAAGGTAACTGTCATTTTGCTTTACTCTGCATGTCTCTTGTTTTCTGTGTAGGTAAATGTATATTTCATGTAAAAATTATTTATTTTTAATACTTTTGGGTGTCTGGAACAGATTAATTTGATTTAAAAGACCATCATTTAACTGAAGAACTTCTGGGAAAAATAGGGTTATGTTCCTGGGAGCCCCAAAACAGCCAAACAACTTTTTTAGGCCTCCACATCTTACAAAATATGTAATCGTAGTTCACTGTTGTGATATGTTGTTTTTACTGGTTAAGACTACAAATGTAACAGAAATACAGTGGACCCTCGACCAACGATATTAATCCGTTCCTGAGAGCTCATCGTTAGTCGAAATTATCGTTAGTCAAGTTAATTTTCCCCATAAGAAATAATGAAAATAAAATTAATCCATTCCTGACACCCCAAAGTATTGAAAAAAAAAAAATTACCTCATGAAATATTAATTTTAATACACACAAACTGAAGAAGACATGTACAATTACATGACACTTACCTTTATTCAAGATCTGGTGATGATTGATGGGATGGGAGGAGGGGAGTGTGTGGATGGTGTTAGTGTTTAGAAGGGGAATCCCCTTCCATTAGGACTTGAGGTGTCAAGTCCTTTTCCAGGGTTACTTACCTTCTTCTTTTAATGCCACTAGGACCAGCTTAAGAGTCACTGGACCTCTGTCGCACAACATATCTGTCCATAGAGCTCTGTACCTCCCGTTCATTTAAGATTTGTCTAAAATGGGCCATAACATTGTCATTGTAATAGTCACCACCACGGCTTGCAATAGCTGTGTTAGGGTGATTTTCATCCATAAAGGTTTGCAGTTCAACCCACTTTGCACACATTTCCTTAATCTTTGAAGTAGGCACAATGGATTCCACAACTGGCATAGGCATCTCAGGGTTAGCCCCAAACCCTTCAAAATCTTTCTTAATTTCCATACTAATTCTCACCCTTTTTATCACAGGGTTGGCAATAGAAGCTTTCTTGGGGCCCATGGTGACTTATTTTGCAGGTGCAATCACTAAAAACGCTGATATATTATGAAATGTTCCGACTGTATGTTTGGATGAGACCGCGGTGGCTGGCTTGTAAACACTGGCACCCACGGGACAAGTGAGGCGCGCTCAGGCCACATGTGGACGCGTCTCGAACGGAATGAATCGCGTTGGTCGAGTTTTTTAGCGCTAGTCGAGGCAAAATTTTTGCGTTAAAATGTATCGCTAGTCAGATTTAACATTATACGATGCCATCGTTGGTCGAGGGTCCACTGTAATAGTATTTCTTACCTTAAACTGTGGGTGCTGGTGTTTGTGGATTATTGTGAAGAGAGTGGAGAGTTATGTTGTGGCCCTACTGGGCTGAGGTGGATGGTAGAGGTTCTGGTACTGAAGTTGATGGTTGTACTGGAGTGTAAGTCATTCAGTCAAGTCAGTGAGTCATTCAGTCAAGTCAGTGAGTCATTCAGTCAAGTCAGTGAGCCATTCAGTCAAGTCAGTGAGTCATTCAGTCAAGTCAGTGAGTCATTCAGTCAAGTCAGTGAGTCATTCAGTCAAGTCAGTGAGTCATTCAATCAAGTCAGTGAGTCATTCAGTCAAGTCAGTGAGTCATTCAGTCAAGTCAGTAAGTCATTCAGTCAAGTCAGTAAGTTATTCAGCCAAGTCAGTGAGTCATTCAGCCAAGTCAATGAGTCATTTAGTCAAGTCAGTAAGTCATTCAGTCAAGTCAGTAAGTCAAGTCATTCAGTCAAGTCAGTACGTCATTCAGTCAAGTCAGTACATCATTCAGTCAAGTTAGTACGTCATTCAGTCAAGACAGTAAGTCATTCAGTCAAGTCAGTCAGTTACTCAGTGAGTCACCCAAACTCATGTTTACCTATTTTTGTGGGTACAAAGTAACACTTCATTATGGTTATCTCTTGTCTAATACTATCTTTGGTTTCTTAGTTAATTCTAAGACTGAAATGCTTATACCTTTCTTGCCACTTTCAGCAACACTGGTATGCCTACTGGGTGTCATGATTGCTTGGCAGATACAAGATATAGTAATTAAAAGATCAAAACACAATTCTCAAACACAGCTAGTTTGTAGCAGAGAAGGACTAGACTGGACACACATGAAGTACAAATGCTGGGATGGTGGGGTGCTGTCCAGGGGTGGGGGGAGGTGGGGGCAATGGCAGGAGGTCTCCCACGCTGATCCACAACAAGAAGCCGCAATTTTTTTTTCCTTCCCGCAAACTGAACCGTGTTAAATTAATTTTACGATGTGTTACATAAAATTGTGCCGCAATTCTTCAAGCGTACTATACCCAAATCATGCCAAATAAACTCATGCTAAATGACGGTCTACTGTACATTATTTCTTAACCCGTAAACGGTCCAAGCAGATCTACGTTCACATGTGTAGTGCTACAAAAGTAGATCTACGTTTTTTTTACACATTTTCAAATATAACAAAAAAAAAAAAAAGTATATCAAAGCTTTTTTACACATTTTCAAATGTAAAAAAAACAAAAAGATCTACTTTTTTTACATACTTTCAAATGTTGAAAAAACGTATATATACGTTTGGACCGTTTACGGGTTAAGGGGAAAATGAATTCGGAAATCGTCAGATTCAGGTTTAGTCACTCTCTCAGGAACAGATTAATTACAATAACCGGGGGTCCACTGTATCTCTTCAAACAGGTGTAGTGTCTGATATGTGGAAAATGGCCAATGTAATTCCTATTTTTAAAGCAGGGAACAAGCTGTTACCATCAAATTACCACCCAGTACAGTGGACCCCCGCATACCGTTGGCCTTACATAATGTTAAATCCGCATACCGCTACATTTTATCGCTAAGATTTTGCCTCGCATACCGCTAAAAAATCCGCTCAACGCTGTTCGTCCGAGACGCGTCTATGTGCGGCCTGAGCCACGCTCACATGTTCCGCCGGTGGCATTGTTTACCAGCCAGCCTCCACGGTAACATCCAAGCATACAATCGGAACATTTCGTATTATTGCAGTGTTTTTGGTGATTTTATCTGCAAAATAAGTGACCATGGGCCCCAAGAAAGCTTCTAGTGCCAACCCTACAGCAATAAGGGTGAGAATTACTATAGAGATGAAGAAAAAGATCATTGATAAGTATGAAAGTGGAGTGCGTGTCTCCGAGCTGGCCAGGTTGTATAATAAACCCCAATCAACCATCGCTACTATTGGTGGTACAGCAGCAGCAGCAGCTGTACCACCGTCAGCTGCTGCTGCTGCTGCTGCTGCACTGTCAGCTGCTGCTGCTGCTGCACTGTCAGCTGCTGCTGCTGCTGTAGCACCGTCAGCTGCTGCTGCTGTTGTACCACCATCAGCTGCTGCTGCTGCTGTAGTACCGTCTGCTGCTGCTGTAGTACCGTCTGCTGCTGCTGTAGCATCGTCTGCTGCTGCTGTAGCACTGTCAGCTGCTGCTGCTGCTGTACCACCGTCAGCTGCTGCTGTAGTACCGTCTGCTGCTGCTGTAGCATCGTCTGCTGCTGCTGTAGCACTGTCAGCTGCTGCTGCTGCTGCTGCTGTAGCACAGTTGTTGGTGTGGCTTATTGAGAATACCAAGAAACAATTAACCCCAGAGGATTTGCCACCCAGGATAACCCAAAAAAGTCAGTGTCATCGAAGACTGTAACTCATTTCCATTGGGGTCCTTAATCTTGTCTCCCAGGATGCAACCCACACCAGTCGACTAACACCCAGGTGAACAGGGAAAAATGCCTGGAACTAGTGCTCATATTGGTGAATTTAAAGCCAGCAAAGGTTGGTTTGAGAGATTTAAGAATCGTAGTGGCATACACAGTGTGATAAGGCCTGTTCTGGAAGAAAATGCCAAACAGGACCTACAGTACTCAGGAGGAAAAGGCACTCCCAGGACACAGTGTCTCATCAGTCATTGCTGCATCTTCAATAAAGGTGTCATTTATTCTTCATTTAGTAGAGTAGTACATGCACAATATATATTGTGCATGTACTACTCTACTATTGTGCATGTATCCTTCTCTTTGTGTGTAGGAAAATGTATATTTCATGTGGTAAAATTTTTTTTTCATACTTTTGGGTGTCTTGCACGGATTAATTTGATTTCCATTATTTCTTATGGGGAAAATTCATTCGCATACCGATTATTTCGCATAACAATGACCCCTCTTGCACGGATTAATATCACTATGCGGGGGTCCACTGTAAGCCTAACTTCAATTGTAGGCAAATTACTATAGCTGATAATATAAGAAGCCATCTCTATAGACATAATTTGATTAATGATACTCAACATGGATTCACGAGGGGCTGTTCCTGCCTAACTAATTTACTTTCTTCAGTACGGCTTTTGAGGTCGTTGATCGTGATAAAGAATTCGATATTGTTTATTTGGATTTTAGTAAGGCTTTTGATAGAGTACCACATCAGAGACTGTCAAAGAAAGTGGCAGCTCATGGCAGTGGAGGAAACGTGCTGTCATAGACAGAGTCATGGCTCACCAATAGGAAGCAGTGTGTGTGCATAAATGGGGTTAAATTTGAGTGGGGATCTGTAACAAGTGGCATTCCACAGGGACCAGTTTTAGGCCCAGTGTTGTTCATAATACATATATATAAATGACCTTGATGAAGGAATTACTAGTGATATAAGCAAATTCACTGATGACAAAGATAGGTAGGATAATCAATTCAGACGATGTCATGGAACTTCAGGAGAATTTAGACAAACTCAATTCGTGGTCAGAAAAGTGGCAGATGCAGTTCAATGTAGATAAATGCAAAGTTCTAAAGCTTGGAAATGTTCATAACCCTAGCACCTACCAGCTTAATAATGTTGAACTTAGACGTACATAATGCGAAAAGGATCTGGGGGTTATGGAGTTTTGTAATCATTATTACTTACAGTAGGGCCCCACTTATACGGCGGGTTAGGTTCCAGGCTGTCGCCGGAAAGCAGACATCGCCGGAAGGCAGAACTCCATTTTTTTCCATTTATAAATGCATATAAATGCCAGACAACAAGTTTACACTAAATTATATTAAGTTAGTAATAGAACTAGGCATTAAAAACACACAAAGTAAAATACAGTCACAGTAAATTCATTACTTATCTTAAAGTATTTGTAATCTTAATGTAGGGAGAGAGGTGAGTAGTACTTATTTGTAGGAAGTCAGGTGCAGGTAGCCCAGGTGTAGGTAGCACTGGCTCTCCGTCTCATACTTAATACAGTGGACCCCCGGTTAACGATATTTTTTCACTCCAGAAGTATGTTCAGGTGCCAGTACTGACCGAATTTGTTCCCATAAGGAATATTGTGAAGTAGATTAGTCCATTTCAGAACCCCAAACATACACGTACAAACGCACTTACATAAATACACTTACATAATTGGTCGCATTTGGAGGTGATCGTTATGCGGGGGTCCACTGTATATGATATTTAAAACATCCCAGAGAGGTAAAATGCACATACAGTACACTCATTATTTACCTTAAAATATGTGTAGTCTTAATATAGGAAGAGAGGCGAGTAGTATTTATTTGCATAAAGTCAGTGTAGGTAGCCGGTAGGTGTAGCCTGGGCTACACCTACCGGCTACCTACACTGTGGCCCAGAGCCATATTATTAACATCGACATGCCTTGTTCACTGAATTTAATCATTTCTAACAACTACCTTTAGATGCCATCATAAACGAAGGTAGAAGTAATGAATAATTCATGCCGAAAATTGTGAACAAAAGCGGAGTGAGGGAGTGGCTGGGCCAAACGCAGATTCATACACGTTTTCTCTGATGGCTGAGCAGAGAAAACGTAATGTTGTCCCTTCACCCGGCTCCACAAGTATTATTATCAGAGCATATAAAATATGCAATAAATGCCAGACAACAAGTTTACACTAACTTAAATTAAGTTAGCAATAGAAATAGGCATTAAAAACACAATAAAAGGTAAGATACACACAGCGTACACTTATTGCTTACCTTAAAATATTAATATTAATGTGTGAGAGGCGAGTGGCAGGGTGTTTATTGAATAAAATCAAAATGGCACACCATCATCCTCTAACTTGGCACTTAAAGCAAGACACTTACAACTTCTCTTTTTATTACAGCTAACCTTAGACTCCATCGTCAATGAGAGCCAACTAGTTAACGAAAGAGTAAACGAGAGAGAGAACGAGATACAGAGTTGAGACAATGTAAGAACACAAACTGAACAGGTAGTGGACGATCACTTGGTCAGGCGAAATGCGTATTAATATGTGTATACTTTTAGTTCATTCACGTCCATTTGTAAGAGTTTGTAAAACATTTACCTCAATATTTTTTTTATTTTAATAATAATTACCTCACAATACAAATACTCTTACATTGTGTACAAGTTGTACAAGTTAGTTCAGAATAAACAAACAGCAACACACCATTTTTAGAGTGAATGAAGATAATAATAATAATAATAATAATAATAATAATAATAATAATAATAATAATAATAATATTGTTAATATTAATAATAATATTATTATTATTATTATTAATAATAATAATAATTATTATTATTATAAAAAGCACTAAACCCACAAGGGTCGTGAATTGCTATACATAAAGGCATACGAAAAGAATATTTTTCTACAGTTACCCCCCCCCCAGTGTTTGACTAGAGAAAACGTAATTCTTCCGACACTACCTACACAGCTGCTTTGTAAACAAATCTCGTATTTTCATCAATTTTTATTCTGAGTGTATGTATCATGTTTATATGCTATGTAATGGGTTTCATATATAATTTTGAGGAAAATATCATAGATGGATTAATGAAAATGCCTATATTGATGTGATTATTATTACGTAGTATTGGCGTCATGAGTAGAGAGAGACTTAGCGATTTTAATGTGTACCTGCACACCAGCACAGTGTGTAAGTACATTTAGGTACAGGTACACATAAGTATAATTATCAGAGTACATATAAAATATGCAGTAACTTTAAAACACTTGAAATTTTGGAAAGTTTCCTGACATAATAGATGTGGTCATGGAAAATGTAAACAAACCGGGTGGGGGGCACCGTATTTAAAAGACCGCTTGCCGTATAGCAAATTTTGGTCATAATTTGACATCGCCATATTAGCAGAACGCCGTAAGGCAAAACGCCGTAAAGTGGGGCCTTACTGTACAAAATTTTAAACACCATATTTACTACCAGTCCATTTTATTTTTGTACATTGATCACTGTATCCTCTATATTTTGCTCTTTTTAGTTCTTTTTTCATTTTAATTTTAATATACCATTACTT
Organism: Cherax quadricarinatus; assembly: GCF_026875155.1. Lineage (NCBI taxonomy): Eukaryota > Metazoa > Arthropoda > Malacostraca > Decapoda > Parastacidae > Cherax > Cherax quadricarinatus. The sequence goes on along the minus strand of NC_069440.1, from coordinate 10,814,012 downwards.
GCTTACTATTGTAAATTAAGATTATAGAACTGATAACCAGTGCAATATTATATTGTCAAACTTGTGCCATAATAGGAATTATAATCCTTGTATTTTATAATTACTTACGTAATCTAGTATTATAAACTCATTTCTCTTATTTCATTTTATTGTGTTCAGTAAACATCTCTTCAAAATCTACACCTCTGTCAAACCCTAAAATTATAACAGTTCAATATTATTCATCAAATCTGTTCCTTATAAGAGGAAACTGTAATTCTGTATTTGTTTTTTTTTTTTTTTTTTTTTTTCAAAAAACTAGTGTAACAATCCATTAGCTAGTAAGATAAATTAGTTAAGTATCTTAATTAAGTTTAACACAATACTTATTCAAAAACCTAGTTGTTAGAATCACTCTCATTCTTATGTTTACAAACATTGATCCAGATTTTAACCTTTTATTAAATGACTTACACAAATCAAACAGCAACTGTAATTATTATACAGCAGACCAAATTAAGACATTACTCAGAGCTAACAATAACATACTATCTTTAATTACAATGTCAGATCCTTGAGCAAACATTACGATGACCTCACAGCATTACTCAATTCCCTTAATTCCAGTATGTCAATCATACTCACAGAAACTTGACTAAAGCCTGGCACTACAGATGTCTATGCCATTCCTGGATACACAAAATACACAATTGTAGGACAGACCAGCAAGGGGGTGGAACAACTATATACTACTCAAATCAACTTGACTATCAATAATTCTTGCACAAGGGATGAGCATGGTGAATATATTATAGCTAAATTTAAATCAAAAGACCTGCAAAAACCCCTCACAGTCATGAACATCTACTGAGTACCACAGTCGAATATTTACCACTTTAGTGAAAAATTAGTGAATTGGATAACTGATGCACATGTGAACAAAGACCACCTACTACTAACAGGAGATTTCAACATAACTCTACTACATGACCAGGACCCACAAGTAACTGAATTCACAAACACTGAGCAACTGCTTGTTGCTACCAACAATATCAAAATCTACAAGAATCTCCCAGAACAGTATCTCTTTATTGAACCACATCTGGACTAACACCATATGCCCTTTGAAATCAGGCATAATCACCCTACCTTTCTCATTATCAACCTAGGTAAACTGCCCCAAGACTACTAAAGTTACCTTCAGACTGCATAACAAAACAGCTGTAAATAACTTTACAGCAACTATGAATAATGTCGACTGGCAAAATGAGCTTGCAACATATACAGACACTAATGAATGTATTAATAATTTTATAAAAAGAACCCACTACCTCTATAACAAGCATTGCCTAAAAAAACTAAACAGCTCACAGCAAAGAGACTAAATAGTCCCTGGCTAACACCCATCATCCTCAAATCCATTAACACAATATGAAACACCAATAAGAAAAACAGTACAGAATGGGTCAAATAACTAGAGACCAGTCTAAATGTTACTCGTCAGCCCTTACAAGCCTGATAAGAAGGTTTAAAAAATTGTATTATGAAATCAGATTACAAAATATCAAGGTGATATAAAAAAAGACCTGGAAAACCCTATCTGAAATTCTAGGAACTAAAACGATATCCAAAAACAAAACAATCAAATTAACAAAATCAGACAAACCCCTACTCCCACCAACTGAAACAGCAAACAGACACAATGTTTTCTTCTCCACCATAGGAAGGAATCTAGCAAGCAAAATCCCAAGCTCAAATACCCGTCTATCAGACTACCTCACAGGCACCTAACCGCACACACTATTCCTAGCTCCAACCAACCCAACAGAGGTCTCGCTCATCATCAATACCCTTAACCCTTTCAGGGTCGAGAGGCCCTCTCCTAAACTTGTTCTCAGGATCGAAATTTTTTTGGAAAAAAAAAAAATTCTTATGAAATTATGATAGAGAATCTTTTCCTAATCATAATGACACCAAAAGTATGAAATTTGATGGAAAACTTACAGAATTACGTTCTAGCGAAGTTAGCAGTCTCAACGATGTTTTACACATCAGTGATTTCGCCCAATTTGAGCCCTATTTTCGGCCAATTCCAGTGTACTGTTGACAAAAATCATAACTATTTTGCTAGAATTCCATTTACCGATTTCACCCATTTACCGATTTCAACTACAGTGGACCCCCGCATACCGATGGCACCACATAGCGATTAATCCGCATACCGCTTGCTTTAATCGCAAAAATTTTGCCGCGCATACCGCTTAAAAACCCGCTCACCGATTTTCGTCCGAGACGCGTCCAATGTGCGCCCTCAGCCAGCCTCACATGTGCCGCCCGTGCCATTGTTTACCAGCCAGCCTCCGCGGTAACATCCAAGCATACAATCGGAATATTTCGTATTATTACAGTGTTTTCGGTGCTGTTTCTGGAAAATAAGTGACCATGGGCCCCAAGAAAGCTTCTAGTGCCAACCGTACACCAATAAGGGTGAGAATTCCAATAGAAATGAAGAAAGAGATCATTGATAAGTATGAAAGTGGAGTGCGTATCGCCGACCTGGTCAGCTTGTACAAGAAACCCCAATCAACCATCGCTACTATTGTGGGCACCAGAAAGGCAATCAAGGAAGCTGTTCTTGCCAAAGGTTTAACTGTGTTTTCGAAACAAAGATCGCAAGTGATGGAAGATGTTGAGAGACTCTTATTGGTGTGGATAAATTTTGGGATTTAGGGTTAAAAAAAAAACCTCAATTTCATTTCCAAAAACTTTTTAAAACGGGGAATTGCCGGGAAAATTAAAAAATCCTGAAAGGCTTTTTGGGGGAAAAACCCAGCAAAGGTTTTTTTAAGATTTAACCCTTTCCCCGTCCCAACAGGGTTTTCTTTCTTCAAAACCTTAGCTCGCAGGGGCGCCCTCTAAAAATTTGGGGTTTCAGGGCATTTGAAGAATAAAAAATTTTGGGGAAATAAAAAGATGAGACTTTTAATGAAGAAAAAAATGAAATATGATTTTCGATTAACAGCAATTTGCAGTTTCGTATTTTTTTTAATTTGTTTTTGCATTTCGAGCCATTGATAGTTTTGGCCAATTACAGAATAGAGAAAAATATATTTTTGCAGGAATCTTTAACGATCAAACCGAATTTAATTTCCAATATCAAGGAACAAACGACCCCACTTAAAAAATCCATACCGGGGGTTAAATCCAAAATTGGGATGTTTAAAAAATTTCCCGTTTTTTCTCCAAAAATCTCAATGTGGTAAAAATTCAATGTGCGCCTGGAATTTTTTAAAGCCTCCAACTAATGAACAAGGAAATTTGTTTATTCCAGGTCCTCGTTTCTGGAATGGAAATTTGGGAAAAACTTTGTGAATGCCCAAATAAAATTCCAAATTTTATGAAGAAAAACTTTTATTGGAATTTTTGGTGCTATCGGAATGGAAGTTATAGGAAAAATAAATGGTTATTGGAAAAGAAAGGCAAAAGGAAGCCTCGAAAAATTTAATTTTCAAAAGTGCAATAAAATGGAGAAAAATTTTTTTTTAAAATTCTACTTGTTATACCTTCACAAAAGATCAGATTTCATAAGGAAAAATTAACAAATTTTTTTAAAAATTCTGAACGGTGCTGATAAGATTTGGCCTTGGTGAAAGGAGTTAAGAATGTAGTGGCATACATAGTGTGATAAGGCATGGTGAGGCTGCCAGTTCGGACCACAAAGCGGCTGAAAAATATGTGCATGAATTCAAGGAGTACATAGACAGTGAAGGACTGAAACCTGAACAAGTGTTTAATTGTGAGAAACAGGCCTGTTTTGGAAGAAAATGCCAAGCAGGACCTACATTACTCAGGAGGAAAAGGCACTCCCAGGACATTTAAACCTATGAAAGACAGGCTTACTTTGTTGATGTGTTCCAATGCTAGTGGTGATTGCAAAGTTAAACCTTTTTTAGTGTATCACTCTGAAACCCCCCAGAGCGTTCAGGCAAAAGAATGTCCTCAAGGATAATTTGTGTGTGCTGTGGAGGGCAAACAGTAAGGCATGTCACTAGGGACTTTTTCTATAACTGGTTACACCATGCATTTGCCCCCAATGGAAAGATTACCCAACTGAAAAGAAATTAGAACTTAAGTGCCTCCTGGTGTTAGACAATGCCCCTGGTCATCCTACAGACGTGGCAGAGCGACTTTAGGGGGACATGAGCTTCAAAAGGGTTGAAGTTTTTGCCCCTAATACCATCCTCTCCTCCCAGCCATGGACGCAGGTTTTGCAAACTTCAAAAACTGTACACAAAAGCTCTGTTTGAAAGGTGTTTGTAGTGAAAAAACTAACGATTTAAAAGAGGTTTTGGAGAGACATTTTTAAATATCCCAATTTTTTTTTTAAAACCCTTAAGGGGGTAAGGGGGGAGGAGTGACAAAGGACCTTGAACTTGCTTGGAAGAAACTGGGGCCAAAATGTTAGAAAAAAGGGATTTGAAGGGTTTGAGGCTAACCCTGGAAGGGTTAGCCCGTTGAGGAACCATTGTGGCAGGGAAAATCCTTGGGGTTGGGGGTTATGGGAGGATGTGGAGAGTTGGTGGGGAGGACAAGAAGAACAACCACTTTGGGCTGAAGTCAACTTTAAGAGAAGAGGCCAACCGGGAAAATGGTTTAGAGAGGGGGAGAGAGGAAATGAAGAAATTGCCTACTACAAAGATTAAGGGAAAAGTGTGCAAAGTGGGTTGAAGTGCAAACCTTTTTTTATGAAAAAACACCCTCACACAGCTATTGCAAACCGTGTTGGCAACCGTACACTGACAATGTTGTAAACACTTTTGGGAAGTCATAAAGGGAAAGGAGGGACAGGCCACTATGGCAGATTGTTGTCGAAGAAGTCCATGACTCTGAAAATGGTCCTAGTGGCATTAAAAAGAAAGGGGAAGTAACCCCAGAAAAGGACTCGACACTAAGTCTTAATGGAAGGGGGTTCCCCCTTTTAAACACAACACCTCTCTCCCCTCCCCTTTCCCCTCAATCATCCCGATTTCAAAAAAGTAAATGTCATGTAAGTGTGCTGCCTTTTTTAGTTTGTGGTATTTAAAATTTAAAATTTCAGTGGTAAAAAAAATTTTTTTTTTATACTTTTGGGTGTCTTGCCGGATTAAATTTTTTTTTTCCCTTATTTCTTATGGGGGAAAATTTATTTACATACCCATTATTTCGCATAACAATTACCCCTCTTGCACGGATTAAAATCGGTATGCGGGGGTCCACTGTATTCAATAAAGTGGTCAGAAATTGGCAATTTTGCCAATTTTTGCCAAATACTGAGAGGAATTGGCAAGGTGGACAGGGACAGAATGTTTCAGAGATGGGACACAGCAACAAGGAGTCACAGTTGTAAGTTGAAAACTGAGTCACATGGATATCAGGCAGTATTTCTTCAGTCATAGAGATGTTAGGAAATGGAACAATCTGGAGAGTGATGTAGTAGAGGCAGGCTCCATACATAGCTTTAAGAAGAGGTTCGATACAGCTCATGGAGAAAGAAGAGAGAGGACCTAGTTAGCAGCCAGCGAAGAGGTGGGGCCAGGAGCTATGACTCAACCCCTACAACCACAAATAGGTTAGTGCTCACACTCTTGCTGAGGTTGCCAAAAGGGCCCACATATGCAGGACAGAGCTACTGTTCATGGGAGACTTTAACCACAAGGAGACTGAGAAAACCTAGAGCCACATGGGGGACCAGAAGTGTGGAGAGCTAAGATGCTGGGGGTGGTAATGGAGAACTTCATGCACCACAACGTTAAAGACCAGAGAGAGAGAAGCAAGGATAAACCAGCAAGGCTGGTCTGAGTGTTCACCCTGAGTGGTTCTAATATAAAAGGATATTACATATGAAAGCCCCTCGATGCTAGTGACCACATCGTCCTGATTTTTTTTTTCAACAAACCGGCCATATCCCACCAAGGCAGGGTGGCCCAAAAAGAAAAACGAAAGTTTCTCTTTTTAAATTTAGTAATTTATACAAGAGAAGGGGTTACTAGCCCCTTGCCCCCGGCATTTTAGTCGCCTCTTACTACACGCATGGCTTACGGAGGAAGAATTCTGTTCCACTTCCTCATGGAGATAAGAGGAAATGAACAAGAACTAGAAAGAAAATAGCAGAGTTCTATGACAGGGTGACAGCAGTAAGACAAGAGAGGGAGGGGTGGATAGATTACATTTTCTTGGACTGTAAGAAGGCATTTGAAACAGTTCCACACAAGAGATTAGTGCAAAAGCTGGAGGACGAGGCAGGAATAACAGGAAAGCCACTGCAATCGATCACGGAATACCTGTCAGGAAGATAACAGGTTGTCATGGTACATGGCGAGGTGTCAGAGTGGGCGCCTGTTATGAGCAAGGTTCCACAGGGGTCAGTCCCAGGACTGGTGCTGTTCTGGACCAGATTTGTGAACGACATGATGGAAGTAATAGACTCAGAAGTGTCCCTGTTTGCAGATGACTTGAAGTCGATGAGAAAAATTCAATCAGACAAGGACCAGGCAGAACTACAAAGGGATCTGGACAGGCTGCAGGCCTGGTCCAGCAACTGACTCCTGGAGTTCAACCCCACCAAGTGCAAAGTCATGAAGATTGGGAAAGGGCAAAGAAGACCACAGACGGAGTACAGTCTCGGGGGGGCCAGAGACTACAAACATCACTCAAGGAAAAGGATCTTGGGGTGAATATAACGCTAAGCACATCTGAGGCACACAACCAAATAACTGCTGCAGCACATGGGCACAAGAACAACATTCCGACATCTCAATAAGGAATTGTTCAGGACCCTGTACACAGTATACATTAGGCCTATATTGGAATATGCAGCACCAGTTTGAAACCCACACCTAGCCAAGCACATAAGGAAACTAGAGAAAGTGCAAAGGTTTGCAACAAGACTAGTCCCGGAGCTAAGGGGCATTCCCTACGAAGAGAAGTTAAGGGAATTCAGCCTGACGACACTGGAGGACAGGAGAGAGAGGGGGGGATATGATAATGACATATAAAATACTGAGAGGAAATGACAAGGTGGACAGAGACAGGATGTTCCAGAGATGGGACACAGCAACAAGGGGTCACAGTTGGAAGCTGAAGACTCGGATGCATCACAGGGATTTTAGGAAGTATTTCTTCAGTCACAGAGTTGTCAGGGAGTGGAACAGTTTTGGAAGTGATGTAGTGGAGGCAGCATCCATACATAGCTTTAAGAAGAGGTATGATAAAGCTCATGGAGCACGAAGAGTGACCTTGTAGCAACCAGTGAAGAGGCTGGGCCTGGACCTATGACTCGACCCATGCAACCACAACTAGGTGAGTACACGTACACATGCATGCACTCACACACACACGTACACGTACACACGTACGTACACACACACACACACACACACACACACACACACACACACACACACACACACACACACACACACGTACACGCACATGTACACGCACACTCATAAGGGTAATTTATTTCTAAGGGGATTGTCCTACGAAGAAAGGTTAAGGGAAATTGGCCTGACGACACTGGAGGACAGGAGGGTCAGGGGAGACATGATAATGACATATAAAATACTGTGAGGGATAGACAGGGTGGACAAAGACAGGATGTTCCAAAGATGGGACACAGAAACAAGGGGTCACAATTGGAAGTTGAAGACTCGGATGAGTCAAAGGGATGTTAGGAAGTATTTCTTCAGTCAGAGTTGTCAGGCAGTGGAATAGCCTAGAAAGTGACGTAGTGGAGACAGGAACCATACATAGTTTTAAGACGAGGCTTGATAAAGCTCATGGAGCAGGGAGAGAGAGGACCCAGTAGCAATCAGTGAAGAGGCAGGGCCAGGAGCTATGAATCGACCCTTGCAACCACAAATAGGCGAATACAAATAGGCGAGTACACACAGACGTACGTACACACATACACACTTCAGTCTTGCCTTACACCATCCCTAAGATTAAGATTATTTCAGCATGATACAATGTTGGTACAGAGGTGAAAGACACTTAGGTGAACATGCAGAAAGTCCCTTGTTATGCAGAGCATTTTAAACAAACTTAAGAAAAACTTAAGATTAATAAGGCAATAACTGAGTGCTTTTATATACAGTCTCTTAAGTGGTTGTGAAAATAAATTTAGAGTTACTGTATGTGCCACTGCTGGTTTTAAGGTACATCAGCAAACCTTTCCTTAAAAATGAACCATCTCTGGCAGGTATTGTATTTACTTTTGAATTTCACCTGTTTTATGATACAGTGGAACCCCGGTTTTCATCTGGTCTGGTTATTGCACAATTCAGTTTTCAACCACTTTTTTTGGCGAAATTATCCCCGTTTTTGTACATCCACTCAGAAATCGTCCATACCAGACACGCCCATACCATCCTGCCCACAGGATGCGGCCGCTAATATGTTTGTGATTCGGTCTACCTTTGTTACTAGCTCAGTGAGCATTACTCGGAGCGTTCATCTCAAACATTTCGTAATAATCCATTGTATTTTGTGCTGGCGACTGCTAAATAATCTACCATGGGGGCCAAAGAAATTTCCAAGAAATACGGTAGAATTCAAGAAAGAACTCTATTGTGTCTTTGGGGAAGTCTATGGGGTTGGAGGTAAGTGACCAGGATGTGGAAGAGTTGGTGGAGGACTGCAGGGAAGAGCTAACCACTGAAGAGCTGCAAGATCTTCATCTGAAACAGCAACAGATCTTAGCTGAGGAAATTGCTTCAGAGGAGGAGGAAGAGAGAGAGGAGAATGTGCCTTCTTCAGCGATTAAGGACATTTGTGCAAAGTGGATTGAGGTGCAAAGTTTTGTGGCGAAATATCACCCTAACATAGCTCTTGCAAGTCATGTCAGCAACATGTTCAATGGTAATACCATGTCCCATTTTAGGCAAATCTTAACCCTTTGAGGGTCGACAGGCCCTCTCCGAAACTCGTTCTCAGGGTCGGCCAAATTTAAAAAAAAAAAAAATTATTTTCTCTTATGAAAAGATAGAGAATCTTTTCCCGATCATAAAGACACCAAAAGTTTGAAATTTGATAGAAAACTTACGGAATTATGCTCTCGCAAAGTTAGCGGTCTCGGCGATGTTTACGCATTGGCGATTTTGCCCACTTTGAGCCCCATTTTCGGCCAATTTCACTGTACTAGTCGACAAAAAACATGAATATTTCGCTAGAACTCCATTTTTTCTATCGAATCGATGCAAGAAACCACTCATTTATGAAATTCAACTATCCAGTACAGTGGTCAGAATTTAGCAATTTTGCCAATTTCACACAAATTTCAAAAGATGCCAATTTCGGAATAGGGTCCAGAATAAACAAGAAAGACATTCCTGGCACTAAAATGACATTTCCTCTAGTCATTAGTCATGTCTCAAGTCCCCTCTTATATTCTTTTGCTTTCCACTTTGAATTTTTATTTTCACAAAAAATATAAGATTTACTGTTATGCAGACTACTGCATTAGTGTAAAAAATGGTATAAATATTATTGGTGCACTTGTGAAAGAATATTAGACTCACCAGTTGACGTGTATTGCACGCTTGGCACGATTTGTTTACTTTTGAAATTGGTAAAAATCGAACTTTTTCTGCTACTTTGAGCTCAATTTCAAGGCACCTTTCTTTGTAAAACCAGTCAAAATCATCTCAATTTCTGTAATATGTCTTCCATTCTATAAAATGAGACCAAGAAAACTATAATACACAACAATAAATACCATACGAAAATACACTGCAAAGTCGCTGATTTATTAAAAAAAAATGGTCAAAGTTTTTTTTTTCTCATTATGCACTGTGTGCTGCAGGATTTTTTTTAGACTGTGCACACTGACCACATAGACCCATTCTTTCATATGAAGGCCTACCAGCTTTCTCCCACTAGATTTGAGGCCGCTAGAATTTATGAGTACTAGTACGTCAAAAACCCCTACGCGTAAAACGTACTAGTACGACGAAAACCCTCAAAGGGTTAAAGAGATGCCAGAAACAGGCCTCTCTGGACAGATTTTTTGTGCGAAAGGCATCCAGTGACTCTCAAGCTGGTCCTAGTGCTAGTAAAAGACAAAGAAGGGAAGTAACCCCAGATAGGGCTTTGATACCTTACGTCCTTATGGAGGGGAATTCCCCTTCCGAACAATAACCTCTCCTCCCTCTCCCCTCCTCGCCATCTTCCTTACACCAACAAGAATCTTCAATAAATGTAAGTGTTGTTAAATGATCTTTTATACATTTCATTAATCATTCATATTTATTTCTCATTGTTTTCTATATGTAAAACTATAGTTTTCTCTATAAAATGTTTTGTTTTTTTTCAACAAGTCGGCCGTCTCCCACCGAGGCAGGGTGACCCAAAAAAAGAAAGAAAATCCCCAAAAAGAAAATACTTTCATCATCATTCAACACTTTCACCACACTCACACATAATCACTGTTTTTGCAGAGGTGCTCAGAATACAACAGTTTAGAAGCATATACAGTGGACCCCCGCATAACGATGGCATCGCATAGCGATTTTTCCGCATAACGATTACTTTTATCGCAAAATTTTTGCCCCGCATACCGATTAAAAACCCGCATACCGATTTCGTCCGAGACGCGTCCAATGTCCCTCACATGTGCCCGGGCCCTCCCCTTTTTACAATTGAGGATATTACAGTGATCCTGCCAAACTCTTGTAGAGTCAATCGAGTGTCTGGTGGTCCTTCAAAGCACTTTGGAAACAGAGCTTTTGTGTACATTTTCTTGAAGTTGGAAATGGAACCTGCTGGTCCATGGGCTGCAGGAGAGGAGTGGTATGAGAGGCAAAAACTTCACCTTAATGAAGCTCATGTCCCCATAAAGACGCTCTGCCACGTCTGTAGAGACCAGGGCATTGTCTAACACAGAGGCACTTAAGGTCCTACTTTCTTTTCAGTTAGGTAAATCTTTCACATTGGGGCAAATGCATGGTGTAACCAGTTTATAGAAAAATTCCCTAGTGACCCATGCCTAACTGTTGCCGCTCCACAGCACACACAAATTTTCCTTGAGACATTCTTTTTGCATTGAACACATCTACAAAGTAGCCTGTGTTCATAGGCTGATGTCCTGAGTGCCTTGTGTTCCCTCCTGAGTAATGTAGTGTCCTGCTTGGCATTTTCTTCCAGAACAGGCCTGTTTCATCACATTAACACTTGTTCAGGTTCCAGTCCCTTCAGTTTCTATGTACCCTTGAATCATGCACATATTTTTCAGCCGCTTTGTGGTCCGAACTGCAGCCGCACCATGCATTACACACTATGGATGCCCCTACGCTTCCTTAAATCTCTCAAACCAACCTTTGCTGGCCTTAAATCACTCACATCATCACAGTTGCAGGCATTTTTTTAATTAATCGTCATGCAACGTGCCTAGCCTTTTCACATATGGTCGCAGGAGAGACGCTATCTCCTGCGAGCTGGGTTTCATTTAACCCACACCAATAAGAGTCTCTCACCATCTTCCATCACTTGCGATCTTTGTTTGCGAAAACACAGTTAAACCTTTGCAACAACAGCTTCCTTGAATTGCCGTTTTCTTTGCCACATAGAAGATATGGTTGATTTTTGGTTTTCTGTACAACCGGACCAGTCGTGAATACGTACTCCACTTGCATACTGTATCAATGATCTCTTTCTTCATTTCAATGGGTATTCTTACCCTTTGAGGTGTAGGGTTGGCACTAGAAGCTTTCTTGGGGCCCAGGTCCTTATTTTCCAAAACAGCACCGAAAACACTGTAAATAGACAAAGATTCCGAGTGGTATCTTGAATGTTACCGCGGAGGCGGGCTGGTAAAACAATGGCACGGGCGCACATGTGAGCGGGCTGAGGGCGCACATGGACGCGTCTCGGACGAAGGCCCTGACGGTTTTTTTAGTCCACTATGCGGGGCAAAATTTTAGCGAACAAAGCGTCCGCTATGCGGATTGGTTCCTATGCAAGGCGTCGCTATGCGGGTCCACTGTACCTCCCTCTCCCCCATCTACTAACCCCCTACTCTGTTTTAACTGACAAATCCATACTTTCCCTGGCTTTTTCTTAACTTGTTTAACTCACTCCAAAAGTTTTCTGATTTCATTAAAAGGCTTGACAGTGCCTCTCCCTCTCGATCATCTTGCTCTCCTTTTGCACTCCTCACCACTCTCTTCACCTTTCCTTTGACACTCCATATATTTTGGGGGGGGGGGGGGGGGGGGGGGGGGGGGGGGGGGGGGGTTTTTTTCTCTGCGCTGCTATAACACTTCTGCTTTGTAAAAACCTCTCATATGCTACCTTTTTCTTTAATCATACCCTTTACTTCATCATTCCACCAATCACTCCTCTTTCCACCTGCCCCCACCCTCCTATAACCACAAACTTCTGCCCCACATTCTAATACTGCATTTTTAAAACTATTCCAACCCTCTTCAACCCCCCCACTACTCATCTTTGCACTAGCCCACCTTTCTGCCAACAGTCGCTTATATCTCCCCCGAACTTCCTACTCCCTTAGTTTATACACTTTCACCTCCCTCTTACTTCTTGTTGCCATTTTTTTTTTAATATTTTTAGGCGTCTGGAACGGATTAATTGGATTTACATTATTTCTCATGTGAAATATTACTTCAGTTTTCGTATAAATCGGTTTTCGGCTGACCTTCTGGAACGGATTGAAGACGAAAACAGGGGATCCCCTGTAACGTGTTATAGATTCACAAATCTTTTAACCCGTCCCCCACCCAACTCAACGGGTCAACTGCTGTCCACATCTCCACTATAATATGGTCTAAGGTATAATGGAATACATTTAAAAAAATACTTTCTGTGATATCCCATTCTGGTTATTAAGTGGGAATAGACACTAATGACAGGAAAAGGGATAACCTACTTTATGCCTCAGAATTTAGTTCCTTTGTGCAACACACACTGGCAAAGGGAAAAGCATTTTTATAAATTTTCAATGGGGTTAGTAGAAATGGTTAAGAGCACAATGAAATTATAAATATTACAAGTCGCTTGACATATTAATGTTCATTAGACAAACAGGTAAAAAAAAAAAAACACCAATTTAATCAAAATTCAAAAGTTAAAATGCCTTGTATTACTCATGAGAGGATGGTTTTTGTCTACCAACCTCCTGCCTATAATGATTATTATTCCTGTTGTCTAAAATGCATTAATTCTTTACTTACCTCTATTTTATTTTTTTCTAAAGTTGAAATTTATTGGAGGAACCTACCTGCAAAAGAAGAAAGATCATTAATCAATTGTTTATCTTCACCCGGGTAATTTGGAAGCCCTCAAATACTCATGACAATCTTGAAAGTACTTTGCTTTATTAGTTTGATTTTCTTAATGATAAACCATATGCAGTGGAACCTTGACTTATGAGTGTCCCAACATACAAGTTTTTTGTAAATATAGCCATTGATGGGTCAAATTTTTTTTGTCTTTGAGTTATGAGCCAACATTTTGAGTTTACGAGCCAGCTGCCCCTCCTCACTTCCCCCACAACCCAAAACCTGGACACCTCTCTTGTTTATCTATGATTTCATGCTTTAATTCCATGGAAATCATCCTCTTTTTTCTTATCAGCACTGTCCTTTACACTTACAGTGGACCCCTCGACAATCGTAAGCACAATAGTGTGTGTAATTTTGAAAATCGTAACATTATTTTCATCACAACATTGGCTAGTTAATCGTCGTTTGACTTGCAAATAGTCGTTTGTCTGGACGTTAGACACAGCCCTGAGCCGCCTCACACTCCATCCCAGGCAGTGTGCCATTGTTTTTATCAGTGAGTGAGGATGACCCATGAGTTCATATGATATTATTTCATATACTACAGTGGACCCCCACCGGTTAACGAACTTGTTCATTCCAGTAGTATGTTCAGTGCCAGTAATGACGGAAAAAAATTTTTTCCCTAAGGAATATTCGAAATAGATTAGTCCATTTCAGACCCCCAAACATACACGTACAAACGCACTTACATAAATACACTTACATAATTGGTCGCATTTGGAGGTGATCGTAAGCGGGTCACTGTAATTCCATTCTTTTAGTTCTTGCAACTGCTAAGTAAGTCACCATGGCTCCAAAGAAACCTTCTAATGCCAGCCCTTTGGTAAAGAATGTGAGAAACACATAATTTAAGAAAAATACGAAGGTGGTGGTGGTAGAGTGGATGCAGTTGTGAGAGTGGTTGATGGTGGTATAGGTGGGAGTGATGGTGGTAGAAAGGTGGAAGGGGAAGGTGTAGCATTTGTTATAGTGGTAGAAGGGTGGTAGTGGGTGTGATGGTGGGAGGGGTGCCTTCTTCAGTGATTCAGCAATTCTACTAACTCCTCCAATGTTGTTGGAGTTATATAGGGCTACAGAAAACACCGCCGCCTCAGTTTGCTGCTTCACCACCATTAGGGACGGCTTACTCTCATGGCCCTTAATACATCCAACAACAACAACACCACAACACCTAAGTACACGTCTGGTGACGTGTCCTTAGCTCTGTGAAGTTCTGTCCAGTGTTTCTCCGTAATCTGCACAAGATGTCCGCTCTGAAGCAACTGTAGCCGCAGCTGAAAGAGGAGCTTTAGGGTTGCTAAGCTTAGCTACGGCAAACTGACGGAGGAAAACAAGAGGATTCGAAGTAAGCCTCCTTTTGCGAGTCCTCAGGTCAGTGGCAGCCAACATGGAACAAAACGAAAAGCAAGAAAGCTGTTGAGTGGCAGAAATAACGAAGATTCCAGAAGATTGCTGTGGAGACTATCCAACCATTTCATTGTTACCAGACAGAAAGTGGGTTTGTCTACTGGGAACGTCCAACGACAACGCAAGGGAGCATTGGCAGATGTGAGTGGAAACATCCCTTGATACCCAATGAAGACCATCAAGAACGTCACGACAAATTCCACAAATGAAAGGAAAACATCGTTTTAGTGGAGACAGTCAGGTAAGTTTATGGATAGGCCTTTTGCCTTAGGGACAGGAGAGGAGCCTCAGGGTATGCTTTTCCTGGGGCTGGATGGGGGATATTGTTAGCCTCCTGGACGACATCATGAAAGGTAATGGGAGCAATCTATTTATCTGTGTCAGTGGGGGAAGGCAAACGATGTTGGCAGATGTAGGAGTAGATCTGATGAGCTAGTACAGACGCAGCAATAGAGATAATTAGGGAAAGAAAGGGTGGAACCCTGTCATATTGTATTTTGCCAAGGAGAGGAGTTGGAAACGAATGGTTGTCCATGGCCAATTGGTGTCAATTGCGGCTGGACAAATACTGTAAGGAAAATGCCAATAACTTCCCAGTGACAACGGACCTCTTCTATGGCAGAAATGACATGTATGCCAGGGTGGGGTTCACTTATCTAGTTCTGGGGTGGTGCACTGTCAACGGCAATGGAGGAGCTGTTAGGTTTTAAACTAGGAATAGTTAGGGGTATGGGTTTGGCAGGAAAACAGTGAAGTCCCAGTGAGTAAATATTAGAGTTCTAGGGGAAAACTAGTAATAACAAAGAGGTAGATAATGACAAGCCCCCAAGTGACACTGGGTGAATAAGGGACAGTACTAGGTTTTAGATAAAAACAGAAATGAACAGGAAGGGTAAAGAGAAAGGGAGAGTTCATTCCTGTTTTATTATGCTACTAGCCGTAGTTGTAGGAAAAGCGGAAGTGAGATTATTGCGATGCAGTAACATTGATGTATTTGCCTTAACAGGAGACGTTGGTTTAATAAAAAAGTCGGGACATGCCTGCAGAACGTCACATTCAGGTTTTACTTGTTCCAAGTTAGAATAGAATATCGGGAAGGGGGGTGGGTGGCATTGTATGACCCGAGATCGCTTGAACTGTTCATAAAAAACGGGTATTAAGTCTGAAGTCAACACAAACAGAGTCTTGTTGGATCGAAATTTTCAGAAGGACATGAAAAACTGATGTTAGGAGTGATATACAGCCCCCCAAACTTAATAGGGACCAAGGAGACCGACTACGGAGGAAATTGTTAGGCCACAAGGCAACGATAATGTATAATTCTAGGAGACTTTACCTTTCAGTCCTATTGATTGAATTCTCTGACTGTGAATTTTTTTTTTTTAGAATCATACGACTGCTTAAAGTAGTTCAGGATTGTTTTTTGAACCTACAAGGGAAATAACACTGCTTGACTTTAGTCCTGCAAACAATGCATCCTTGTTCATAATTAGAAACTTCAGAGAATTGGGTCTAGCGACCACAAATCAATGACATTTTAGCATTGAATGGAAGTACGAATAGAGCGATAACTCAGTAACAGATCCCAGATTTTCACTAGCAGATTACGATGGCTTAGAGAACACTTATCATCTGTTGACTGGGGTAACGAGAGAGCTATCAATATGACAGTTTTCTGAACACTAGACATGCGGTTTTTTTTCTCAAAGAACGTTAATCCCATACACAGAAATAATCAAATAGGAAATGACACAAAAGGATGAATAAAGGCCTCAAATATCTACTAGGGCATAAGAAAAGGAATTTATAGGCCGTATCAAAAAGTGAGGGTCACCTTATGAATCAGTTATATTGACA
This sequence comes from Cherax quadricarinatus, assembly GCF_026875155.1. Classification (NCBI taxonomy): domain Eukaryota; kingdom Metazoa; phylum Arthropoda; class Malacostraca; order Decapoda; family Parastacidae; genus Cherax; species Cherax quadricarinatus. The sequence goes on along the minus strand of NC_069440.1, from coordinate 10,797,429 downwards.
TTAAGAGGGACATTAAAAAGGAGATAAGAAAAGCGAAAGGGACTTGAACTTAAGTTGCTAGGGATTCTAAAACAACCCAAAAAGTTTTTTCTCAGGTCAATAGAACCAAAGGTAAGATAAGATAGGTCCCCTTAATAATAACTATGGGCATCTTACAGACAAAGAGAAGAAATGTGCTCGATTTAAAATACTTATTTTTCTCATTTTTACACAGGAAGACACTAACAATATTCAGTAATTAAATTTTTATAGTGGGCTAGAAGAAGATAAATTATGTAACTTCACAGTCACTAGCTGAAATGGTTGTGAAGCAATAGACAGACTGAAGCAAAATAAGTCGCCGGGTCCTGATGAGGTGTTTTCAAGGGTTTCTTCGAATGCAAAAATGAACTCTGTGAACCATTAACTAATATTTTTAATTTATCTCTTCAAACAGGTGTAGTGTCTATATGTGGAAGATGGCTAATGTAATTCCTATTTTTTAAAGCAGGGACAATCGTTACCCGTCAAATTACTGCCAATAATCCTGAACCCTCAATGTAGGCACATTATAGAATTCAATTATAGCTGAATTATAGAAGCCATCTCGAGAAGCATCGCTGATTAATGATACGCAGCATGGATTCCAAGAGGCCGGTCTTGTCTAACTAATTTTTTAACTTTCTTCAGGTAAACTTTTGAGGCGTTGACCACGATAAAGAATTGATATTATTTACTTAGATTTTAGGAAGGCATTTGAAAGAGTGCCACACCAAAGCTGTTAAAGAAAATGCAGCTCATGGCATTGGGGGAAAGTGCTCTCATGGATCGAGTCATTGGCTCACAGACGGAAGCAAGGTGTCCATAAATGGGGTTAAATAATCCGAGTGGGGATCTGTAACAAGTGGCGTTTCCACAGGATCAGATCTGGGCCCGGTGTCTGTTATAATAATACGTGGAACCCCCGGTTAACGAATTTTAATCCGTGCAAGAGGCTCATCGTTATAGCGAAATAATCGTTATGCAATGAATTTTCCCCCATACGATATAATGGAAATCAAATTAATCCGTGCAAGACGCCCAAAAGTATGAAAAAAAATTTATTAACTACATAAAATGTAATTATAATACACACAACTGAAAAGGCATGCACAATTAAATGAACACTTACTTTTATTGAAGATCTGGTGATGATTTGATGGGATGGGAGGAGGGAGAGCATTATCTTCTGACTGTTTAGAAGGGGAATCCCTTCCATTACGACTTGAGGTTGCAAGTCTTTTCCGGGGTTACTTCCCTTCGTCTTTTAATGCCACTAGGAACACGGAGAGTCACTGACGTCTGTCGCACAACATATCCTGTCCATAGAGCTCTGTACTCCCGTTCCTTTACGATTAGTCTAAAATGGGCCACAACATTGTCATTGAAATAGTCCACCAGCCGGCCCTGTGCAACAGCTGTGTCAGGGTGATTTTCATCTATAAAGGTTTGCAGTTCACCCACTGTGCACACAATTCCTTGGTGAGTGGGTCCAAACCGAAGATCTACGCCATGAGCTCAGCTCACTCTGATATACGTGAGTGGTACATTTGGCCTAGATATGAGAGAAAACATCTATTGGGGGGGTATATAAATGTGTGCACACATAAAACTGATCCCTGCGCACACCTGTGGTATAATGAGAGAAAAAAACTGAAATCATGATATTTCGATTAAACAGCGACTTTGCAGTGTTTTTTCGTATGGTTTTATATTGTATTTGCGATTTCCTTGTCCTCATTTGGATAGAAATGGAAATCATATTTACAGAAACAGAGATGATTTTGATTGTTTTAGCACTGGAAATGCTTGAAAACTGAGCTCAAAGTAGCGGAAATGTTTAAATTTTTGCCGATATTTCAAGAGTAAACAAACGACCTTACACGTCTAATACACGTCAGGCTGTGTGTCTAAATATACATTCACAAGATGGTGATGAATGTAACAATTATTCCAGTATTGCAATAACAGTAAATCTTCCATTTTTGGTGTGAATAAAAATGCATTATGTGTAAGTAAGTAAGTTAAATTTATTCAGGTATACACATACAGTTACATAAATTATCATACATGCAGCAATATGTGTAGAGAACCAGAGAACCCAAAAAAGCAGAGACAGAGTGACTTATTTCCATGGGGTCCTTTTTTACCTTATTATTATAAATATAAAGGTTATTTAAATTTTAAAATTTTTTTTTTTTGTTTTTTCTTATTATTCTTAATAATGAAGATAACATCTTTATTATCATACTAAAAAGATATCTACTACAAAATACCGAGGGTCATTAGACTATCTACAATACGAGGGTCCATTAAGACCTACTACTACCCCGAGGGTCCTACACATCTAACAATACGCGGGTCATACTAGGGAAAAGGTAAAATTATGACACTTTGTATTTAGCTAAAAAATAGAAAATCATTCCCCTCCCTTTCTGTTGCGACTCATTTCAGACACTTTTTGGCAGTCTTCTTGAACTGGTTCAAGCTCATGACTGGCCTTGACGTTGTGGGTAGCGTTCCAATCCTTTAAATTGCTTGTACAATAAAAGGTGTTTGGAAGCCTGGCCACTGACGGTTGGTACTACAAAGTTGTGCTCTCTCCCCCTAGTAACTATGATTGCTGCGGTTTCCCAACCTTTGACAAAATTACAGCAAGATATCTGGACACTGTTTGGGAGCAATTTTTATAAACATGATTGCGCTTCAGTTTGTTTTAAACTACTCTGTCCTTCAACATCAGCATATCCAACCCACGGCTGTAATTCATCTGGCCTACATGTTCTCGTGGCCCAGCCCCAGGATGAAATCTCCGTTTTGTTTCTGGGTGATTTGCAGTCTATCTTTCAGTTTTTTTGTCCAAGCAAAGTACCAAGAAGAGCAAGCCGTAATCCATAGGCATTGTATAAGGCTAGACATAGGGTCCTGCGAGCATCAGTAGTATACACTGTGGCGTGTCTATACAGGAACTCCAGCCTGCATTCGCTATCTTTACTACACTGTTCCCAATCAATTCTCCTGACAGGCATGGTCAAAGGGATTCCCCAGATATTTAACTGATGAAAACCTAAGTGTGGACTCCCCATTACAACACTGAAACATTAACATTATTTACCCTTCTCAGTTGATGTTTCGTTCCAAAGAGATGGCTTTTCAGTTTTCCTAGTGTAATGAAGTTTGTTTCTCTAACCAATTGCTGCAGGACTCCAGTTCCAGTGTTAAAGAAAAAACATTAGCAATATCTTGTGGGTCTTTACCTGTCCTAACAGAGCACTGTCATCTGCATACAGTAGGAGTTTGCACTTGACACTGATAGGCATATCATACAGAACATAAGAATAGTAAGGCCCAGAATACTACCTTGGGAACACCACATGTTATCGCAGGGGTTACTATTCGTTTGTTGGATTTTGACTATTTTCTCCTGTTTGCTAAGGTAGGACCTAAACCAGTCTAACAGAACTATATACCGATAGATGAAGTTTATTACATAATATATTGTTGGTTGACAGTATCGAAGGTCCCCTTTTTGCAGGTCTAAGGTTTACCATACCTATGAGGTTCCCTTTGACATTCAGTTCCTCAGGTAATCCATCAGATTAATAGGGAAGGTATCGGTTGAGTAGGATCTTCTAAAGCCCGAATTGATAGCTATGGAGAATGCTGTTGTCATTAAGGTACTTAACTACTTAAATACACCACCCTCTCCGGAATTTTTAGATATTATACTGAGTATACTAACAGGTCCTATAGTTGCTTACATCAGACCTATTATTTTCTTGGAAGATAGGAGTAACTCAACTCCTGGCCTCCTTGAACCCCTCCGGGACGGTTAATTAGTGGTTGATTGAAAGATTTAGTTGATGTTGGCGCGGAAGTGCGGGAGGATGGGGGGGAGCGCGGAGCGCGCGAGGGGGACACTGAGTGTGCTTAGCGCGATTCGTGGTATATCTCTGAGGATCATACTGTGAGAATATGGAGAGGTGTATTCTGGGGGTAGGAGGGGCATGTGGGCTCGCGAGCTTCATGGCACATTAAGAGTGAGCTAGGTTAACCTGCTTAGTTCTTTATGAATAAGTCATGAGATACACTTACTAAGTTGACAACTGTTTGGGGTTACCCCTTTATGGTAAGTATGTTTGAACCTTATCAGGTCTGTTGTTAAAGTATTTGATGCAGCTGGTAGTTTACTTACTAGTGTTAGCAACAGAGTGTAGTAGGAATTAAAGCAATTTGCCACCTTAGATGTTTCGTAGCATACCTCAGTATCGATAGTGAGTACTATGTGTAGACCTATCTACTGGCTTAGGCTATATCCCAACTGTTTTTAGTTTGGTTGCCGAAGCTTTCTGGGGTGATGCTATATTCTTCAATTTTTGAGCAATAGTGCTTTGCCTTTGCTCCTTTTATAAGCCTCTGTACTCTGTTCCTCACCTTTGGAATTCATTAGTGCGGCTAGTGATCCTTCTGTTTGCCAGAATTCTGGGTAGCTGCTGGTCTCTGAAGTTCATATTATCGAATATCTCAGTAGTCATCCAGGGTTCAGTTTCTTCGGTTAATCCCTAACCTCTGAACGGTGCAATATTATTAAGAATGGTAGTGAACATTGTGTTGAATTTTTTCCCAGGCAATCGGTTACGGCCGGCAACGTGTTACTCTGGCCAGGCACAAGTGTGTAGCCTAGTTACCAGTGATTCTTTACTGTTTGTATTCTAGTTTGCCTATTTTTAGTGTCCTGTGTAGGCTACCTATCCTAGTGATTTTCCTGGGCATAAATGAGGAAATGATCACTATACCTGTGTAATGCCCTGTCTGACTAATGTTCTCAGCGCGTTGCAAGTATGTGTCATATTAGGGAGGCTGAAGAACTGTGTGATCCGGGGTGGTTAATAATTAGTTGGGTGTAGCATTTAATCCTAGAATTGCTGATACCTTTTGCATAGCCCGTTATTCTGTTCCGGAAAACAGATATTGATGTCGCCCAGTTATTAGGGTTTCGCAATTGCGTTCAACCTCCGGACAAGACTCCGGAAAAGTCTTCTAAGAACTGGTCCTGGGTAGGAGGGCGGTAACAAGTCTACTAAGATGGGTTTGGTCTTGGAACAGCACTTCAAACCTAGAATCCCAGATTATTGTTAGTTAAAATCAGGTCTTGGTTGTATGCTAAGTCCTTTTCTAAATGTAGCACATACTCCACCGCCCTTTCTGGTCCTATCTAAGCGTTTTTAATATTGTAACCTGCTAGTGTTGACCTCGGCCGTCAGTCACCGTATCATCCAACCAAGATTCAGAGATGGTGATAACTGCCGCCCTAAGTTTGTTAGCTAAATCCTAATCTCTGCCAATATAGAAAGTGGATCTTGCATTGACATGAATAAAGTGAAGGCCTGTTTTCATAAAACAATCAATAATCATCAATAGATGCAATGGGTCATTTGTATTAAAATAGGTAAATCAATGTCATCACTGCTAAAGGTAACTGTGCCAAAGTGCTATTGTTTACACACAAATGAATTTCTAGCCCCGTGCTAAATGGTACATACATCCATCATGCACCCACCCCTTACACAATTTAATAAGGTGCCTTTTTCTGTTTTCATGCGTACTTTAGTAAAGTGCATGCATCTGTTTTTGGTAGTGTTTGAGATAATAATGGCTGTATTGTCTCACAGTTGACCTATGTATCATGACATATGGATTGAAGGTTTATCATCCAGCTACTAGACCGGCATTATTGCGTCATTTAGCTGTCTGTTTTTTGGCCTCTGCACAATAGTTTGAGGTCCTGGAGTATTGGATATCACCACTTAAGAGCGCTTACAATAGAGCTGTGTGCCATTGTTTTTGTTTGGTAAGCGTGTTGCCCATATACCTTCGCTGATAGTGAGGTGTACTTTTCTGGTAGGAGCAACTGTTGGGCTTTTACTTCCAGGGCCTGTACCTCCATTCACTTTTCCAACCCCCATGACGGATTTCTTTCTTTTCATGGAATTGAAGAAGAAATATAAATATAATTATGCAGCCTGGTACCCCTCTAATGCCTGCCATTTTCACTCTTCGCTCTTTACCTCATATACAATAATATTTATTTTTCTCTGTTCCAGTCCCCTATCACGTAGTATCTGCTTTTATTCCCACTGATTACTAGTAAAATTTCCTCTTCAAAACCCTCCTTCACTGCTCACCCTTTCCCTTAACTTCACAAACCCTGACAGTTGACATCTTCAAAATCCCCTTCATCTGCTCACTTTTCCCTTAACTCACAACACCCTATACATTTAACCCCGTATTCACCCTCCCCTACCCACCTCACTTCACAGTCTGGCTTCACCAATTAACTTCTAACTCCTTGCCATTCGGGTAGACCAGAAAGGTTTAATCAGTGGTTTTATCCTTCCAAATCCCCCTCAATTCCATTAATCGGGGTTGTGTCGTGTTGTTGTCTCCTGACCTGTTTTTGGCTGACTCCACCATTTTTAAAACACTGAGGGGAGTAACACCCCACCTGACTTTCCTTGAGTTTATAGATATATTTGGCTTGTCTGCTATGATGCTCTCACTGTACACTGGTCAGCTGAATAAATAGGTCCTCTGCTAAAATATTAACCGTGACATTTAACGATTCACTGCTTTCCCCGACTGGCACTGGAATGGATACAGTCCTATACCTTGGAGTTTTATACTGTTGATTTGACGATGTCTCCTTGTTTTTCCTCTCGGTAGCACGGGGACAGGTGATAGGTGGGGGTACAGATAGGATGCTACTGTCACAGATGAACGTCAGTAAAGATGGAATTTTTGCACTTCGCTAGTTGTACGACTGGCAGTAGCTGCTGTTTGAATCCGGGCAAGCCATGTTTAAAGGCTCAACATCTTTCCCTCGTTTGCACTGACGAAAAGTCCCGACAGACTCTGCTTTTCCTTGGAGATTTAGTTGATCAGGATTTCTGCCATGTTGTCTTCCATTAAACACGGGTGCCGGTGATATGGCGGTTCCCGTTATTTTTCATTAGTGGAAAACGTCTTGTGTTGGTTCACGTCTGGCCAGCAGGTCTGGTACTTAATGCCGTCCCTCTCTGTCATAATTAGTCCATTCGTTGTCGTCACGTCAGTTTTTTATTACTAGAGTTAACTTGCATGTTGTTAGCAGCAGTACTTTGCAAATTTGGCCATCACGGAGTTCGGATAGGCCCTGGGGACGGCAAGATAGAGGAGCAGCCTTGTTTGCTGCTTGCTGCGGCTGCAGCTGCGGCTGCGGCTGGAAGTGTATTTGTAAAGCCTCAACATGTAACTAAATGACAAGAGGAAATGTTAGTTTAGTTCCAGGAAATACCAACATTGTTTATTCTGGACCCTATTTTTAAATTGAATATTTGACTTTGTGGTTAAATTGGTCCAATTAAACAATTTCTGATCACTTTAATTTGTAGTTGCAACAGTGACTTGGCATTTCTGTGCTCATCGATAGAAATAGATGTAATACAAAAAGTGGGGGGGGGGGGGAAAAAATAGCGAAGAATTTGGTTGATTGGAATAATGTAATTTGGCCTAAAATGGAGTCCAAGTTCGGCAAAATCGCCGTTTCGTAAATATCGCTGACACATCAAAATTCACGGAAGCAATAATTCGTCAATTTCCAACCAAATTTTGGTACTTTTTTGTTTTATTACCGTCACAAAAAGATCTCTACGATGTTCATAAGAAAAAAAACTTTTTTTTCTTGAAAAAATCCACTTTGGACTCTGGTGCGTGACTTCAGATTTTGGCCTATGACCCTGAAAAGGTTAAACAACCATGGTGACATTAACACATCCCTGTCTAAGACCTACTTTTACTGGGAAGTAGTCACCCTCTCTTCTTCACACCCTAACCTGTGCCTCACTATCCTCATAAAAACTCTTTACAGCATTTAGTAACTACCACCTATTCCATATACCGTGGACCCCGTTAACGATTTATTCCGTGCAAGAGGCTCATCTGATTTTGCGAAATAATCGTTATGCGAATGAATTTTTCCCCATAAGAAATAATGGAAATAAATTAACCCGTGCAAACGCCCAAAAGGATGACAAAAATTTTTTTTTACCACATGAAATGTTAATTTTAATACACACAAACCTGAAAAAAGCATGCACAATTACATGAAACTTACTTTTACTTGAAGATCTTGTGATGATTGATTGGATGGGAGGAGGGAGAGCATAACTTCTTACTGTTTAGAAGGGGAATCCCCCTTCCATTACGACTGAGGTAGCAAGTCCTTTTCCGGGGTTACTTCCCTTCTTCTTTTAGGCCAACTAGGACCACTTGAGAAGTTCACGGTAACCTCTGTCGCACAACAAATCTGTCCATAGAGCTCTGTACCTCCCGTCCTTTACATTTTGTCTAATGGGCCACAACCATTGTCAGTGAAACAGTCACCAGCACGGCTTGCAACAGCTGTGGCAGGGTGAGTTTCATCTATTTAAAGGTTTGCAGTGCAACCCACTGGCACCCATTTCCGTAATCTTTGAAGGTAGGCAACAATGGATTCACAACTGGCATAGGCCTTCTCAGGGTTAGCCCCAAACCCTTCAAATCTTTCTTAATTTTCCATACGAATTCTCACCCGTTTTACCACTGGGTTGGCACTAGAAGCTTTCTTGGGGCCCATGGTCACTTATTTTCCCTGAAACAGCACCGAAAACACGTAATATACTAAATATCCGGTGTATGCTGGATGTGACCGCAGAGGAGCTGGCTGGTAAACAAAATGGACCCGGCACAATGTGGAGAGCTGGCTGAGGCACATGGCGCGTCTCGGAACGAAAAATCGGTAAGCGGTTTTTTACTCGGTAATGCGCGGCAAAAAATTTTTGCGATAAAATAATCGGTATGCGGTAAAATCGCTATTGAGGCCATCGTTTATGCGGGGGTCCCACTGTACTTGCAACATCTGCCACATTGCTCCACACATCCACTCTACCAGATGCCTTTCTAAATCCATAATCAATAAAAAACTTCCCTACCAATCTAACTACTGTTTCACATATAGGCTGTAAGGTAAACACTTGAACTACACATCCCCTAGCCCACTCTGAAACCTCCTTGCCATGCCGCAATCCTACATTCTGTCTTTGTCCTCGAATTCTTCAATTATAACCCGACCGTAACAATTTTCCTGTATACTCAATAAACTAATCTCTCTATTAAATTTTTACAATCTCTTTTGTCCCCTTTCCCTTTATATAAAGGGATTATACAGCTCTCCGCCAATCCCCTAGGTACCTTCCCCCTTTCATACATTTTATTAAACAAAAGTACCAACCCCTCAACACATATCCCCCCCTGCTTTTAACAGTTCTGTCATGTCCCATCGTTCCGCTGCCTTTACCCCCTTTCATCTACTAATGCCTCACTACCTCCCCACACTTACATTTCTGCCTCTTCACCCTAATAAGATGGTAGACCTCCCGGACCAGTGCATGAAATTACTGCCTCCCTTCGTCCGCAACATTTAAAAGTTCCTCAAAGAATACTCGCCCATCTACCTAATACAGTGACCACGCAAGCGAACATTAATCCGTGCAAGAGGGCGGCCGTTTATCCGAAAAATTTCGCTATGCGAATTAATTTCCCCATACTAAATAGGAAATAAAATTAATCCGTGCTAGACACCCAAAAGTATGAAAAAAATTTTTTTTTACCACAAAAAATGTTAATTTTAGTACACACAAACTGAAAAAGGCATGCACAATTACAGGACCCTTACTTTTATTGAAGATCTGGGATGATTGATGGGAGGGAGGAGGGGAGAGAGAGGTGTTTTTAGTGTTTAGAAGGGGAATCCCCTTCCATTGAGGACTGAGGTAGCAAGTCCTTTTTCTGGGTTACTTCCCTTCTTCTTTTAATGCCACTAGAACAGCTTCAGAGTCACTGACCTCTTTCGCACAACATAGCTGTCCATAGTGGCCTGTACCTCTCGGTCCTTATGATTTTCTAAAGTGGTTCAACAACAGTGTCATTGTAACAGTCAACCAGCACGGCTTGCAATAGCTGTGTGAGGGTGAGTTTTCATCAAAAAAGGTTTCACTTCAAGCCATTTTGCACACATTTCTAATCTTATGAAGTAGGCAATTCCTATCAATTTCTCTCTCCCCCTCCTTTGAACCATTTCCCTGGTCTGGCATCCTTGCTCTTGAAGTTGAACTATCAGCTCCATCCGGTTTAGTTCTTCATTGTCCTCCTCCACCAACTCGTCACAGCCTTCCCCCACATCCTCCAACCCCCAAGGACTTCCCAATTCCACAATTGATTCCTCAACTGGTATACTACTCCTCTCAGGGTTAGCCTCAAACCCTGCAAAATCCCTTTTTGTCCTACACATTCTGGCCACAGTTTCTTCCAAGCAAGTTTCAAGGTTCTCTTAAGTCACTCCCCCCAACCTACCTATAAGGTTTACACAATTGAGGATATTACAGTGATCCTGCCAAACTCTTGTAGAGTCAATCGAGTGTCTGGTGGTCCTTCAAAGCACTTTGGAAACAGAGCTTTTGTGTACATTTTCTTGAAGTTGGAAATGGAACCTGCTGGTCCATGGGCTGCAGGAGAGGAGTGGTATGAGAGGCAAAAACTTCACCTTAATGAAGCTCATGTCCCCATAAAGACGCTCTGCCACGTCTGTAGAGACCAGGGCATTGTCTAACACAGAGGCACTTAAGGTCCTACTTTCTTTTCAGTTAGGTAAATCTTTCACATTGGGGCAAATGCATGGTGTAACCAGTTTATAGAAAAATTCCCTAGTGACCCATGCCTAACTGTTGCCGCTCCACAGCACACACAAATTTTCCTTGAGACATTCTTTTTGCATTGAACACATCTACAAAGTAGCCTGTGTTCATAGGCTGATGTCCTGAGTGCCTTGTGTTCCCTCCTGAGTAATGTAGTGTCCTGCTTGGCATTTTCTTCCAGAACAGGCCTGTTTCATCACATTAACACTTGTTCAGGTTCCAGTCCCTTCAGTTTCTATGTACCCTTGAATCATGCACATATTTTTCAGCCGCTTTGTGGTCCGAACTGCAGCCGCACCATGCATTACACACTATGGATGCCCCTACGCTTCCTTAAATCTCTCAAACCAACCTTTGCTGGCCTTAAATCACTCACATCATCACAGTTGCAGGCATTTTTTTAATTAATCGTCATGCAACGTGCCTAGCCTTTTCACATATGGTCGCAGGAGAGACGCTATCTCCTGCGAGCTGGGTTTCATTTAACCCACACCAATAAGAGTCTCTCACCATCTTCCATCACTTGCGATCTTTGTTTGCGAAAACACAGTTAAACCTTTGCAACAACAGCTTCCTTGAATTGCCGTTTTCTTTGCCACATAGAAGATATGGTTGATTTTTGGTTTTCTGTACAACCGGACCAGTCGTGAATACGTACTCCACTTGCATACTGTATCAATGATCTCTTTCTTCATTTCAATGGGTATTCTTACCCTTTGAGGTGTAGGGTTGGCACTAGAAGCTTTCTTGGGGCCCAGGTCCTTATTTTCCAAAACAGCACCGAAAACACTGTAAATAGACAAAGATTCCGAGTGGTATCTTGAATGTTACCGCGGAGGCGGGCTGGTAAAACAATGGCACGGGCGCACATGTGAGCGGGCTGAGGGCGCACATGGACGCGTCTCGGACGAAGGCCCTGACGGTTTTTTTAGTCCACTATGCGGGGCAAAATTTTAGCGAACAAAGCGTCCGCTATGCGGATTGGTTCCTATGCAAGGCGTCGCTATGCGGGTCCACTGTACCTCCCTCTCCCCCATCTACTAACCCCCTACTCTGTTTTAACTGACAAATCCATACTTTCCCTGGCTTTTTCTTAACTTGTTTAACTCACTCCAAAAGTTTTCTGATTTCATTAAAAGGCTTGACAGTGCCTCTCCCTCTCGATCATCTTGCTCTCCTTTTGCACTCCTCACCACTCTCTTCACCTTTCCTTTGACACTCCATATATTTTGGGGGGGGGGGGGGGGGGGGGGGGGGGGGGGGGGGGGGGTTTTTTTCTCTGCGCTGCTATAACACTTCTGCTTTGTAAAAACCTCTCATATGCTACCTTTTTCTTTACAACCCTTTACTTCATCATTCCACCAATCACTCCCTCTGTCCACCTGCCCCCACCCGCCTATAACCACAAACTTCGGCCCCCCATTCTAATACTGCATTTTTAAAACTATTCCCAAGCCTCTCCAACCCCCCCACTACTCATCTTTGCACTAGCCCACCTTTCTGCCAACAGTCGCTTATATCTCCCCCGAACTTCCTACTCCCTTAGTTTATAACACTTTGTCACCTCCCTCTTACTTCGTGTTGCCAGTTTTTTTTTAATCTTTTTAGCGTCTGGAACGGATTAATTGGATTTACATTATTTCTCATGTGAAATATTACTTCAGTTTTCGTATAAATCGGTTTTCGGCTGACCTTCTGGAACGGATTGAAGACGAAAACAGGGGATCCACTGTACTTGTTATAGATTCACAAATCTTTTAACCCGTCCCCCACCCAACTCAACGGGTCAACTGCTGTCCACATCTCCACTATAATATGGTCTAAGGTATAATGGAATACATTTAAAAAAATACTTTCTGTGATATCCCATTCTGGTTATTAAGTGGGAATAGACACTAATGACAGGAAAAGGGATAACCTACTTTATGCCTCAGAATTTATTCCTTTGTGCCACACACACTGGCAAAGAAACGCATTTTTATAATTGTCAATGGGTTAGTAGAAATGGGTAGAGCACAATGAAATTATAAATATTACAAGTCGCTTGACATATTAATGTTCATTAGACAAACCGGTAAAAAAAAAAATAAACACCAATTTAATCAAAATTCAAAAGTTAAAATGCTTAGTATTTACTCCTGAGAGGATGGTTTTTGTCTACCAACCTCCCCTATAATGATTATTATTCCTGTTGTCTAAAATGCATTAATTCTTTACTTACCTCTATTTTATTTTTTTCTAAAGTTGAAATTTATTGGAGGAACCTACCTGCAAAAGAAGAAAGATCATTAATCAATTGTTTATCTTCACCCGGGTAATTTGGAAGCCCTCAAATACTCATGACAATCTTGAAAGTACTTTGCTTTATTAGTTTGATTTTCTTAATGATAAACCATATGCAGTGGAACCTTGACTTATGAGTGTCCCAACATACAAGTTTTTTGAAATATGAGCCATTGATGGGTCAATTTTTTTTTGCTTTGAGTTATGAGCCAACATTTGAGTTACGAGCCAGCTTCCCCTCCTCACTTCCCCCACAACCCAAAACCTGGACACCTCTCTTGTTTATCTATGATTTCATGCTTTAATTTCATGGAAATCATCCTCTTTTTTCTTATCAGCACTGTCCTTTACACTTACAGTGGTCCCTCGACAATCGTAAGGCTCAATAGTTGTAATTTTTGAAAATCGTAACATTATTTTCATCAAAACATTGGCTAGTGAATCGTCGTTTGACTTGCAAATAGTCGTTTGTCTGGGACGTGTATACACAGCCCTGAGCCGCCTCACACTCCATTCCCAGGCAGTGTGCCATTGTTTATCAGTGAGTGAGGATGATCCCATGAGTTCATATGATATATTTCATAATACAGTGGACCCACGGTTAACGAACTTTTTTCATTCCAGTAGTATGTTCAGGTGCCAGTACTGACCGAATTTTTTCCCATAAGGAATATTGTGAAGTAGATTAGTCCATTTCAGACCCCCAAACATACACGTACAAACGCACTTACATAAATACACTTACATAATTGGTCGCATTTGGAGGTGATCGTTAAGCGGGGGTCCACTGTATTCCATTTATTTTAGTGCTTGCAACTGCTAAGTAAGTCACCATGGCTCCAAAGAAACCTTCTAATGCCAGCCCTTTGGTAAAGAATGTGAGAAACACATAATTTAAGAAAAATACGAAGGTGGTGGTGGTAGAGTGGAAGCAGTTGTGATAGTGGTTGATGGTGGTATAGGGTGGTAGTGATGGTGGTAGAAGGTGGTAGTGAAGGTGGTAGCATTTGTAATAGTGGTAGAAGGTGGTAGTGGTTGTGATGGTGGTAGAGGGTGCCTTCTTCAGTGATTCAGCAATTCTACTAACTCCTCCAATGTTGTTGGAGTTATATAGGGCTACAGAAAACACCGCCGCCTCAGTTGCTGCTTCACCACCATTATGGACGGCTTACTCTCAGTGGCCCTTATACATCCAACAACAACAACAACACAACACCTAAGTACACGTCAGTGGTGACGTGTACTTAGCTCTGTGAAGTTCTGTCCAGTGTGTTCTCCGTGAATCTGCACAAGATGTCCTCTCTTGAGCAACTGTACCAGCAGCTGAAAGAGGAGCTTAGGGTTGCTAAGCTTGAGATACGGCAACTGACGGAGGAAAACAAGAGGATTCGAAGTAATCCTCCTGTTGCGAGTCCTCAGGTCAGTGGCCAGCCAACATGGAACAAAACTGAAAATCAAGAAGTCTGTTGGAGTGGCAGAAATAACGAAGATCCAGAAGATTGCTGTGGAGACTTCCAACCCATTTTCAGTGTTACCAGACGAATGTGGGTTGTCTACTGGGAACGTCACAACGAGCACCAAGGGAGCATTGGCAGATGTGAGTGAGACATCCCTTGATACCCCAATGAAGACCATCAAGAACGTCACGACAAATTCCACAAATGAAGGTAAGAACATCGTTTTAGTTGGAGACAGTCAGGTTAAGTTTATGGATAGGGCCTTTTGTCTTAGGGACAGGAAGAGGAGGCTCAGGGTATGCTTTCCTGGGGCTGGGATGGGGGATATTGTTAGCCGTCTGGACGACATCATGAAAGGTAATGGGAGCAATCCTATTATCTGTGTCAGTGTGGGAGGCAACGATGTTGGCAGATGTAGGAGTGAGGATCTGATTAGCAAGTACAGGTCAGCAATAGAGATAATTAGGAAGAAGGGTGGGAACCCTGTCATATGTGGTATTTTGCCAAGGAGAGGAGTTGGAAACGAATGGTTGTCCAGGGCAATTGGTGTCAATTGCTGGCTGGACAAATACTGTAAGGAAAATGCAGTAACTTCCATTGACAACGGGGACCTCTTCTATGGCAGAAATGACATGTATGCCAGGGATGGGGTTCACTTATCTAGGTCTGGGGTGGGGGCACTGTCAACGGCAGTGGAGGGAGCTGTTAGGGTTTTAAACTAGGAATAGTTAGTGGTATGGGTTTTGGCAGGAAAACAGTGAAGTCCCAGTGTAGTAATATTATGAGTTCTAGGGGAACTAGTAATAAGCAGAATGAGGTAGATATTGAAAAGCAAGTGACACTGGGTGATAAGGACAGTAATAGGTTTAGTAGAAAAACAGAAATGATCAGGAAGGGTAAAGAGAAAGGAGAGTCTTTCAATGTTTATTATGCTAATAGCCGTAGTGCTAGGAATAAGATGGACGAGTTGAGATTAGTTGCGAGTGCAGGTAACATTGATGTATTTGCCTTAACTGAGACGTGGTTTAATTAAAAAAGTCGGGACATGCCTGCAGAACGTCACATTCAGGGTTTTAAATTGTTCCAAGTAGATAGAAGTATCGGGAAGGGGGGTGGGGTGGCATTGTATGTCCGAGATCGCTTGAACTGTTGCATAAAAACGGGTATTAAGTCTGAAGTAACACATACAGAGTCTGTTTGGATAGAATTTTCAGAGGGACATGAAAAACTGATTTTAGGAGTGATATACAGCCCCCCAAACTTAGATAGGGACCAAGGGAGACTACTACGGGAGGAAATTGTTAAGGCCACAAGGCACGATAATGTAGTAATTCTAGGAGACTTTAACTTCAGTCATATTGATTGGAATTTCTTGACTGTGAATTTAGAATCATACGACTTCTTAGAAGTAGTTCAGGATTGTTTTTTGAACCTACAAGGGGAAATAACCTGCTTGACTTAGTTCTGGCAAACAATGAATCCCTTGTTAATAATTTAGAAATTTCAGAGAAATTGGGTGCTAGCGACCACAAATCAATTACATTTAGCATTGAATGGAAGTACGATAGTAGCGATAACTCAGTAACAGTCCCAGATTTTCACTTAGCAGATTACGATGGGCTTAGAGAACACTTATCATCTGTTGACTGGGGTAACGAAGAGAGCTATCAATATGACAGTTTTCTGAACACTATACATGCTGCTCAAAGAACGTTATTCCCTATAAAGAAATTAATCAAATAGAAATGACCCAAAATGGATGAATAATAGGCTCAAAATATCTACTAGGGCATAAGAAAGGAATTTATAGGCGTATCAAAAGGTGAGGGTCACCTTATGAATCAGTATATTGACATTAAGAGGGACATTAAAAGGAGATAAGAAAAGCTAAAAGGGACTATGAAATTTAAAGATGCTAGGGATTCTAAACTTCATTATTCCCAAAAAAAATTTTTTGTTCGGTATATAGTAAATATGTTTAAGTGTTTAGGTCCCTAAAAAAATTTTGACTACTGGGCATTGGCTGTACAGGAGAAAGATGAGTATGGAAAGGATGCGGCGATTTTATATTACCAGTTTTAAAGGAGCGCTCAACTATATTCCAGTAACTTAATGTAGAGTGTGGCCTGTAAGTAAGCATGTTAAATATGAACACCAGTCACTTGTGACAATGGTGGAAGCAGTAGACAGATGAACAAAATACTCCTTGTCACTGATTGTTTTTTCATTTGGTTCTTAACAATAAGACAAAAATGGAAATGTGAACTCATTTTAACTAAATATTTTTAATTTAGTACTCTACAAACAGTTTAATGTCTGATATGTGGGAAGATTATGTAATCTCCTATTGAAATGGTTTGAAGCAGGGACAGACTTACGCAAAATAAGGCTCCCGGTTGTGCTTTTCAAGGTTGCTAGGCAAATTACTATGAATCATTATAGCTGAGATTTTTAAGTGATACCATCTCAAACAGGTAGCTTGATGTGGAATGATGTCAATGAGATTTCCTATTTCTTAGAGACTAGTCGTTACGCCAAATTCTAACTCAATTGTGATTAATTTTGCTTCAATTGTAAGAAAGCATTTAGCATAGCTGTTGACAGCATGGATAAAGAATTTGATATTTAACTTTCTTAGTAAAGCTGTTTGTCCACTAAGGCATTTGTTGATAGAGTTTTTCCACACCAAAGGACTGTTATAGAAAATGGCAGCTCATGGCATTTGTGGGGAAAATGCTCATCATGGAATCGAGTCATGGCTCACAGACAGGAAGCAGAGGTTGTCATACTTGGGGTTAATCGCCGAGTGGGATCTGTACAAGTGTCAGTTCCACTCGGAAAACAGTCTTGGGCCCGTTGTTGTTTATATAATAACAGTGACCCCCGTTAACCGAATATGTTAATCCATGCAAGAGGCTCATCGTATGCAAATAATCTTTCATGCGAATGTAATTTCTCCCATAAAATAATGGAAATCAAATTATTCTGCAAGACGCACTCAAAAGTATGATAAAAAAGTTTTTTTTTACCACTTGAAGATGTCTAATTTTAATAACACCACAAAAACTGAAAAGGCATGCACAATTAAATGACACTTTCTTTTATTGAAGATCTGGTATGATTGATGGGATGGAGGAGGGCGAAGAGTTATCTTCTTACTGTATAGAAGGGAATCCCTTCCCTTAGACTTTAGGTAGCAAGTCCTTTTCCGGGGTTACTTCCCTTCTTCTTTTAATGCCACTAGGACTGCTTGAAGTCATGGGCCCCTTCGCACAACAAATCTGTCATAGAGTCTGTACTCCCGTTCTTTACGATTTGGTCTAAAATGGGCCAAACATTGTCATTTAAATAGTCACCAGCACGGCCTTGCACAGCTGTGTCAGGTGATTTTCATCTATTAGGTTTGCAGTCAACCCACTGTCACACATTCCTTTAATCTTTGAAATAGGCACAATGGATTCCCAATGGCATGGCTTCTCAGGGTTAGCCCCAAACCCTTTAAAATCTTTCTTAATTTCCATATAATTCCACCCTTTTTACCACGGGTTGGGGCCCAGAAGCTTTCTTGGGGCCCCCGGTCATATTTTTTCCATAAATAACATATCCCCTTCCCAAGATAGGTTCCATCATTGTTCGAACCCAAATCACCAGAGTTTTCCCAAATAACTTCAGGGTATCTCTAAAAGTATTACTGCCATTCAAAATAATATCTAAAACAAGACCATTTCTGCAATCACACAGTACAAATAGCTTTATAAAAAGCTTTTTCCTTTTTGTTTGGTATATATTGCTTGAAGAAGTCTTCCTTGAATAAAATAAAGGACTCATCAATAACAACTTCCTGAGGGAAAAAATACATCAGCACTTTTTTTTTCGGGTACATAAACATTTTTCTTATCTTAAAAACCTTTCGTTTCTGCAGGCCTGGTTTTTCTGAAAAGTTAACATACGCAACAGTATCAGGAAACGATTGACACCTATAAGTCACTAAAACCTGGAGTTAAAATCACGATCTGTTGTCCAGTATGGGGGTGACAGTGTGCTTATAACAGTCATAACATTATTGGGGCAAAAAACAGTACATCTCTGCCACAGTTGTCTCCCCCACTTTTAGCCGTTTTTTTGGGTGAGAAAATTTGTTTTTCCAGGGGGTTTTTCACATATTTTGGGTTTTCCCTGAAAATGATGTCCATCAGGGGTTTCATCGAAGAATAACTCAAAGCAGTCCATTCACGGGCTTTTTCCCAAAGTGACAAATGGTTTTATTCCATTTTGTGTTTCCAAAAAAAGTCATGGGACGGGAAAAAACCGTCCCGTCCTCCCCCCCAAGCGGTCTGCGGGTGGGGTCTGGATATTGTACCGGGGTTGGGGCTGGGGTTGGGTGTGCGGGTTGTGGTGGGCGGGGTTTGGCAGTGTGGGTAGGGTGAGGGGGTTTTTTCTGCTGAGTCAGCCGCGTGGCTAGTAGCGGGCCCCGGTGGGGGCCACAGGGGCCTGCCACCCCACTATCACCCCCACTGCCTCCTCCCTCACGTCCCCATTCATACCCATCGTTACAATACACACTCACTATCGGGTCGGGGGTTTTGGCCAGGGGATGTCCCCCAAGTTTCTCCTTCCCCCGGGGAACAACATAGAAACACTACCAGACCGCTGCTACTCGACATCGGGCCCGTTCACTGGGAATATTCACCTCACTGCACTAGAACGTTTTCAATGACCTTAAAAATCACACACTACACTACACTATCACTGCTATCATCAGGTGTTTACACGCCCAAATATTTTCCCTTTTTCGCCGGGTACAGGCAAGGGTGAATGTGAACAAGCCGGCACAGCACCGGGGTCAAAGGGTTGTGGTCATCGGGTTTTCGTCACTTTTTTACTACCCTGGCTTTTTTTTCGAAACACTCACTTAAAACCCTTAAATTTCACTGTCACTACATTTTCACCCTGTTAGGCTATCATTTGGGGAACAAAAGCCTCCAACCGCCGGGGGAGGAGGAACTTCAAACCGGGGGCATGGTGAAAATGGACTGACAACTGGCGTTTCCCAAATGCACCGCAGGTCCGAGATTTTTTTCACAGGGTCACACCGCCCACTAACCCATTCCTCCGTGTAGGCCTACCAGGCCTTTGCGCGCGATTTAAAGCCGCTAGAATTTGTGCGTAAAATACTCAAAACATTGGCTCGAAGACGTATTTATACTGGGAAACAGAAAAGGGTTTTAAAGGCTAGGGATTCAAAAACAACCCAAAAATTTTTTTTCCAGTCTAAGAAAAAAGTTAGAGATAAATAGGTCCCCTTAAAAATAACTAGGGGCATCTTACAACAAAAATTAAATGTGCTCGATTTTAAATAATTATTTTCTCTCATTTTTACACAGGAAGACACAAACAATTTCCAGAAATTTAATTTTTTTTATAGTGGCTAGAAAAAGATAAATTATGTAACATCACAGTCACTAGTGAAATGGTTGTGAAGCAATAACAGACGAAGCAAAAAATCCCGGGGGCCCTGATGAGGTTTTTCAAGGGTTCTTAAAGGAATGCAAAATGGAACTTGAAAACCCTTAACTAATATTTTTAATTTACTCTTCAAACAGGTGTAGTTTTGAATGGGAAGATGGCTAATGTAATTCCTTTTTTTAAAAGCGGGGACAAGTCGTTCCCGTCAAATTACCCCCAATAACCCGACCTAAATGGGGAAAATTACTAAAATAAATTAAATAGCTAGATTAAAAGAAGCCTCTCGATAACAAGCTTTTTAAATGAACTCACAGGTTTCAAAAGGGGCCCGGGTCTTGTCTAACAATTATAACTTTCTTCATAAAAGTTTTGAGGCGTTGACCACGATAAAGAATTTGATATTATTTACTTAGATTTTAGTAAGGCTTTTGATAGAGTTCCACACCAAAGACTGTTAAAGAAAATGGCAGCTCATGCACTGGGGAAAAGTGCTCTCATGGATCGAGTCATGGCTCACAGACAGGAAGCAGAGGTGTCCATAAATGGTGTTAAATCCGAGTGGGATCTGTAACAAGTGGCGTTCCCAGGGATCAGTCTTGGCCCGTTGTTGTTTATAATATATATCAGTGACCCTTAATGAAATTACTAGGGATATGTGCAAATTCTTATGCCGATGACACATAAGATAGGTAGGATAAATTATTCAAACGTAAATGTATGGGAACTTCAGATTTTTTAAACAGAAACTATATTCTTGTCAAAAAGGGCAGTGCAGTCAATGTAATAAATGCAAGTTTCTGAAGCTCTGGGTGTCCATAACCCTAGCAACTATAAGTTCATGATGTAGAACGGTGATGTTCCATACGACGAAAAGGACTTGGGGTTATTTTTTTTGTAGCCAGCAACCCTTAACCAAGACGTCCAAATGCCTAAGCTTGTACCCCTTTTAACTAATAACAGCAAATAGTAATTACTGGGAATTAATCATGAATCAAGAAGTAGGTCATAGCTCAGCTTTTTACCAAGTGGCACTAGAAGCGCCATGGTCCATTTCAAAACGCACCGAAACACTAATAATACGAAATTCTTATGCATGTTGAGTCTTAAACATCATTAGCTGAGAATGAGGCCTCGACGACGTAGATTTTGGATAAAGTATCATCGGAATCTAATCATGTTGGTCCCCAGATAATGATACGAGAATGGAACATTAATTGATAAACTAGACTTAGAAAACATCAGAAAGTGCAAGTCAAGTAGATAATGCGACTGAAATGTAACTACACATAGTTAATGATTTAGAACTTGCCATACGTTGCGCTTATTGCAGCAATCAGAAAATCTAAGACATGACTGTTCGGGATTTATAGTAAGTCAGATCGAGGTCATATGCCATCTTGATGATTAGTACGGCTTTAGATGCTAAATCTTGTAGCGTGGAGACGCATTGAAATCTTGTGAAGATCTTGTTACATTCACTTGTTAGACGAAGATGAGAAGTCGAAGTGTATATGAAGAATATTATAAAGGGGATATTAATAAGGTCTTGAGGATATCTCTCCAAGAGAGAACCCGCAGTAATGGATTTAAATTAGATAAGTTTAGATTTAGAAAGGACATAGGAAAGTGGAAATAAATGGTATAAAATACCGACACAATGGAAATATAAACACACATGCAGTATAATGTGATCCTTTATTGACTACGTTTCGCCCACACAGTGGGCTTTTTCAAGTCACAAACAGATCTACCTGGGGTGGAAGGGACGCGAGTATTTATAGTCAGGTTCAGAATGCTGAGGTCAGGTGGAGAATGCTGCATCTGATGATGTACTGAGTGGAGTTATAGAGTCTAAAATCTTGGGTAGCTTGGAAAGGAGATTGGATAAGTTTGTGAGCAGACCTTCTACAGTGTTTCTTCCATTCCTGTGTTATTGGGATAGCGATGAAGAAGTTCTTGGCAAGTGGTTCAGCTATTTATAGAAGCCACTATTCTGGTTGAAGTTGTCGGATATAGAAATAAGTGAGATTCCAGGATTCTCGGAATTGAGTGTTGTCTTCTGTGGCGATAAGTCTCAAGTTTCTGTAGTTTATCAAGTGTTGTGTGAATTACGGTGTTGACACAGGCATTCCTTGTGTCGTCAGACCTGCTGCGTACTGGTGTTCTGAAATACGTGTTTGGAGGTCCTTGATGTTTCGCCCACGTATAATTTGTTTGCAGTCATTACAAGGGATTATGTATACCCCTGCAGAGGGTGAAAGCTTGTCCTGTCTATCACTGGTAATGGTCCTTGAGGTCGTGTTGTGGAGGTAGATACTTGGAATGAGGTATTGGAAAAGATGTTGGAACGTGTTTGGCAATGGAGTTGGTGGGGAGGACTATGTATCTCTTCTCGCAGTGTCTTCTCTGGGTGTGTTGAAGATGTTAATGCCCGTTGTCTGCAGTCTCTGATGAAGTGACGAGGATAGTGGGTTTAGAAACATACTTGTTCAATTATCGGCATTCTTCTTCAAGAAACTCATTGCTGCAGATTCTGAGTGCACGCAGGAAGAAGCCTATAATTACACCACGTTTAGTTTTGGTGTCATGGTGAGAGTAGAAGTGGAGAAGATCGTTTTGGTTGGTGGGTTTTCGATAGACTTTAAAACAAGTTCGTGGTCAGCTTTGCAGAGCAGAACATCAAGGAAAGGAAGA
Organism: Cherax quadricarinatus; assembly: GCF_026875155.1. NCBI lineage: Eukaryota > Metazoa > Arthropoda > Malacostraca > Decapoda > Parastacidae > Cherax > Cherax quadricarinatus. The sequence goes on along the minus strand of NC_069440.1, from coordinate 10,774,742 downwards.
GTGTTGTCGACTTCTTCTTGAAGTGTGAACTGGATTGAAGGTTCGACCTGGTTGAGCTTGTCTTGGAGAGCTTGAAAGTTGAAGCGTTTAGGAGTTGTGAGGAGTCTTGGGTAGCTTGGCTACCCAAGACTCTATAACCCCACCCGGTAGATCATCAGATGCGGCATTCTCCACCTGACCTCAACATTCTGAACATGACTATAAATACTCCCGTACCTTCCACCCCAGGTAGATCTGTGTGTGACTTGAAAAAGCCCACTGTGTGGGTGAAACATTGTCAATAAAGGATCACATTAAACTGCATATGTGTTTATGTTTCCAGGGTTGGATTTCTTTATTGTATGCACCGTGGTCTGTTGCTGTATACCAGGTTGGGTAGCCGGGCAGGACTCAGTCTCCAGCTCAGGAAGCAACAGCGATGGAATAACCTCGGTACCAAATCCCACCCTCAAGGTCCTACAATGGAACATTCAGGGCCTGAGGGGCAAACAGCACCTCTTGCTGGAGGCAGTAATTCGGGATCGGGTTGACATCGTCTTGCTACAAGAAACTCTGACTGTCCCGATTATGTGCCCAAGACTACCTGGTTTTACTGGGTATTTTCGGCACATGGACCCGGGCGTTCACTGCAGAGGCACACCTGTATTTGTATCCAATACAATACCTCACGAGGTTATAGCCAACCCTGTGGACTGTGGGGAGGATGTCGAGGCACAGGCCATCCTTGCACACATACCTGGGGCGCCCATTACCATCTATAACATCTACAAGAACCCAAGACACACCCTCGACATTGCAGAGCTCCTCGCGCTAGCACGCACTGAGTGTATTATTGTGGGTGGAGATTTCAACGCACATCACCCAATGTTGCACTTTCACTCAGGAACCAATGCTGCTGGCAGACACATAGCAATGCTCCTACACGATATTCCAGAGGTAAAGTTGCTAAACAATGGAGACCCCACACATCTGTTGGGTGGCTGCCTCGACCTTACCTTCGGGTCAAGACAACTCGCAGCAGGAGCCACATGGGAAACTCATCCTCACCTTGTCAGTGACCACTTTGCAGTGATCACCACCTTCAACATCAACAGGCCTCCCACAGTTGTGCTGTCTCCTAGATGGGACGTAAAGAGGGCCAACTGGAAGGTGTTGATAAGGACCTGCCTCGTATGGGCCAGTAGGCCTTCTGCAGGGTTCCTACATTCTTATGTTATGTTCTTATGTTATCTTCATGACTGGTGGTCCACATACTCTCTATCTGAAGACTGTGATATGGCTTAACAGGAGCTAATCACTGTTCTCATCCAGGCAGCAGTGCGCGCAATTCCAAAGAAGTCCGCAGGACGCACTCACAAAAAAGACTGGTGGTTCTACAACAATGAAGTGCGGGAGCAGAACCACCGCATCAACTCTTTTAGGAAGCTATACAGCCGTAACCCTATGGCAGAGAACAGGAATACTCAGAGCCATCAGGCGCTGATCCACCAGGAGGCCTGGTCACAGACCGGGCCGCGGGGGCGTTGACCCCCGAAACTCTCTCCAGGTAAACTCCAGGTAAACATATACCTCAATGCACCACTAACCTTTTTTCCTTCATCAATTCTATGGTTAACCTCATCCTTCATAAATCCATCCGCTGACACGTCAACTCCCAAATATTTGAAAACATTCACTTCTTCCATACCCCTCCTTTCCAATTTGATATCCAATTTTTCTTATCTAAATCATTTGATACGCTCATCACCTTACTCTTTTCTATGTTCACTTTCAACTTTCTACCTTTACACACACTCCCAAACTCGTCCACTAACCTTTGCAACTTTTCTTTAGAATCTCCCATATGCACAGTATCATCAGCAAAAAGTAACTGTCAATTCCCATTTTGTATTTGAATCCCTATAATTTAATCCCACCCCTCTCCCCAACACCCTAGCATTTACCTCTTTTACAACCCCATCTATAAATATGTTAAACAACCATGGTGACATTACACATCCCTGTATAAGACCTACTTTTACCAGGAAGTAGTCTCCCTCTCTTCTACACACCCTAACCTGAGCCTCACTATCCTCATAAAAAAACTCTAAAGCATTTATTAACTTACCACCTATTCCATATACTTGCAACATCTGCCACATTGCTCCCCTATCCACTATCATATGCCTTTTCTAAATCCATAAATGCAATGAAAACTTCCCTACCATAATCTAAATACTGTTCACATATATGCTTCAATGTAAACACTTGATCTACACATCCCCTACCCACTTTAAAACTTCCTTGCTCATCCACAATCCTACATTCTGTCTTGCCTCTAATTCTTTCAATAATAACCCTACCGTACACTTTTCCTGGTATACTCAGTAACTTATTCCTCTATAATTTTTACAGTCTCTTTTGTCCCCCTTCCTTTTATATAAAGGAATTATACATGCTCTCTGCCAATCATTAGGTAGCTTCCCCTCTTTCATACATTTATTAACCCTTTCAGGGTTGAGAGGCCCTCTCCTAAACTTGCTCTCAGGGTCAAAAATTTTTCGGAAAAAAAAAATTATTTTTTCTTATGGAAAGATAGAGAACCTTTTCCTGATCATAATGACACCAAAAGTATGAAATTTGATGGAAAACTTACGGAATTATGCTCTCGCGAAGTTAGTGGTCTCGACGATGTAGACGCATCGGCGATTTTGCCCACTTTGAGCCCTATCTTCGGCCCAATGCAGTGTACTAGTCGACAAAAATCATAACTATTTCGCTAGAACTCCATTTTTTCAATCGAATGAGTACAAGAAACCACCCATTTACCGATTTCAACTACCCAATAAAGTGGTCAGAAATTTGCAATTTTGGCAATCTGACAAATTTCAAAAGATGCCAATTTCCAAATAGGGTCCAGAATAAACAAGACAGACATTCCTGACACTAAAATAACATTTCCTCTGTTCATTAGTCATGTCCCTAGGCCCCTCTTGCATTTCTTTTGCTTTCCACTTTGAATTTTTATTCTCACAAAAAATAGAAGATTTACTGTTATGCAGACTACTGCATTAGTGTAGAAATGGTGTAAATAATATCAGCGCACTTGTCAAAGAATATTAGACTCACCAGTTAACGTGTATTGGACGCACGACATGATTTTTTACTTTTGAACTTTGGCAAAAATCGAACATTTCTGCTACTTTGAGATCAATTTCAAGGTACTTTTCATTGTGAAACAAATCAAAATCATCACAATTTCTGTAATATGTCTTCCATTCTATAAAATGAGACCAGGAAAACTAGAATACAACAATAAATACCATTCAAATGGTATAAAATACCGACAGGTTGTTAGGTAAGACACACATGCAACACTGTTGCATGTGTGTCTTACCTAACAACCTGTCGGTATTTTATACCATTTGAATGTTCACTCTGTCAGACACTGCAACACAAGGGTATCTTGGTACAGACCTGAAATCAACTTTGTCAACTTCTACTAGTGAGAATGGCTGGATTTGAGAGGGACCTGACCTTCCAACGACAACATTCTTACCTCTACTAGTGGCCTACATCTCACCTCCTGGCGTTATATAAGGCTCCATCCTGTCAATTCAATTCCATATTGTTTCAGACTATGGAACAATACTCTTCTCCAGACTGAGGGACTGACCACCTCAAAACTTCAAGGGTGATGGACTGATTACATCATCTTCAAGTATCTTCTGCTTCTATCAACTTTTCTGTATTCGACTGAAGCCGCCTACTGTGTAGGCAAAACGTTTCGAAATAAAGATACCTAACTGTTGCATATGTGTCTTACCTAACAATAAATACCATACGAAAATACAGTGCAAAGTCACTCTTTTAAACCAAAAACACGGTCAGTTTTTTTTTCTTATTACGCACTGTGTGCTGCAGGATTTTTTTTTTATACTGCGCAGACCACAAAGACCCACTCTTTCATGTGTAGGCCTACCAGCTTTCTCTTGCTAGATATGAAGGCACTAGAATTCAGGCGTACTAGTACGTCAATAACCCTGGTGCATAAGCCATACTAGTATGTCGGAAACGCTGAAAGGGTTCAACAAAAATACCAACCACTCCAACACTACATCCCCCCCTGCTTTTAACATTTCTGTCATGATCCCGTCAGTTCCAGCTGCTTTACCCCCTTTCATTGTACGTAATGCCTCACGCACCTCCCCTATACTCACATCCTGCTGTTCTTCACTCCTAAAAGATGGTATACCTCCCTGGCCAGTGCATGAAATTACCGCCTCCCTTTCTTCATCGACATTTAAAAGTTCCTCAAAATAGTCCCGCCATCTACCCAATAACTTCATCTCCCCATCTACTAACTCCCCTACTCTGTTTTTAACTGACAAATCCATTCATTCCCTAGGCTTTCTTAACTTGTTTATCTCACTCCAAAATTTTTTCTTATTTTCATCAGAATTTCTTGACAGTGCCTCTCCCACTCTATCTCCTCTCCTTTTACACTCTCACCACTCTCTTCACCTTTTACTCTCCATATACTCTGCTCTTCTTATAACACTTCTGCTTTGTAGAAATCTCTCATAAGCTACCTTTTTCTCTTTTATCACACCCTTTACTTCATCCTTCCACCAATCACTCCTCTTTTCCCTTGCAACCAACCCCTTATAACCACAAACTGCTGCCCCACATTCTAATACTGCATTTTTAAAACTATTCCAACCCTCTTCAACCCCCTCACTACTTATACTTGCACTAGCCCACCTTTCTGCCAATAGTTGCTTGCATCTCACTCAAACTTCTTCCTCCCTTAGTTTACACACTTTCACCTCTCTCTTACTTCTTGTTGCCATTTTCCTTTTGTCCCATCTAATTCTAATAATAATAATAAGACAAATAATAATTATAATAATGATAGTGCTTCAGTTCCCTAAATTATCAATAATTCTAATTATAATAATTACTACAATTACGTACGTATTATGTACATAATACGTAGGTAATAATAATTAAAAATTCTGCCACTAGTTGGCGCACCTGATTCCAAAACATCCGGTAAGCAGTACACGTGTTTACATCGCTGTAGGAGCAGTTCTCTCCTGCTTTGCTTACATTTTTGACAGTCATTTGGCCAAATTTCACTTTTCTAACCACTGGTCCAAAGAAAATAAGTGCAAAGGACCGTGTTGAAAAGAAAAAGACGGTTTCCATGGAATTAAAGCATGAAACCATAAATAAACATAAGCAAGGTGCACAAGTTGTGGATTTAGCCAGACAATACCAGTGAAGTACATCTACCATATGTACAATACTAAAGCAGCAGGAGTCGATAAAGGCTATAGCGCCAGCCAAGGGTGTTACAATAATGTCTAAACTGCAGACCTCTGTCCATGAAAAGATGGAGAAGCTGCTGCTGACGTGGTTGAGAGAGAAGCAGGTCACAGGAGATACCGTGACTGAGGGTATCATCTGCGAGAAGGCACGAGGCATTTACGCTGATTTGCTGCAGCGAGATAAAGGAAATGTTGGGAATCTGGGAGAGACTTTGAGAGTTTATTGCAACGAAACACCCAGAGAAAGTTGCAACTAGTCGTGCATCAGACCTATTTAATGACACTTACCTAACTCACTTCCAAAACATTCTAAAAGGGAGGCTGAAACAAACCTCCTTGGACAGGTTTTTATTGAAACGCCCTGCAGAGGAAAGTGAGGAAAGAGTGAAGAAAAAAACAAAAATCAGTGAAAAGTAAGAACAAGTAAAAGAAGTGAAAAGTTAAAAACAAATTGTATCAGTTATGTTCAGTGATTTAACAAAACAAATTGTATCAGTTAAGTGATAAAACAAAATGTATGAATTAAGTTCAGCAATGAAACAAAACAATGTTGTTGTTGGAGATTTACAGGGCCACTAACATCATATGCCACACTGCGAATCTCCCACCCTCAACCTCCCCTACACTCAACCTCCCCCACCATCTCTGCTCCAAGTGTGTAAGTACATATACACTTTATATAAACAGTTTATTATTTCTTTACATTCTGTAGTGTATTATGATTTATTATTTATTAAGGAGGTTTTGTGGGCGAGGGGCTTGGACTTCCAGCAAGCGTGCGTGAGCGTGTTAGATAGGAGTGAATGAAGATGAATGGTATTTGGGACCTGACAAGCTGTTGGAGTGTAAGCAGGGTAATATTTAGTGAAGGTAGTAGGTTGGTAGACAGCAACAACCCAGGGAGTTACTACCGTCCTGCCAAGTGAATGTAAAACAAAAGCCTGTAATTGTTTTACATGATGGTAGGATTGCTGGTGTTTTTTTGTCTGTCTCATAAATATGCAAGATTACAGGTACGTCTTGCTACTTCCACTTACACTTAGGTCACACTACACATACATGTACACGTTTATTTATACACACTCATCTGAGTTTTCTTTGATTTTATCTTAATAGTTCTTGGTCTTATTACTTTTCCTTTCATATCCATGGGGAAGTGGAATAAGAATCTTTCCTCCGTAAGCCATGCGTGTTGTAAAAGTCAACTAAAATGCCGGGAACAATGGGCTAGTAACCCCTTTTCCTGTAAAGATTACTAAAAAGAATAAGAAGAAAATTGTCAAAGTGGGATGTCTGAATGAGCGTGGATGTTGTGCAAATGATAAGAAAGAGATGATTGTGGATGTTATGAATGAGAAGAAGCTGGATGTCCTGGCTTTAAGTGAAACAAAGCTGAAGGGGGGGAGAGCTTCAGTGGAGAGGAATAAATGAGATTAGGTCAGGGGTTTCTAATCGAGTTAGAGCTAAAGAAGGAGTAGCAATAATGTTGAAGGATAAAATATGGCAGGAAAAGAGGGACTATAAATGTATTAATTCAAGGATTATGTGGAGTAAAATAAAGGTTGGATGTGAAAAGTGGGTTATAGTAAGTGTATATGCACCTGGAGAAGAGAGAAGTGTAGAGGAGAGAGAGAGAGATTTTGGGAAATGTTAAGTGAATGCGTGGGGAGTTTTGAACCAAGTATGAGAGCACTTGTGGTTGGGGATTTCAATGCTAAAGTGGGTAAAAATGTTGTGGGGGGAGTAGTAGGTAAATCTGGGGTGCCAGGGGTAAAATGGGGAGCCTTTAATTGAGCTATGTGTAGAAAGAGATTTGGTAATAAGTAATACATATTTTATGAAAAAGAGGATAAATAAATATACAAGGTATGATGTAGCACGTAATGAAAGTAGTTTGTTAGATTATGAATAACAAAAAAGGCACAGTACCGTGACTGGAACGATACACAAATAACCCGCACATAAAAGAGAGAAGCTTACGACGACGTTTCGGTCCGACTTGGACCATTTACAAAGTCACACTAACCAGAAGTGGAGCAGGACGGCTATATATAGGCAGGAAGAGGTGGTGGTAGTAGTAGTATTACAAGAATGGTATATAATATTGACAAGATGAAATTAAGACGCATGCGCAACACCCGGGCATCTCTATCGTAGACGTTTCGCCATCCAGCCAGCCACTGGATGGCGAAACATCCACAACAAAGACACCCAGACGCCGCACATGTGTCTTAATTTCATCAGTAGTAGTAGTAGTAGTAGAAGAGGTAGTAGTAGTAGTGGTAGTGGTAGAAGTGGGGAATAAGGCGGACGAGCCAGTCAAATACAAAGGAAGGGGAGCACTGCAAGGGAGCTAGGTGCCCACAGAGGGAGAGCAAGCGCACAGAGGTGCGTGAAAGGGGAAGTGGTGAAATAAATGAAGAAGGAACAGAAACACGAGACAGAAGAGAGAAAGACAACCCAGAGGAGAAAAAGGAAAGAGGAAAGGGGAAGAGGGAGAAGAAGAAAAAGAAAAAGAAAAAAGAAAAAATGAGGAGTCAGGTTAAGTCACGGGTGTTATGAAGTTTGGAGCATTTTACAATGTAGTGGGAGAGGAAGGCATCTACAGAGATGAAGCCAGGGCTAAGATTCATACAAGGAAAGTTGTGTATTAGAGAGGATTCAACTAGATGGCGACTGTTCGAGTTGGAAGTAGGGAAGACAGTTTTAGCAGAAGACCAGTCAATAGGATGGCTATGATCTCTGACGTGACAGAAAAGAGCATTGTTAGTGTCGGCAAGCCTAACACTATTTTTGTGCTCCCTAAGTCTGTCAGAAAGAGATCGACCAGTTTCTCCGAAGTATTGAAGAGGACAGGAGGAGCAAGAAATAGAGTAGACACCAGGAACATCTGTAGAGGGAGGAGAGGTATGAACGAGATTAGTGCAAAGAGTGTTAGTCTATCGGAAGGTAAGCTTGATGCCTAAGGGTCGGAGAGAATTGTTGAGATTAGAAAGACCGGAAATGTAGGGAAGGCAGAAGATAGAAGAGTTCCCAGGAGTAGAGAGTTTGGGAGAGAAGAAATTGCATTTAGCACATGAGAGGGCAGAGTCAATGAAATGGGAAGGGTAGCCAAGACGGGAAAATGAATTATGAAGAGTGGAAATTTCTGCTGGAAGGAACTGAGGATCACAGATGCGGAGGGCACGGAGAAAGAGGGAGATAAGAACACTTTTCTTGACAGGGGAAGCATGATAGGAAAAGTAGTGAATGTACATGCCACTGTGCATAGGTTTTCGGTAAACGGAAAAGGAAAAACCTGCATCTGAGCGGTGGACATGGACATTATTAAGGAAAGGAAGCAAGGAATTAGATTCCCATTCAGCTTTGAACTTAATGGAAGGGGCAAGATTATTAAGAGCTTCAAGAAAAGGTTGGAAGAGACTGGAAATTTCCACTCTTCATAATTCGTTTTCCCGTCTTGGCTACCCTTCCCATTTCACTGACTCTGCCCTCTCACGTGCTAAACGTAATTTCTTCTCTCCCAAACTCTCTACTCCTGGGAACTCTTCTATCCTCTGCCTTCCCTACATTTCCGATCTTTCTAATCTCAACAATTCTCTCTGTCCCTTAGACATCAAGCTTACCTTCCGCCAGACTAACACTCTTCGCACTAATCTCGTTCATACCTCTCCTCCCTCTACAGATGTTCCTGGTGTCTACTCTATTTCTTGCTCCTCCTGTCCTCTTCAATACTTCGGAGAAACTGGTCGATCCCTTTCTGACAGACTTAGGGAGCACAAAAATAGTGTTAGGCTTGCCGACACTAACAATGCTCTTTTCTGTCACGTCAGAGATCATAGCCATCCTATTGACTGGTCTTCTGCTAAAACTGTCTTCCCTACTTCCAACTCGAACAGTCGCCGTCTAGTTGAATCCTCTCTAATACACAACTTTCCTTGTATGAATCTTAGCCCTGGCTTCATCTCTGTAGATGCCTTCCTCTCCCACTACATTGTAAAATGCTCCAAACTTCATAACACCCGTGACTTAACCTGACTCCTCATTTTTTCTTTTTTCTTTTTCTTTTTCTTCTTCTCCCTCTTCCCCTTTCCTCTTTCCTTTTTCTCCTCTGGGTTGTCTTTCTCTCTTGTCTCGTGTTTCTGTTCCTGCTTCATTTATTTCACCACTTCCCCTTTCACGCACCTCTGTGCACTTGCTCTCCCTCTGTGGGCACCTAGCTCCCTTGCAGTGCTCCCCTTCCTTTGTATTTGACTGGCTTGTCCTCCTTATTCCCCACTTCTACCACTACCTCTTCTACTACTACTACTACTACTACTACTACTACTACTACTACTACTGATGAAATTAAGACACATGTGCGGCGTCTGGATGTCTTTGTTGTGGACGTTTCGCCATCCAGCCATCCAGTGGCTGGCTGGATGGCGAAACGTCTACGATAGAGATGCCCGGGTGTTGCGCAGGTGTCTTAATTTCATCTTGTCGGTATTATATACCATTCTTGTACTACTTCTACTACCACCACCTCTTCCTGCCTATATATAGCCGTCCTGCTCCACTTCTGGTTAGTGTGACTTTGTAAATGGTCCAAGTCGGACTGAAACGTCGTCGTATGCTTCTCTCTTTTATGTGCGGGTTATTTGTGTATTGTTAGATTATGTATTGGTGGATAAAAGGTTAATGGGTAGGCTCCAGGATGTACATGTTTATAGAGGGGCAACTGATATATCGGATCATTATTTAGTTGTAGCTACAGTTAGAGTAAGAGGTAGATGGGACAAGAGAAAGGTGGCAACAACAAGTAGGAGGGAAGTGAAAGTGTATAAACTAAGGGAGGAGGAAGTTCAGGTGAGATATAAGCGACTATTGGCAGAAAGGTGGGCTAGTGCAAAGATGAGTAGTGGGGGGTTTGAAGAGGGTTGGATGAGTTTTAAAAATGCAGTATTAGAATGTGGGGCAGAAGTTTGCAGTTATAGGAGGGTGGGGGCAGGAGGAAAGAGGAGTGATTGGTGGAATGATGAAGTAAAGGGTGTGATAAAAGAGAAAAAGTTAGCTTATGAGAGGTTTTTACAAAGCAGAAGTGTTATAAGAAGAGCAGAGTATATGGAGAGTAAAAGAAAGGTGAAAAAGAGTGGTGAGAGTGCAAAAGGAGAGCAGATGATAAGAGTGGGAGAGGCACTGTCAAGAAATTTTAATGAAAATAAGAAAAATTTTTGGAGTGAGTTAAACAAGTTAAGAAAGCCTAGGGAAAGTACAGAATTGTCAGTTAAAAACAGAGTAGGGGAGTTAGTAGATGGGGAGAGGGCGGTATTAGGTAGATGGCGAGAATATTTTGAGGAACTTTTAAATGTTGAGGAAGAAAGGGAGGTGGTAATTTCATGCACTGACCAGGGAGGTATACCATCTTTTAGGAGCGAAGAAGAGCAAAATGTAAGTGTGGGGGAGGTACACGAGGCACTACGTAGAATGAAAGGGGGTAAAGCAGCTGGAACTGACAGGATCATGACAGAAATGTTAAAAGCGGCGGGGGATAAAGTGTTGGAGTGGTTGGTATTTTTGTTTAATAAATGTATGAAAGAGGGGAAGGTACCTAGGGATTGGCGGAGAGCATGTATAGTCCCTTTATATAAAGGGAAAGGGGACAAAAGAGATTGTAAAAATTACAGAGGAATAAGTTTATTGAGTATACCAGGAAAAAGCATACGGTAGGGTTATCATTGAAAGAATTAGAGGTAAGACAGATTGTAGGATTGCGGACGAGCAAGGAGGTTTCAGAGTGGGTAGAGGATGTGTAGATCAAGTGTTTACATTGAAGCATATATGTGAACAGTATTTAGATAAAGGTAGGGAAGTTTTTATTGCATTTATGGATTTAGAAAAGGCATATGATAGAGTGGATAGAGGAGCAATGTGGCAGATGTTGCAAGTATATGGAATAGGTGGTAAGTTACTAAATGCTGTAAAGAGTTTTTATGAAGACAGTGAGGCTCAGGTTAGGGTGTGTAGAAGAGAGGGAGACTACATCCCAGTAAAAGTAGGTCTTATACAGGGATGTGTAATGTCACCATGGTTGTTTAATATATTTATAGATGGGGTTGTAAAAGAAGTAAATGCTAGGGTGTTCGGGAGAGGGGTGGGATTAAATTATGGGGAATCAAATACAAAATGGGAACTGACACAGTTACTTTTTGCTGATGATACTGTGCATATGGGAGATTCTAAAGAAAAATTGCAAAGGTTAGTGGATGAGCTTGGGAGTGTGTGTAAAGGTAGAAAGTTGAAAGTGAACATCGAAAAGAGTAAGGTGATGAGGGTATCAAATGATTTAGATAAAGAAAAAATGGATATAAAATTGGGGAGGAGGAGTATGGAAGTGAATGTTTTCAGATACTTGGGAGTTGATGTGTTGGCGGATGGATTTATGAAGGATGAGGTTAATCATAGAATTGATGAAGGAAAAAAGGTGAGTGGTGCGTTGAGGTATATGTGGAGTCAAAAAACGTTATTTATGGAGGCAAAGAAGGGATTGTATGAAAGTATAGTAGTACCAACACTCTTATATGGGTGTGAAGCTTGGATTGTGAATGCAGCAGCGAGGAGGCGGTTGGAGGCAGTGGAGACGTCCTTAGACGTCTAAGGGCAATGTGTGGTGTAAATATTATGCAGAAAATTCGCAGTGTGGAAATTAGGAGAAGGTGTGGAGTTAATAAAAGTATTAGTCAGAGGGCTGAAGAGGGGTTGTTGAGGTGGTTTGGTCATTTAGAAAGAATGGATCAAAATAGAATGACATGGAGAGCATTTAAATCTGTAGGAGAAGGAAGGCAGGGTAGGGGTCGTCCTTGAGAAGGTTGGAAGGAAGGGGTAAGGGAGGTTTTGTGGGCGAGGGGCTTGGACTTCCAGCAGGCGTGCATGAGCGTGTTCGATAGGAGTGAATGGAGACGAATGGTACTTGGGACCTGACGATCTGTTGGAGTGTGAGCAGGGTAATATTTAGTGAAGGGATTCAGGGAAACCGGTTATTTTTATATAGCCGGACTTGAATCCTGGAAATGGGAAGTACAATGCCTGCACTTTAAAAGAGGGGTTTGGGATATTGGCAGTTTGGAGGGATATGTCGTGTATATTTATACGTATTCTGAGCACCTCTGCAAAAAGAGTAATTATGTGTGAGTGAGGCGAGTGTTGAATGATGATGGAAGTATTTTCTTTTTGGGGATTTTCTTTCTTTTTGGGTCACCCTGCTTCACTGGGAGACGGCAGACTTGTTAAAAAAAAAAAAAAGATATTTTCAGTGTTTTCTTTAGAAAACTAGTGATCTACTGCAGTTAGCCTCAAAAATACTCCATTTTCTCTTACAATAAGAGCATGAGAAAATACTCTCAGTATATGCACACAGGAAATGGCAAATGCTTCTGCGTCTGCCACCATATTATGGCCTATTTTATTAATTCTAGAGTATATATCATGTTTCTGTGTTAATTCATCTAATATGACAAACAATATAATTATGATAGAAGAATAAGCCGTACAGTTGATAATAGTGTCATATTCAAGCATTTTTTCTTGGCTCTCCAGAGTTCAGGAACGGATTAATGGCTTTTCAATTAACTTAAATGAGGAAAATTAATTTGATATACGAGTAAATTGAGTTACGAGCTAGCTCCTGGAACGGATTAAACTCATAAGTCAAGGTTACACTGTAATTTATAATCTACTGTTAACTTTACAAGACCCTAGTCTTATAAAAATAAATCGTTAGATTAACTTATGCATGTTATAATACAGTTTCCAGAATTTTAGTTTACTTATTATGAAATACGGAACTAAAATATTCTTTAGTTTTCATCCAATTCAGCATAATAAAAAAATGATCTTCTAAATAAATAAATCTACAAATTTACCTTGAGCACAGTGTGAATGGTGTCATCAGCCGGCATAGTGGTTGGGGTGGTGGTTATGGTGGAGGAGGCAGTGCCATTGGTAGAGTCTCCATGGTTGTTTTTTTCAGGAGGATCTAACATGCCTTTCCTTTCCAAACGAAGGCGTTTACAGGGCGGCAAGGGAGGGGGCGGGGAAGGGGTACGTTCTAGTGCTTCTGGGCGGGGTAGTCTTTCACTGGCTTGAGATACTACAGTGAGAGGAAGAGGCCCTTGAGGAATGCCCGTGGCACTGCAGTTAGTACTGTTACTACTACTGCTGCTGCTACTTGGAGGGCCACCAGTCACCCCTTGAGATGGTGTCGGGAGGGTACCACCGCCTGCCAAGGAAAGGGGAGGAGGAACCAAGTGGGGGGGCAAATGGTGTGGGGTGGTGAGGGGGTTGCCTTGCTTGTCTGTTGGGTGCGGTAAGAGCTGGGGCACCAAAGGTCTTTCTAGAATAGAAGGTGCAGTCAAGCCACCCATTGTCATATTTCCTAGCCCACTTAGTGATGACTTCAAGGCTGACAGAGGAGAGATGCTGTTCAGCCCTCCCTGAAAAGAAAAATAGTTCCTGTCATCAAAATAACAGTGCCTAAATATTTTATAGTACTTGAAAGGTTTTGAGCTGCAATGAAAAAATTGAGATATGACATATTCATGACAGTCTATGGTCGGCACATGCGGATGGTTCTCAGCCCAGAGACAAAGTGATGAAAATGTCTTAAATGGTGGAGGATGTGTTGGAGGTGAGTGGGAAGGGCAGTGGTGGGAGGGGAGGTGGTGAGAGGGAGGGGCAGTGATCGGAGGGAGGGGCAGTGATCGGAGGGAGGGGCAGTGATCGGAGGGAGGGGCAGTGGTTGGAGGGAGGGGCAGTAGCGGGAGGGAGGGAGGGGTGGTGGTGGGAGGAAGCAGCGATCTGCCTGCCTGTCAGTACCTGCTTGTCACTACCTGCTTGTCAGCTCTTCCTTGCCCTACATGTCCTGCCTACCCTGCCCTATCCTATCACTTTGCATGGGTATAAGCCTATGAGAGAGGCTTACTGCTACTGGTTGCCAATGCCTCTGTATATTTCAAGCTGCAGCCTATGATTGTCCACCTCTCAGAAAACCCCAGTGTTTAAACAACAAAATGAATCCAAGGGAAGGCTGGGAGTGTTCTGGCATCGTGGAACAAATTACCATATAACCACGCATTTTGGGGTTAGGGTTACGATATTTTTGAGATTCAGTAAGTCTTCTGGAATGGATAAATACTGTAACTCAAAGGGACTGCTGTATTTAAAAGCAAATGCTAACCCTGTATGATTCATAAGGTATAAATTAAGCAAGTAGAGCTGACAATTGAGTAATGGAATTTAACTTATATTTACAGTGATAGCTTTGTATATGGCTAAAATAAACAAATGCATACTTAAACTGTGCTAGCAAATTCTAAAATAGCTTCCAGATATAGTAAAAGGATGGTGAAATGTTTAAATAAATTTACAACATAATTTAGACTAATAATAATAGTAAAGCATGCAGCTGTGAATTGATGGCCACACAATAAATAGAAAAAAAATTAAGACATGTTACAAAACAGATCCCAGACAAAAGAAACAATGAATTACAAATATGGTACACAGGATGAAGCCCTCACTTGTAAATAGGGAAAAAAAAGATGTAATTTCACACATGATTATATTTAAAATACAATGAAAATATGGAAGACATTTTTTTTTTTTAGTAACATCAATAAGGCAAGCAAGAAGCCACAACTGTGAATTAAGAAAATGCAGTGACTGAAGAATATCGAAAAATATTCATAGTAGTAAACAGCTGGAAGATCTATGAGGAGGATAACAGTAATAAAATCACTAGAAAAGTAATTAAAAATGCATATGACAAACTAAACATTAAAGACAAGACACAATGACCATGGCTCTGCTCTTGTAATGATACAAGTAATCAAATGTGTCAAGGAAATGCAATAAAATTGTGAACAGGTGATCTTAACAATACAGAACAAGCCACATGGGGATGAAAATCTCTAGATCTTTCACATTCTCATGCATCAGGAGCTATGCAATGTTGCAAGACAGCAACAGATAGAGGAAATTCTCTGAGGCAAGGCAGAAGGTATCAATGATGGCCCTTGTCACAGTAGGTCATGGACCTCCACTGATACCTTCTTCCTTGCCTTAGAGAATTTCCCCTCCTATCTGTTGCTGCCTTGCAACACTGCATAGTTCCTGACGACACATAAGCATGAAAGATCTAGAGCTAAAGATTTCCATCCCCATGTGGCTTGTTCTGCAATGTTAAGAAAATGAAATCAGCCTAGCAGAACATTCACATGTGGAGTAACTCACCTGGTCTTTACGGTCATCAGATGACTCTGCTAAACCTCTGATCTTAAGAGCTTCGGCAGTGTGTAGGAAGGCACCCAGATGAACTTGAGAGATGTTAACCTCTCCTGCATACATGAATTCTAGTAGACTTCTCATGTGTGTGTATGCAACGTCACGTAATATTATGATCGGGTGTGTACACGGATTACCCTGCAAAAAAAAGTAGGCCGATATTAAAATATCAAGGAGAGAAAATGTTTTAATATGTATTCCACTTAAAAAAAGTTGATTTTAGGAGCAATATTTTAAAAAGCTTCAAGAACAAAATTGCATAATACCATGACTGGAACAATATGCAAATAACCCACACTTAGAAGACAAAATTAAGATGTTTCAGTCGTACTTGAACTATTAACTAATAGTAATCTAGTTTGTACTTCTCCTGCCACTGTTGCTCCTCTTGTCCTCTCTAATAACATGGAGAAACTAGTCACTCTCCAACAGACTTAACCCTTTCAGGGTCCAGAGGCCAAACTCAAGAGTGACAGCCATGGTCCAAGAATTTTCAAAAAAAAATTTGTTATTTTTTTCTTATGAAATGGTAGAGAATCATTTTCTGAAGGTAATAAAGCAAAAAGAATGAAATTTGATGGAAAATTTACAAATTACGCTCTTGTGAATTTTGATGCATCAGCGATATTTACGCATCAGCAGTTTTGCCAACTTTGACTCCCATTTTGGGCCAATTACATTATTCCAGGCGACCAAATTCTTAGCTATTTCCCTAGTATTACTTCTATTTTATTGACTGATCACAAGAAATCACCCAGTCAACTGTTTCAACTACCCAATAAAGTGATTAGAAATTGGTAATTTGGCCAATTTAACACAAAGTTCAAAATATTCCAATTTCAAAACAATGCAGACATTCCTGGCCCTAGACTAACATTTCCTCTGCTCATCAGTTATGTTTTCAGGCTTTACAAATGAATTCCATTGTGATTTTTTATGCACAATGAATTTTTATTCACACCAAAAAACAGAAGATTTACTGACCAGCTGACGCATATTAGACTCGTGACAACATTTGTTTACTCTTGAACATCAGCAAAAATTGAACATTTTTCTACTCTGAGCTCAGTTTCAAGCCCTTTTCAGTACTAAAACCAATCAAAATCATCTCTATTTCTGTAATATATCTTCCATTCTATCAAATGAGACCAAGAAATCGCAAATATAACTGTTAAAAACACACGAAAAAACATCGGAAAGTAGCCATTTTAATCCAAAATTACAGTCGCAGTTTTTTCTCTCATTATGCACTGTGTGCTGAAGGATTTGTTTTATGTGGTGCACACTTACCACATAGTTGTCTTCTCTCATATCTAGGCCCAAATTTACCACTCACAGGTTATCTGAGTGAGCTGAGCTCATGGCATAGATCTACGGTCTGGACTCTGGCTTCAAAGCCGTAGATCTATGGGATGGACCCTGAAAGGGTTTAACAGCACAAAAGTGTTATCTGTACCAACACTAACAATGCTCTTTACTGTCATGTTAGATATAACAGTCATCCTATTAACTCGTCCTTTACCAAAACTATGTACCCTTCTAGCCTTCACAGATACCATCTTGTTGCAGCCTCCCAAAAAGACAACATTCCTAATATGAATCTTAGTCCTGGTTTTGTCTCTATAGGTGCCTTCCTCTCTCATTACACTGACAAATGCCCTAAATTTCAGAACACTCATGACTTAACCTGATCTTTATCTCCTACTCTCCTCACCTCTTCACCTTTCTAATATTTTCATTGCCTTTCCCGTCTTTTGCCTAGGTGAGTTCTGAACATTAAAATGGTATACAATACCGACAGATTGTTAGGTAAGACACATATGCAACAGTTAGACAACTTTATTCCGAAACGTTTCGCCTACACAGTAGGCTTCTTCAGTCGAATACAGAAAGTAGGCAGGAACAGTAGAGATGTGAAGACGATGTAATCAGTCCATCACTTTAAGGGTGATGGACTGATTACATCGTCTTCACATCTCTACTGTTCCTGCCTACTTTCTGTATTCGACTGAAGAAGCCTACTGTGTAGGCGAAACGTTTCGGAATAAAGTTGTCTAACTGTTGCTAGGTGAGTTCTGTAACTCAAAGTTTTGGTCTACCCCTATGGGCCATTAGCTCTCCTGTTCTATTCTTATAGACTACCTCCACTATTACTACTACTACTTCTTCACTAACTTTGCTGTGGTTTTGGTGGTTGTGGTGGCAGCGATAGTGAAGTGGCTGCTGTTGCCACCACTCCTGCTAATACCATTACCACTACAATACTACTTATCCCTTCCCGTTCTACCACTCCTAACCCAGTCCCCCCTCTCGAACATATTCTGGCTCTCTTCCCTTCATGCTTCTGTGTGACTAATTAATTTTCCAAGTTGGGCCGAAACAAAGGACAAATACCTCACACACCTATTTAGTCAAGACGAACACAAATATGACTTGTCAAACTATCAGTATCCTATCTGCCAACATTAGGGACTTCATTACCAATGTTGGTGAGATCCCATACAATTTCATAAATGCTTGTCAACCTGACATGATCGCCATTGTCGAGACATTTCTGGACAACAGGAGCCCTGAAATTTTACTAGAACTGCTGGCTACACCTCATGGATGCAAGGAGACGGGCAGGGTCAGGGAGAAGGCCTTGCTATGTGCTCTTCTAAAAATATATGTACATGCCCAGCTGACTGATGTTACCATTCCTAATCACCTGGAAAGTACGTTCTTCAGGCTATGCATAAACCCTAGTATGTACCTTCATACTTGCATATACGTAAAATGAACAGACCTCAATGACAGCAAGCAGACCCGATCAACCTCCTGATGGAATGTGGATGCCCTTCTCCTTCAATATAAATGCTCACATATTATAATTACTGGCAACCTCAACTAGCATCTAATACAAAGGAATTTCAATGAACTTCTTACAGTGTTTGATACGAAAAAAATCTGTTGATTTCTCCACTCTCATCTCTGACTCCTTCCTTAACCCAGTAGTGAGTGACCTATTTGAAAGTACATATAGTTACTTGGAAACCTCTTGGTTATGCTGACTTGTCTGATCACAAGACTGTCTTTATGACACTAAAAATAAAAGGCGAGGTGAAGAATCATCACACACAATCTGGCTGTGGGAGGGGGGAGGGGGAGAAACTGGCTGGCCACTGGCTAGGAGTTTGCCACCCCCAATTCGAATGCTCTTCTTGAAGTCAAGTTAATGACCAAGTGAATGTCTTACACTAAATATATTCTTAACTCTTTTGCTGTCCATTATGTAGAACTACGTCACTAAGGCCAGGGTCCCGAACAGTTCTTAGTCATGAATTTGACTCGCTCAGATAAGCTGTGAGCAGTAAATTTTGGCCTAGATATGAGAGAATGAGTGTATAGTGAGTGTGCACCATATAAAAAAAAATCCTGCCCTATATGGTGCTTGATGGGAAAGCAAAACTGTGGCAATGTGTATGGTTTAACCCTTTCACTGTCAAGACCTTTGCTCTCAAACTTGCTCTCAGCATTAAAAAAAAAAAAAAAAAAAAAAAAATTGTGAAATGACAGATTTTTTCCAAAGGTGATGAAACCAAAAGCACAAAATTTGATAGAAAACTTACAGAATTATGCTCTTGCAAAGTCAGCATTCTCAGCAATATTTATGCATCAGCTATTTCACCCACTTTGCACTATTTTTGGCCAATTTCATTGTTCCAGTCCACCAAACTCATTATTTCACTAATATTCCTTCTATTCTATCAACTGAGTACAAGAAACTGCCCATGTACTTATTTCAATTACCTAATACAGTGGACCCCCGGTTAACGATATTTTTTCACTCCAGAAGTATGTTTAGGTGCCAGTACTGACCGAATTTGTTCCCATAAGAAATATTGTGAAGTAGCTTAGTCCATTTCAGACCCCCAAACATACACGATCAAACGCACTTACATAAATACACTTACATAATTGGTCACATTCGGAGGTAATTGTTATGCGGGGGTCCACTGTATTGATCAGAAATCAGTAATTTGGCCAATTTCATACAAAATTCGACAACTGCTAATCTGAAAACGAGTTCCACAATAAACAATGTAGACATTCCTGGCACTAAATAAACATTTCCTCTACTACTTAGTCGTGTCTCCAGGCCCCTCTTATATTACGTTTGATTTTCATTTCAATAATTGTTTTTCATTTCAATAATGCAGACAACTGCATTATTGTAATAACTGTATAAGTAATGTCAGTGCATTCCTAAATGCGTATTAGACTGGCCAGCAAAAAAATTTAACATTTCTGCTGCATTGAGCTCAATTTCAAGCTACTTTCAGTCCTGAAACTAATCAATATCATCTCTATTTCTGTAATATATTTTCCATTCTATCAAATGAGGCCAAAAACCAAGAATACAACTATAAAAACCACACGAAAATACACCACAAAGTCACTGTTTTAAACCAAAAATACTGTTACAGTTTTTTTACTCATTATGCACTGCATGCTGCAGGATTTTTTTATATGGTGCACACTTACCACAAAGATGCATTTTCTCATATCTAGGCCCAAATTTGCTAATCACAACTTATCTGACTTAGTTGAGTTCACGGTATCATACTATGGGATCAACAATGAAAAGGTTAAAGCGGCAACTTTGTGGTGTTTTCTCACATGATTTTCATTGTTTATTGGCTGTTTCTAGGCATCGTTTGATAGAATGGAGAGAGATGACTGTGACTGGTTTCAGGACCAAGTAGCTTGAAACTGAGTTCATAGTGGAAATATTCAATTTTTGCCAATATTCCAGAGGATGGATAAGGCCCCCTACACACCTAAGTGTTTATGGGTTTTAATAAGTCTGATTCAACTGGGATGCTGTAAACCACGACCAACCTTTCCCGGTTATGTTTTATTATCCGAGAAACAGTAAGTCTTCTATTTCTGTGCGAATAAAATTTCAGAATGGAAACTAAAAGTAATGTGGGAGAGGGCTGGTGACTGGCGATGTGACCAGAGACCAGGAAACTCTACATTGTTTATTATGGGCTACAGTGGACCCTCGACCAATGGCTTTAATCCGTTCCAGAGAGCTAGCCTTTAGTCAAATTAGCCGTTAGTTGAATTAATTTTCCCCATAAAATAATGGAAATCCAATAAATCTGTTCCAGACAGCCAAAAGTATTAAAAAAATAATTTTTTCTACATGAAATATACATTTCCCTACACAGAAAACAATGAAACATGCCCAATACATACATAAATAAATACTAAAATGACACTTACCTTTATTGAAGAGTATTGTTGAGTAATGAGAAACTGTTTTTCTTGAACACCTGGGATTTTCACAGTGATACAGGAATAAAGGCTTCACTTTGCAATCCCCACTAGCATTACAACAAAACATGAGAGTTAGCCTATCTTTCATAGGCTTATGTCTTGGGAGTGCCTTTTCCTCCTGAGTAATGAGTAATGTAGGTCCTGTCTGGAATTTTCTTCCAGAACAGGCCTGTTTCGTCACAATTAAACACTTGTTGGGGTTGGAATTTTTCAGCTCTGCCATGCCTTATCACACTGTGTATGCCACTACGATTCTTAAATCTCTCGAACCAACCTTTGCTGACCTTAAATTCACCAATATGACCACTAGTTCCAGGCATTTTTTCCTGTCTACCTGGGTGTTAGTCGACTAGTGTGGGTCGTATCCTGGGGGACAAGATTAAGGACCCCAATGGAAATAAGTTAACAGTCCTTGATGATGCACTGACTTTCTTGGGTTATCCTGGGTGGCTAACCCTCTGGGGTTGTTTCTCGGTATTCTCTATCAGCCACACCAACAACAGCCTCTCCACATCTTCAAATAGTACAGCTGACCATGGTGCAGCAATAGCTAATGGTACTGCAGCAGCAGCAGTAGCTGACCATGGTATGATAGTACTGTACATGTATTTCTCACCCTTTTTACCACAGGGTTAGCACTAGAAGCTTTCTTAGGGCCCATGGTGACTTATTTAGCGTTTACAAGCACTAAAAACACTGGAATAATACAAAATATATTGCAGGTACACGTGGAATCGACTGCAACGGCTTGTAAACATTCGCACACCGAGTCTTGGAGCGGCTGGGCCCGCTCAGGCAGCGCTCCGGCCACATGGACACGTTTGGGACGAAAGCCATTAGATGAGTTTTTTGCCGTTGGTAGAGCCAATATTTTTATGCCAAAGAGCGCCGTTAGACGAATTTGGCGTTAGTTGATGCCACCGTTGGTTGGGGGTCCACTGTATTTTTAAATTGGCATTCTTTTTAATTTTGTGTAAAGTTAGCCAAATTACCATCTTCTGATTACTTCATAGGGTAGTTAAAATAGTTGAATGGGAAGTTTCTTGTACTCATTCGATAGAATGGAAGGCATACTAGCAAAATAGCCAAGAATTTGGCCAACTTAAGTCGTATTTTAAGCCAATGGAATTGGCTTAAAATACGACTTAAATTGGGCAAAATCACTGGTGCATAATTTGTGCCAAGACCACTAACTTCCATAAGTTTTCAATCAAATTTCATACTTGGGGGGGGGGGACTGAGAAGGGTTTCAAATCAGGTGTCTGGATCCCAAAAGGGTTAAAACAAACACATGGTCAGAGTTATGCTTTTCCTATCGTGCACTGCACAGGGCAGGATTTTTTTTTTGTTACACTATGCACAATCACTATACAAATCCATTCTCTCATCTAGGCCAAAATATACCACTCACAGCTTAACTGAGCAAGCAGAGTTTATGACGTAGAACTATCCGGGGGACCCTGGCCTCAGTGATGTAGTTTTGTGACAGCTATGGAAAAGGTTAAAGTAAGATGGTGTTTTATAAAAGTAGCTTTGATGTGGAATGGTTGGCAGATAGGGAGCTCTGGAATCTTTGGGCAAAGAGTTCCAGATTTTAGGTCAATTTATACAAAATGAATTTTTACACAGGTTGAGTCAGACGTGGGAAATATCAAATATTTTTGTGCCTGGTATTATCCCTACAACTTTTGTTGCAACAATCAAGAAAGTTTTTGGGCAGGACTGATATTAAATTGACTGTCTTGTACATGTAGAATGCACAGTAGCACGAGTGAGTGCTGCAGCTGTCATTTTGTGTCGTACTATCGGAAAGGAAAGGAGAAAGAGAAGGGAAAAGAGGGGGGTCTCATCTCATTATTGTACACTACAGTACATAGATTATTACTAGCTACATTAAAAAATAAATGAAATATATAGAATATTGTGGCTTGAGAACACATCTCTGATCATAACATGGGTATCTGAGGAAAATAAGGTCAGTTCCAAACACCAAGTTATAATTGATTTCTAGAAATGCATCCTTCTGGTAAATTTAGGTTTAATATATTGTATGCTTTAAGTGTCTACATATAGTAACACACAGTTAAAAGGCATGAAAAAGTATACAGATATGGGGGACTGGGGAACGATGTGGCATGTATCCCACAAGTATGGAATAGGTTGAGAGCTACTTTTAACTGTAGAATTTTTATAAATGGATGAACCATATTCTAAAGTGTGCATTTTTTTTTTTTTTTTTTTGGCCTCATCAGCCATTTTGCAGTAAGTCCCAAAGAAAAGCAACAGAGAATGTGTTTCCTCCTTTTGGTTAATCTGCTTGGTGGGAAAGTCAATGTGTTAAAAACTGAGGCTATTGTTGTAAGAGAAGTGAATGTTAGTGTACTGGAGAGTAGACGTACAATTAAAATTAATGTAGTGTTATGTAGAAAATACAATTGCTGCTCAGGTGACAGTGTTACAGAGGATATTGATGGGATGCTGCAGTAGTTGGTAGAGAAACTTAAAGGTTATGTAAAAGCAGGCAGTAAATGTTTTCAGGTATTAGGGAGTGGACTTAAGTCTATGGATGGTTCTATGAGAACTAAGGTGAATCACAGAACTGACAAAGGGAAATTATTATTAAAATCATAGAGGAGCACTAAACCCATAGAGATTATACAGTGCCTGTGAGGGTGGGGGGAGGGTCAGGTATTCAGGCTCAATTCAGGGAACAGATCCAATTCCCTAGATCAAGAGCCCCTCACCAGCATCAAGGAACCTCCCTGAGGGAGACAATGGGAAAAAAGGTGGGTGGTGCACTGAAGTATCTGTGAAGAAAAAGAACTGGGAATGTACCAGAGTACAGTGGTACCAACATTGTTGTATGGGTATGAGGAATGGGTTTTGAATGGTGCAGCAAGGCAGAGACTAGAGGCAGTGAATACGTAATGTTTGAGGGCAACACATGGTGTGAATGTTATGCAGAGAATTTGAGTTCAGAGATTAGGAGGGGCGGAGTTACCAAAAGTATTATTCAGAGGACTAAGGAGTGGGTTGTTGAAGTGGCATGGACATTTAGAGAGGATGGAGAAAAGCAAAATAACAAGTAGCACATATAAATCTGGGATGTAGGGAAGGGGGTCATCTTAGGAAAGGCTTTAGGGAAGAGCTAAAGGAGCTTTTCAGCACTAAGGGCTTAGCTATCCAACAGGCTTTTGTGAGAGTTAGATGGAGTGGAGGAAAGTCGTTTTTATGGCTTGACATGATGTTGGCATGCGAGTGGTAAAATTTATGAAGGGGTTTAGGGAAACCAGTTAGCCAGACTTTAATCCTAGAGGTGGAAAGTACAGTACATGCACTCTAGAGGAGGAATGAGGATGCTGGAGTTCACAGGGCCACACTTCCGGCAAGACAGCAGTTGAATGACACTCACTCACTGAAACTGACTGACTAAGACTGACTAATTGACTGAGACTGACTGACTGACACAAACACAAACCACACACACACACACAGTGACAGAGATGTAATTTCCATTTTACAAATTTAAAACTGTAATTTAAACAATTAGACAGTTCCGACGAGCAGTGAAATTGTCAGTTGAGAGTGGGCCAGAGCTTTTCCACTTCCAAACCACAATTAGTGAGCTACGAAATATGAGATTAACTAGCAACTCACACAATACTAGCAAACACACTAATTCAAACTGGCTAATGACGACACTACACACAAGTAGTTGTTGTTGGTAAAACTTGGCAAAAATCAAAATTTCCAAATTTAAAGCTATTTTCAAAGAACTTCTCTGACAAGTAAATTCTTCTTTCTGTATATATCTTCAATTTCTTATCAACAGACAAAGAAATGAGACATACAAAAATATACAAAAATACATCCAAATCTGTTTAAACGAAAACTGTGCAGTATTACTCATGCATTCAATAGTTGAGTTGTTTTGGTGCCAAAAACTTGCACAATACATTTCCTATTTATGCTCAAAGTTTCAGCTACTTATCTGTGAAACCAAAGAGATAACGTATTCGAAAACCTTGCATCTAAACCGTAGACAAAACTGAGACCACAACCATAAAATCCAAGTATACACAGAAGTAGCGTTAACACAAAAAATGTCCAATTATGTCTGAAAAAGGTTATGTAATTTTATTAATTTTGCACACATTACGCATGGTACCATTATCATAATTAGGCCAAATTTACAGTGCTACTTATCTGAGTGAGCCGAGCTCATGGAGTACGTAGTACAACAGGACCAACCCTGGCATCTAAGCCGTAGTACAACTGGACCAACACTGAAAGAGTTAAGTGTTGTATCTGGGAGTAGGTCAGCGACAGCAGAAATGTCAAACTAGTGTGAAAAAGGTTATGCAAAAAATAATTAAGTGTGACAAAGAAAGATTTTTGTAGTTTGATCATGAAGAACTGAAGCAAGATGGTTGGTAAAGTAGCTAAGTCTGAGGTGTAGGTGCCAAGATATTTATGAAGGAACTCAAGTTCAGAATAATGCCTATAATTTGGCAGCAGGGTGAGGAAGACTGTTCAGTGGGTCAAGACTGGGCTGCAACATCTGTGCTCCTCTGGCCAGGGAACTAGTGTGATGATGAATGTCTTCTTCTTTGGCTCACTGATTTGCTTGAAAATACAGCAGAAGAAAACTTTCCAACAGAGAACCAGATACCACTTACTTGCAGTGACAAACATATTTCAAGAATGAAGCCTGTTTCCAACAAGAATATACAACATACTTACAGGCGATTTCAACATTAACCTCATCCATGAGCATGACCCACAAGTAACTGAATTCACCAACACTATGAGCAACTGCCTACTCCTGCCATCTATAACCAGACCAACAAGAATCACCGAGACAAGTGCCTCACTATTCGACCTTATCTGGACTAACACTATCCCCACTAAGAGCAGGCATTATCACAGATAACTCTACAGACCACTATCCCACCTTTCTTATAGCAAACTTATGTAAACTACCACAGGACATAAGTAAGATCTCTTTCTGACTACATGATGAAACATCTGTAAATAATTTCATTTCGGCATTAGGTAACATTGGCTGGCAAAGTGAGCTAGCACTTAGCCTCGATATTGATGAATGTTTAAAAAGATTTTTGCAAAAAAACCCAAAACCTCTATAACAGACATTGTCCAATAACAAAAATCATAGCCAAGAGTCTAAATAGCCCCTGGCTTACAAACAGCATCCTCACTTCCGTTGACAAAAAACATGTATACGAAAAACAGTACAGAATGGGTCAAATTACGGAGGAACAGACAAAATGATACTCGTACTTATGCAGCATATGGGAATCTTTATTCAGGAAACGTTTCACCACACAGTGGCTTCATCAGTCCAATACAAAGAGGAAGGTGTAAGGAGAGGAGGAGAATGAGGTAATCAGTCCCTCAGCCTGGAGTCGATGTGTTCAGTCCATCAATCTTGTAGAATGATGGACTGAACACATCGACTCCAGGCTGAGGGACTGATTACCTGCATAAGTGTCTCAATCTTCAACTTGTCAGTTTTTCAAACCATTCATCACACACACAAAATGATACTCGTCTACGCTTACGAATCCAATATGAAGGGCCAAAAAACTGTATTAGGAAAACAGTTTTCATGACATCGAGGGGGATATGAAAAAGATGTGGAAAACCCTCTCTGAAATTCTTGGATCTAGGAAACTGCCTCGAAGAAATGTAATTAACCTAACCAAACCTAATTAACCTCTCATCCCACTGATGGATACTACCAACAAACCTAATCTCTCTTTCTCCACTGTAGAAACAACACTAGCAAGCAAAATCCCAAACTCAAACACACAACCAAAAAACTACCAAAATACTCTTACCCTACTGAAATCTCACTCATCATCAAAACACGAAAGAACAAGGCAGGAGACCTAAATAGCTTATCACCAATTATGTATAAAAAAAAACTTCCCATTTGTTGTCACCCATTATTGCAACACTAACAAGTCCACTGAATTTTCAACCTTCCCATCCCTACTCAACACAGCAAGGGTTACACCAATCCACAAAGGTGGTGATCCTAATGATTTAAATAACCAAAGACCTACATCAACCCTACCCCTTCTACTGAAAATCTTCAAAAAATAATACACAAGCAAGTTTACTCCTACCTTGTATCCCACAACATGCTTAACCCTGCCAGTTTGGATTTAGGCCAAGCAAAAGCACGAATGATGCAATTATACATATGCTCGAGCTCCTATATACAGCGCTGGGAAAAAAGGAAATTACACTGGGCCTCTTCAAAGACCTACAGAAAGCATTCAATACAGTTGACCACGATCTCTTGCTCCTAAAACTTGATCATTACAGGGTCAGAGGACACTCACTCAATTACTTTAAATCATATCCAAGCAATAGACACCAGTACATACACACAAATAGTGTTGCCTCCACCACACAACCTGTTCTAGTTGGAGTACCCCAGGGCAGTGTCCTTGGATTACTACTATTTCTCATTTACATCAATGACCTCCCTAATGACTCCAAACTACTTAAACCTGTTCTTTATGCAGATGACACTACCTATATCTTCTCTCACTCAAACCAAACCATACTTAGAAATACTGTAAATGATGAGTTGCAAAAAATATCGACCAGAATGACAGCCAACAAACTTGCTCTCAATATCGACAAAACCTACTTCATACTGTTTGGTAACAGAGCTGCAAATATTCAGCTAAACATATCTATAAATATTTCCTCTATTTCAAGACACACTGACAGAAAATTTCTAGGGCTCCACATTGACAGTTGTCTTAAATTTCAGACCCACATACAGCACACTTCCCAAAAAATCTCCAAAACAGTAGGTAACCTCTCTAAGATATGGTACTATGTACCCAAAAACAGCACTTCTTGCTCTTTACCACTCTCTCATCTCCCTTTACTCCTATGGTATTTGTGCATGGGGCTCAACCACAGAAAGCTGCTGTGAGAATGGTAAACTCCTGTGCCAAGCAACACACCCCACTGCTATTTAAGAGCTTGAACCTGCTTAACATACAAAATATCCACTTATATTATTGTGCCTACTACATACACAGAACATTATTCTCCAATATAAACCCTCATCTCAAACTCCTCCTTGAGAACTACAACAGAATGCACTTACATAACACAAGACACAAAACACTCTTTGATATCCCTCGTGTCCATCTCTCCCTATGCAAAAATGCAATGCATATAAAGGGCCCTAAGATCTGGAACTCGTTGCCTGCACACCAATTCAAGGCTCTACTTAGAAATCACCTCATCTCCCAAAACTAACACAAACACTATATATTATCACCACCATCAATGCAAAAATTGAAAAATTTTATAAATTATCTCAAAACTAAAATTGTCTCAATCTCATTATGTATAATGTACTAAAATACAGGTCTGCCATCACAAATCCAGCAATCAGTTATTGGTTCCTTCAGTTATCCGGCACTAATTTCAGTTAGCATAATTTCAAATTTCCAGGGTTGCCACACCAACCTGCTGTTACTGTTTGGTGGCACTACTTACTGCATAAGTCATTCCAATTTCTTTTTCTCCAATTATTGTTACAACCTCCTTACTTTTAGCCCTAGCCATGGTTCCAACGAATTAAAGTAATGCTTTTCATTGTGCAAAGTACATAACAGTACATTGTCTATGAAACAAAGTGGCTTTGCAGCCAATGTCGGTTGCCATGAGCTCAGTCTTGTGATGCAGGGGAATATGCTTTATTATGCTAATATCAACACTAAGGCTGAATTACCTATCAAAATTGATCTCATATGGCATAATAAACAATATAAGTAACCTAAAAACATGGTAAATACTCCAGAATGAATAATATTTGGCATAATACCGAGCGGTTTGACAGAGGTATGAAGAGGATATGGGATACAAGTACCATTCTCCTATCCCTGTCTTGGGGGCTTATATTAGAGAAGAGAGAGTAAAGCACAGAGCTGTGATACACTCTCATAATGCACCATAAAACAAACAAAAAAGCTATTTTCTCTACACAGATTATCATACATAGCAGCATGTGTGTAAAGAACCTAGTATAACGCAAAAAAAAAAAGCTAGTGACTTATTTCTCGTACCTGGCTTGGGCTTGACATGTACGATTTTTGGTAAATTTTTTCTCAGTTGTCTGTTATGCTAAACTTATTGAAACTTGGACAATGTATGATGGAAAGACGTTTTGTAACGTACACCAAAAATGAAAGAAATCAGACCATAAATAACGCAGTTCACTTCTCAGCCATTAGCCGCCTCTTAGCGGTATATTTTCGTATGGTTTTCATGGTTGTATTCTCATTTTTTTGGTCTCATTTGATAAAATGGAAGATACATTACAGAAACAGATATGATTTTGATTGGCTTTGCGACGAAAAGTACCTTGAAATTGAGCTCAAAGTAGCAGAAATGTTCGATTCTTTGGCGATGTCCAAGAGTAAACAAATGACATCACCGTCCAATACCTGTCCAACCGGCCAGTTCAATATGCAGTCACAAGTGGGTTGACGTTATTTATACAATTACAGGTCAGCCATCACTAATCCGGCATCATTGGAACCTGTAGTGTGCCAGATTACAAACTGGTTTGGTTAGAATACACTTAATTAACCTATAAATACTCTCTCTTTCTGCTACGTCTTCCTCACTTTCATCACTGCTTTCTCCTCCACTGGCTTGCTGCTGTGGATTTACAAACATCTGCACAATTTCTGAGTCAGTATAATGATGAAATCTGAGTCAATATAATGATGAAATTTGAAATTATGCTAGCCAAAATTAGTGCCAGATTACCAAGGGAACCGGATAACTGATTGCTGGATTAGTGATGACCGACCTGTATACTATAATGCAGTAGTCTTCATAACGGTATATCTTCTATTTTTTGTGTGAATAAAAATTCCAAATGATAAGCAAGAGCATTATAAGAGGGGCCTGGAGACATGACCAATGAACAGAGAAAATGTTATTTTAGTGCCAGGAATGTCTGCTTTATTTATTCTGGACCCTATTTTGAAATTGGCATTTTTTGAAATTTGTGTGAAATTAGCCAAAATGTCAATTTCTGACCACTTTATTGGGTAGTTGAAATAGGTGAATGGGCGGTTTCTTGTACTCAGTCGACAAAATAGAAGTAAGTTTATTCAGGTATACACAAATAGTTACGTAGACTGTCACACTTAGCAGCGTACGTATAGAGAACCTAGGATAACCCAAAAAAAAGTCAAAGTGACCTATTTCCAGTACTTGGTTTGGGCTTGTCATATATGATTTTTGGTAAATATCTTTTTCTCAGTTGTTTATTGGGGTATCTTATTGAAACTTGGGCAATATATGGACAATCT